>CM035786.1:6123458-6270958 GCA_020466265.1 Siphamia tubifer | reverse complement strand
TAGTTGTGAGGGTACTGATAGTCCCCCCCCACTGTCCCAGATTTACAGATAATTTATTTTCTGAGGGCTCTAAAGTGTTGACCTTTCATGGGGTCCACAATCCCCCAGCCCCAGCTTTTCTACAATAATAAAAAAAAAGGCGTATGAGAATATTAAAATGAAAAACCATATATCTACCTGCAGAACCATTCTTTCTACCTTTCTACAGCCTATCAACACAGGATTTCAGATTTGATTTCTGTTGACGATGGAGCCGTTTTTGGGTCGTTCTGTTTGAGTCTCACATGACAAACACAGAAACATTCTCTCATGGTTCTGGACCAAAGGCAAGCGACTAAATGTCTCCTCTTGGTCTCAGGCAGAAAAAAATTTAACAGCCCTCATATTAAAGGATAAAAACAGTATTTTATCATGGCGAGAACCTGGCGTGGAGTCAACAGCACGGACCACATTTCAAAGGATCTGCTCAGTCTCGCTCTCTTAAGGATTTATTTCTCAGGCTTTGTATTAAAAGAGGAAATGGTAAAGCTCCAAAAATAGGGGAAAATACTTGTGGAAACCTAATAATGTATTGATTCTAGGTATATGTACAATCGTATGTCATTCTAATTAAAGTTTGTTGTAGTTTTGTTTGGTTCCATTTATCAATAAATCTGCATCATTACAGCAAAATATAAAAGAAAGTGTTAGTGTCTGGTCCTGTGTTTTGGATCTACCATCACGCTAATGCTCTTGTCTAATCACCAGTTGCTTGGCCTTGTGGTCCACCTCCTGTCACTTTCCACTTTTCCTGTATAAAAAACATATTTGGCCAAGTTTGAGGAACCAGTTCCCCTTTTATAGTTTATGAAATCATTTAAAAAAAAACAAAAAAAACCCTTGAATTGTGATCTGTTTTCATCTGTGTGTGGAAAATAATACAGACCCTGCGAATGGCGTCCCAGTGGTCATAATGGGTTCCATATCTTGGCTTTTATGGGAGTTGCAGTGCTCGGCGCAGAACAACACAGATGTTGAACATGGAACAGGGGAAGGCTGTTGAAGCATGGTATGGTCATCTGTGTGTTTTCATGGTGTTTGTGGTAGCAGCGTTGACAGGGATTTCCAGTATCTTCCACCCGTCTGAGGCCTCCTGACGGCTGGTCACAAACGCATACGTTGTCCAACAGAAGCCCAATAAAGAGGACACAACTGCTACGTGTTTGTGAAAATGTCTATTAAAAACCAGTCCAAATTGTTAGTGGACCACAAAAATCTTGTTTTTTTTTTTTTTTGGGGGGGGGGGGGGGGGGGGGGGGGTCGATACAGGCTTAAACGGCAGAGAAATGTGTTTTATCCATCAGTTCTAGTGAAAGTGAAAACATGGGCAAAATCGGTATCGGATTTATTTGTCATTTTGCGTATCCAACGACATCAAATGCAGTTTGACCAACCCCTACCAGGCTGATGGGGTCATGCAGCCATGTGCGACGCTACCTTCAATATCGATCACCAATCGATAATATTGATTACTAATTAAAAAGGAAATACAAGCAAGTGCACATATAGCAAGCACATATATACTATATTTTCCCCATAAGGCGCACTGGACTATAAGGCGCACCGTCAATGAATGGTTTATTTTTTAGGTTCTTCATATATAAGGTGAACTGGATTGTAAGGTGCATTAAGAGAAGTGAAAATCAAATGATCTCAAATTATGAGATAAAACGTAAAAAATTATGAGATAAAAACTAAACAATTATGACATAAAAAGCCAGAATTATTAGATAAAAAGTCAAAATTCCAAGTCATTAAGCGCAACCAGAGTTAATCCATATATAAGGCACACTGTAGTTTTTGGAGGAAATTAAAGCCTTTTAAGTGCACCTTATAGGAAAAGATATTTCACACAAAACACAGTCATGTCATATTAATGCTACATTCTGGTAATGAAATAAATAGAATAGAACAGACTCTATTGCCATTTGTATGTGTTCAACAAGGTGTAAAAAAACACAGGTACATTGGACTTTCCCTGTCCTTAAGTCAGGTAACTTAACTAACCTAACTAAACTGTGCATTAATAAATAACATGAATAAACTGCACATTCTAAGTAAAACCAATGAAGATAAAATATGATTAAAAATGTTAGTATAAGCATGTATTGCACAGATATAAAAAAAGAGCTATTGTAGATAAATGTAAATAAACATATTTGACTTAAACACTATCTTTTAAAGCATTTTTCACGGAGCATTTGATGAAGAGCGGCTTTTAAGCGTCCTGCCGACACATCCAGTGATGGATTTAAGGAACAGGACAAGCTTACATTGACAGACAGCTAAAGTAGGGGCAAGGCAAACGGGAGGATATTTGTCTTCTCATTTTGTGGCCTGGACCTTGTATTTGCATGTCATTACTGATCCTACAGTACACAAAGTCTGCATTCATGCCTGCTGTCCCTCTCTGCGCTGCACTGTTGCTTCCCCACCACTACCTTCCTTTAAGCCCCCACCCCACAAACCACCAGGCCCAAAGGCAATTAGATTTTTACCTTATCCACTTGTTTTCCGTGGGAGTATATTATGACAATTTCCTGGTTTTAAGTCATTGGAGACAAGTTATTAATTTTTTTTTTTTTTCTTTAAATCCTGGAGTCTGTTAGTCGTCTAAAGTGGGTCAAGGACAGTCGAGGCAGACAGGACTGAACATACACTAGTGAAAACATGTTTTTGCTCAAAATTATGGTGAAAATAATCTATTTTCCTAGATTATTTTACTACAAATGTAAGTGTTCATAGAAGCAAATGATATTACATGAAAACAAATAGAACTGTACAACAGTAAAATACATAATTATTTGAACATAACAAACATGTACATCCATTCATACACAGGTTTGACTAGTGAGTCAATGTTGTAGACGACAACTACAAAGCTTCTGAACATTATGAGTTATGTCCTGATGCTGCTGAGAAGCTGCGAAAATTTATTTTACTTGGAATTATTTCAATGTAGTGGTAGAATTAGGGTTTACAAAGTTTTTGGATGAGTAGATGAAAGTGGTTACTGGTGGATATTAGATCTTTGAGGGTTGACGATTTCCATAAATTGTAAAAAACCTAATTTTAAAAGCAGCTAAAACTGTCAAATACATTTGGAACAGCTTCCAATATTATCATGAAAACATTTCAGGAAAATAATCTTCATTTTATTTAATTATTGGCTGATTTTGAGCATGCAAAGAAGAAATAAAACATAAGGCAAAGTAAGATGAAAACAAAACTAGGCCTATGTAGCCGCCTCCGACTCTTAAACGTGATGCGTCCAGTCACCCATCATTTCCACCGCTCCTGTTCACCCATTCATCCATTCATAAACTTGTATATTAGATACAAAATATAAAAGAATGAGTTCTGACCTAAAGCATGAGCACCTGAATATGGTGACAATCCGTCCACCTGGTCAAAAGTTATGGGCCAGACAAAAGTCGGCCATCTTGAAAGTCGGCCATCTTTAAATGGTCATTCTCCAACACCTGAGGAGTGCATGTGCCTGTCCTAGAGCATTAGCATACCCAGTTTGGTGATAATCTGTGTCCACTTGTTCAAATATTATCATGTTAACACAAAAAACCTTATACGGCGACACACGCAAAACCATGACATCCCGACGCGCTGTGTTTTGGGGATATAATAACATTCAAATGAACAGAATCTATCTTTAATTACATGCAAGTCTGAGTTTTGTGTGATTCAAAAGGAATAGAAAGACTAAACTTATTGAATCCTTTTCTGTTTCAAAAGATGTGGCTTTACTTAAATTCTTAAATATCTTTTAAATGTTTTTTTTCTCTTATTTTAATTATTTTTAATGCATTTTAATCATTTAAATGTTCTTATGTTTTATGTAAATCACCTTGAATTGTCCTGTACACGAAATGTGCTATACAAATACATTTGCCTTGCAGACAAACACATGCGCCCCCCCCCCCCCCCCCCCCCCACACACACACACACACACACACACACAAACTTAAATTATCTACCGTTTGGACATGTTATGTCTTAGATGTTTTTCTACTGAAACATCCAGTTGTGACCTTGACTGAACAGAGCATGTGTAGAAGGGAGTGTGTGGGTTTGGAAAAGGGAACAATACTTGGCAGATTTCATTGACTTAAGAATAATTTTTAATGCAATATATCACAGATGCACAGGGCGTCCAGAAAAGTTTTTTTTTTTCCACCACTGTAGTGTAGGTCAAGGACAGCAGAAAGAAGCAGACAGGACTGAACAGGCCTGATACGCAGAACATACGTGCATCCACTGTTGACCAAATACAGATTGACTTGTACGTGCGCTGCTTTCTCTGGTCTAATTACTTTGCCAGAGACAGAACTCCAGAAGCTTCACAAGCCCAAGCCTTATTAACTTTCCTTCACTCTTAAGTGTGTGTATATCCTTCTCTAAGTCCTATCTCCTTCTCTGTCTTTCTCAGTTGCTGATATCTGTGACAGCTGTCATTAATGAGTCTAAATCTGGCATGGGGGTGGGTGTTTGGCTTGTGGCCATTGGCAGGCAGAATATGAGAAAGAGGATCTAGTTAGCATGTCAGATTCAAAGTGCTGAAAACAGGCTTGCGTACAAATAGTGCCCTATATGAAATCTAAACCCCACTTACTAATACACATATCAAATGATCTGCAGCAGTTGTGGATTCAGTTTGTTTGTGGCTCTGTGAAAAGAAGTGTGAAATGTGTGTGTGTGTGTGTGTGTGTGTGTGTGTGTGCTGACTTGCATTTTGTGTGATTCACATTCCTCAATGGTTGACTCATGGACACATATCACCATTTAGCGGCTTAAGGGTTAGCACAGATGCAACGCTTTAGCACTTTACAACACACACACACGAGTCAAACTGGCATCTGCAAAACCATACGAGTACATTAAGATACCAGTGGGTTTTAATGCATTTAACATTTGCCTCCACAGTTCTGTGCCAGGTGCTAAACTAATGGTTTAATATACAGTAGGGATGTCCTGAAGACCTTCTACCAGGCTTCAAAGCTTATGACGTGGAATACTTAAATTACTCATCGACAGAACATCGTCAGGGATGAAATGAGCTCCAACAGGAAATGTCATCTATTTATGTTTTTCCTTCCTTCTCTCCTGTGGGTCTGACTTCTGAACCACGACAGTGCAATGCAGTTTGTCTGATTCAGGTTCGAGGTTTAAGGTTAATCTTTATAGTCTTGAAGGGAGGTTTGACTTATAGCCAGCAGTAAATAAATAAACAAATAAATAAATCCATAAATGCCAAATGACATCAGTTATCCGACAACAAACGTCAACACAATTCCAAATTACACACTGTCTTTTACAAGGTTGATAACTATAGAGAGAAGTGAGTCTGAACCTTTTAATTCCACATCAATTGTCAACTGTCTGTATCTTAAGAGTCCTATTTTCGTCAGTTTTAACTCTCATTATGTGAGTTTTCAGCACCTATAGAGCAGCTGGGCATGATTTCCAGCTCAAAAAACTCCATATTTATCTCATACCAGTGTTCATAAAAGTCCTGATCCAAGCCCATTTGTGTCTATGACTGAAATGATGGGTTTTGGCTTCTGGACAATCTAACTGTTCTCTGATTGGCCAGCTGAGTGGAGGCTTTTCGGAGGGGGTTAGGGCAGAGCGAGAGGCAGACCAAAGTTTTTCAGGTCCACCTCCACTTGTGTATTTGTTTACTGAGTGATAGCGGTATGCTAACATAGGCTACCGTACACAGATCTATCAAGTCACACGCTTCTCAGTCTTAATATAAATTTCTCTGACGCTCTCACTACTGAACTGGGGGGAATCAAGCACATTAATATTTTGGACCACTCGTGTGTTATGTTATGTTGGCCTGCAAAAATAAAAGCTTCCCACAGTTGGTTGGGACATCTTTTGGAAAGGATAACAGCTGTTTTGGGAGGCATCTTCTCGCTTCTTTTTCAGATTGGAAACATAACTTTTGGGAAAGTTTGAATTATTTGCGGGGTGGGCGTGTTTTGGGGTTGGTTCAACGATATTGGAGCGTTCGTTCCAATTGGACGCTTCAACCTGACGTCAGGTTTTGTACACATCTGGTGAACATCTGGCAACAAGCTGTTTATGGTGACAGGAAACCACGCTGCAGGATTACAGCATAAACATTATAGCTCATGTTTGTAACTTTGCTGAGGTTTACAGTCGACATCTGAGATTATTACATTGTATGTTTGTAGAAAAACACGAATCTGCATAATAATGACTGCTTCAATGATGATGAAAATGGAAAATGAAAAGTCAAAACTTTATGGTTCAGCAAGATAATGTTCAGTCAAAAATGTAGTTTTGTTATTTTTTCTGGTTACCAATAAAAAAAAAAAGTGCATATATCATTTATGCACTTTACTAATGCAGGAGCACCTGTTGAAACACAAGGAAAAAAAACAAGCCAAATTTTTAATAATGTATTTATGTAAATGTTCATAATAGTATAAAGCCAGAAACCAAATGATTCAGTGATGAGTCATATTATAGTTTACAGTATATATATATATATATATATATATATATATATTATTAATTATTTAAGGAGGGAAGGGCTTATAGTAAATTATGATCCATTAGATGATATATGTTATGTCTCATGTTTTATGTGTTGAAGTGTTTTATTTATACTTTATCCATTTTTGACATTCATATTGGAATTTTTTTTATGCTTTTGGCAGATGCTTTTCCCCCCAAAGTGAGTTACAGGGGAAAGTGAGCAATGAAGTTCTTTCAGAACAATAAAATAAAAGAAGAGATTAAAAATACACAAAAAAAACCCCACTGTACAATTAATAACGATGAATAAAATGCACAGAATGAAATATAAAAATTTCTTAAAATCAATAATAATAATAATAATAATAATAATAATAATAATAATAATAATAATAATAATAATAAAAACCATCTGTGCAAATGCAACAAATAAAAGTACCAAGTAAAATGTTTAAAAATAAAAATAAATTGTACGTGTGAGGACAGGAGGTGCAGGAAATTAATCATTCAAACCCGTCAGTCTATATAAGTATAATTTTTAAGCAGCATGTGAAACACCCCCCCCCCCAACCGCCCAGTTGACAGAGTGGGAATACCTATGCAATCTATACTGTGTTAGACAGCGCCGTCGGCCACTGCTTGTCCTCGTGGGGTCACGGACCGGCGCCTAATGATCCACACACCCCAGGTTAAGCAGAGCAATCAGTTCGACTTCTCAACGAGCCAACCTGAGCCGCCGCCGGCCAATTAGACGCTCATACATACACAGCTGCACCCTGGGAACATTCCTCAGGCAGGTGGCAGAAGGAGCGCAGAGTCCAGAACATGGCGTCTCTCGTTCAAGGCCAGCTGGGAGTGGGAGTGACAGGACGACGTTCTGAGCCTCCGTCTAGAGGACAGGTGTCAAAAATGTGGCCCGTGGACCAAAATCAGACCATCAAACAGTCAAATCTGGTCCATTGATGAATTTATGAAATGAAAAAATTACACCAAAGATGTTAACAGTCAAGGACGGTCAAATAAATGTAAGTTAATTCAATCTAAAGTCGATCAGACCAGTAAAAATAATAACATCGTACCCTACAAACAATGGAAACTGCAAATTTTCCTATAAAAAAATAAACTTGCCTTTTACAAAAACTGGGAAAGACCTGACATGTGGAATGTTAGTAAATGTTGAACTTATAGTTTAACTGAAGAATTTACAAGTTGTTCATATTCACCTTTTTTAATAAAAAACTGAGAAAACTGGAGTTGACATTATTCAACTTTGTTTAAATTCAAATTCAAAAACACTTCATTCATCCTCGAGGGGCAATTTAAAGGTGCATAAAAGTACCTTAAAAGGACGGTGCCAGTTACAGATGAATATAAACTGTCACAACTTTAATAAAAGCAGATTATTTCTAAATTCTTCTCCAGCTATTTCCATTATTTTTCCTGGTCCAGCCCACTTTATTCCACATTAGGCCCTGAACTAAAATTACTTTGACCCCCCTGGTCTAGAGCGTTGCATCATGGGTAAACTGCCACAGTCTTCATCCTTTTTCTGACCTCCTCACCCCTCTTAGTCCCCTTTAACTCTCCTTTAGTGTTTAAACTTTGTGACCATATCAGTTCTTTCCCATCGCCCACAGGTGTCAAATATAAGGCCCAGGGTCCAAACATGGCCCGACAAAGAGGTACAATCTGGTTCTGATGAATTTGTGAAATGCAAAAATAGACATTAAGATATTAATAATAACTTTAGTTCAGCTTCCACATTCAGACCAATTCAATCTGAAGTGGGTCAGAACCAGTAAATACTATCATAATAATCTATAAATAATCAAAACTCCTATTGTTTCTCTTTTTAAATGTAAATATTTTCACATATTTACTCTAAAAAAGTATAATTTCACAAAATATTTGAATAATCTTGAATAAATATGAAGTTTTTCAAGTGAAGTCATTGCAATTTAAAGCATAATCTTCCTGATATTAAATGTTTTGTGTTTGTATTTGATCCACTATGATCTGAAAGTTCTAATGAACATGTGGAAATGATAAACATAAGGATAATATCATCAAAATTAGGCTTTTTATTTCATTTTTTTATGTTATTCACATTGTTTGAAAGGATAATTTGTCAATATAACAACATTTTTCATTATTTAATTTTACTTTTCTCACTTTAAAATATAGACAAACATTTAGAGTTGACATTATTTATGTATTATGTTTTTTTCACTTGTTTGGCTCAGATCAAAATTGAACTAAAATGAGTTTGACACCCCTGTCATAGACGTTCCCAGAAGCTACTTTAGATCCCAGTGTTTGTTATGTACCCAGTTAAAAGTGCAAACTGAACTAACAGTTAAATGCACATTTAATTTTTGCAAGCTTCAAACTACATTAATAATCAAGGTTTATGGTCTGTCACTAATCCTGAGGGCTGATGTTGTAGATTGGTTTTCATCAGACTGATATTTTAACAAAGAACTGGGTTGGACGTATTTATTGCTCTGCTGGAAAGTCAGTTGTGACTGTTAAAGTGTCTTTATTGAAGGTGTACGTCTGCGTCCATATCTTTGGAACATGAGCTCCTATAGGCGGATAGAATGAATCGTAAATGTTTATTAAAGATGTGGGATCTTGTAATATTGGCCAGTGTGATGTAATGCAATGTAAACCTGAAGACGTCAGCTCCGAGTGCAGCCAAAGACAAAGTCCGCAGCAGAAAGAAGGTGGGGTTGATTATTTAGCCATATTTTAAAAAAGACGTCTGGAAAAATAGACAGTAATTATGGAATGAATAGAATCACAGGATTAATAAATGGGGTGAATCTACGTAAACACATGCACATCCAGACTCACGCTCTGATCCAGGAACTATCTATGACAGCAGGCAGGTTTGACTCAGGCGCACTACACCTCCTTTGGCATCTTTTTTACTTGCTTATCTTGATGTGATGTCAAATCACCATTCATCAACATGAACTTAAGACAGTGCAGACTGAACACAGCCCACACATCATCTGGAGGGTGGAGGGGCGGGGTGGATTATGGGTAATCAGAGCAGGCCTCAAGACGGAGACTGAGGATGAGCGGGAAAGGAATGCAGGAGGGGAGGGATGGGGTGGGGGTCTGGGGGGGTGGGGGGGGAGAAAGGGCTGTCAGGGATAATGGAGTAGCAGCATTTATCAGTCTCTGGATCTACATGTGGGAAAGAAGGGACCGAGAGGGAGGGAGATGGAGATGGAGAGATGGATTTAGGGAGAGAGGGAGGGCACCCTATATGATGGGTGAGTGAACAAGGCAACAGAAAGGTCAGGGGTCAACCCAGTCAGGTTTTTCTCAGCTTTAACATGTCAGAGTCACATTTTAGGAAGATACACCATCACATGTGGGCGAGGGGGGCGTGTTGGCATCTGGTGATGGGACACAAATCACAGAACTAGGGTCATGATATATCATCATACTGTTAACAAGGGTTTTTGTGTGTGTGTTGTTTTTTTAAATTCAGGATCAAGATAAACTCTGTTGTCTCTCATGGTAAATGTGTTTTTAATAATAGACCTGTTTCCACTATCAGGACGACCAGGACTTTTTGGTGGGACATACTTTGACCAGGCCACGAGTTAAACCCGGTCCTTTCAGGCGTTGTCTCCACACAGAATGACCCTGTAAGACCCTTGTGATGACATCATCATATGGCGTCAGTTGCTATGGTAACGTCCCTAATAAAAAGCACCAAACCAAAGCAGCAGCAGAGGAGGAAATCACAACCAGACTAGACATGGACACTCTTCTGGTCCATTCTGTCTTTGTCTTTTGCCTGTTCTTCTGCTTCGTTGTGTGTTAAACTTCCTCCAACAACGACTCTTGAGATGTTTGTTGAGATCTGATGATGTCATTTGTGAAAACCAATCTGCAGGAGTTCTGCCCAGCGACTCTTGAGTACCTTCCTTCAAGCAGGAACTCCATTGGTTCCTGTAAAAGTTCCGGAAGGTGGCCCTGTCGGAACGGCCCAGTTAGTGGGAACACACGCATACCGTGAAGTTCCTGTAAAATGTCCCAAAAGTTCCGATGGTGGAAACGTCCTTTCTGTGTGGAGTTTAGGTTAATCTCTCCCCGTGTCTGGATGGGTTTCCTCTGGGTGCTCTGTTTCACCCATCACCCGAAAACATGTTTGTTTGGATAAAATCCTCCAGCAGGTGATTTTGATCATTAGTCTGGTTCTACAGCAGGAGATGGGTCCTCGGGTGCCACCCATGGGTGCCCACTGCTCCTTACAGGTGCCCCAATGGTATCAAGGATGGGTTCAATGCAAAGGACACATTTACCTTTACAACAAAAAAGAATTAAATCACAACTTTTCAAATCAACATAATCACAACAAACCCCGCCCCCTTTGTACACATTTACCTGATTGGCCTTTTGTCTTATCATCGTGAAAACATATTTTTGGTGACTGACTTTTAACCGATATTCACCAAACTTTAATTTAGCATTAAAATATCATTCATATAAGTTAATTTAAAAGGGTGGGAGTAATTTCATTCCTTAAAATAGAAGTTAAAATCATAAAAGTACAGTTTAAAAAGATTTTAAACACATAATTTTTTTTATTTATCTGGGAAGAACTGAATTACACCAGATTACATATATATTACACCAGAAATATACAGTAACACTAACTACATTTGTATTTGATCATAACAGGATCTAATGCTATATCCTCTGAAACAAATGTAAATAATAATTAAATTATATTTTTTACAGACATTACAGTTTTAGATCCTGTTCAAATGTTCATTTTCTACTCGTTAATAACTAACACCATAACATTATTTTCATACAGTTCCAATAAAGGAACTAACATCTGCCCCCAGATGATTAAAAAGTGCTTTTTAGGAAGCTTCAAATATTCAAGAATGCATTAAATAATAGAAAATAAAATATGAACAAACAAAAAAGAGAAATAAACCTCCACTATGTCTGCATTTTAATAAATAATTAAAAATATTGATGCATTACTTTTTAATACCTATACAGTATTGTGAAATAAAATGTCCTAACATATTACAGAACTGATATATTTTTTTACACCCCTACTGTGGATATATTTCTATTCCAAGTGCAGCTGAAACTTTACAAACACATCGTCCGCAAAAGTAATGACAACACATTATTTCCGACAAATTTTTTTCCTCCTTCCACTGTTCTGGGTTTTGTAATAAGTCAATTTCTTCCATTTTTTTTTTCCTCCGTTTGTGCTTCTTGTAGTTTCAGTTTGTGAGTTATTTTTTTCCATTGAATGTATTCCTTCAATAATTGTGATCCATTGGTCCTTTGTTGGAGCTTCTGTCTTCCCCCACGTCTTTGTAGTAGCCTTTTGCTGTGTTTGGCGTCTTTCATAAATAGCACATGTTAAGTTTGGCGCTGAGAGTTTGACGGTTAATATTAGGCTTTGAAATGTGGAAAAACTGCATCAGAGGGAAAATACAGGCTTGAAAGATACAAGTAATTCCCATGTTGGGTGGAGTAGTGTCATCTGATTAATTTCTATTGGCTTTTTCTGGTTTCATTATCTATCATTATTATTTAAGTCTTTCCAGATCCATCAGTCAGCCTCTACTTTACATGTAAAAGCAGCCAACACTTATTTACCCTTAACCCTTAGACTCTGAGAACTACTTCTGTGGTGAATTTCAAATCCATTTTTCTCTACATCTAAAGTTTCCTAACCACTTCATCATCCCTTATTGTGATATTATCCCCTGCACTTTGCATTTTTCACTGAAAAGCACATTTTCCCATATATTTATTTTGCTGATCATGTAGATTTTCATCAAGGTTTAGGATGAGTTTGAAGATTATTGTATCAAAACACAGAAAACTGAAGAAAAGTGAGTTTTTCAGTAAAATATATAAGTAAACAAGCGTCCACCATCACTATCATTTGTCATTTTATCATTATTGAGACTCTTAATGTCTAAATAGGTCATATTAGTTGCTGTTGAGAAGCTGAGGAACTGTTTTTTGCCTGATTATTTGGACGTATTAACTTTTTATACTTGCACTTACATTGACATTGCTGCCTCTTACACTGTTCTTAAGTTGCCCTTTGGGATAAAGTCTTTTGATTTGAATTGATATGGCACATTTCAGTTCGTACAATTTTATTTCGAGGACACAAAACCATCAAAACTATAAAAGCATAAATCATAAAAAATGTTTGCACTCAAAAAGGAGTGGGAAGAAATAAAACGTATAATCTCCCACCCACTTTTAACGAACTAATAATTTAATAAATTCTGCTTCCTATACTTTAACACACTTTTTAATGTCCATTGACTTTTTAATACAAACCATTTATATACACATCACCTCACGTCATGTTAAAGACAATTCAAAGTACTTTACATAAAATATTAAAAGCTTTACAGCAGGAATTAATAAAAGTATAGGCATGACAGACAAAACAAAATAAAAAAAATATAAGTAGAGTAGTTAGTCTGGTCAAAGTTTGGACATATTTTCAGTTTTTACTTACATGTGGAAATGTTGATGCAGCTAGTTATAGTTGGAATAAATTAAGCAGGAATTGAAACGGAATGTTAGAAATCCACTAGATTTTTTTCCTTGGTAGCTTTGCGACACCAAATTGAAACTTTTTGGAACTATTATTGTCCGAATACATAAATAAATAGAGTTTAATAAAATATGACCCCTTTATCCACAACACTTAAACACCACATGTCATCTGCCAATGAAACTATTCCTCAATTCCATGTATTTGTCAGAAAAGTAATGAGATTTATTGAGTTTAAAAGGGTGACATTTTTATTTATTTATTTATTTTATTTTTTTACATTTTAACAGTTCTACTTCTTTAACCTCTTACATTAATAGCAGATGTTTGACATTATGTTTCTGCATATTGATGTCTACTTTAGGATCCTGAGGTGAACTTAAAATTATGCACAGAACATTTCAACCCTGCAGTTCATTTCAGAACTGGCTGTTCTTATTTGCATATTCAAATATTCATATTTGGCTCTTGTTGTAAGTAGCACCATCTGTGTAATAATGATAATAATAATAGCAATGATAATAATAATAATAATAATAATAATAACAATAATAATAATAATAATAATAATAATAATTTTTAAACTGAGGCATTCTAGTTGTATTGACCTTTTTTTTTTTTTTTTTTTTTTTATCCTCATGCAGAAGTCAACCATGATCTGGAAGCATCTTATAAAAATATTAAAGTAAACACTACTTTGGCTTCTGGCAGAGCTGAAGGGAATGGGGTGTAGAGTACAGTAAAAGTTGGGAGCGGAGGGATGCGATGATGATTGATTCGGTGGTTTTCCAAAAGAGAGACAGACACAGTGAAAGACAGAATAGGAATGTTGATGAGTGAACGAGAAAGTAGCGAGGGGGAGTGAAGGATGCTGAGTGTGTTGGGGTGTGTTTTCCCAGCCCTCTCAGTGTGTCCCCTCTGCTTGACCCTGTTTTATGGCTCTTTTACAGCCCTCGCATACTGTAGCCGTCCCACAATTCCCTTCTCCAGGGTTCTGCTCCCCCTGTCAACCTCAGGTCCAAGCCTCAGGCAGGGTCAGCAGGCCTTTAATATGGTGCTGCTACTCTAATTCAGTGCAGATCTGGTGTGAGCCCCCCCCCCCCCCCCCCCCCCCCCCCCCCCCCACCGCCGCCGCCTTATTCTCCCTTCATGGTTTAAACAAGTGTCCTTCGAACACACACTTTCTCACACTCATTTATCAGGAATTGGGCCAGTAAACGTCAGTGAGTGAGAAGAAGGCAGGTGTTTCTCATACTTTTGGAACATTATTATAAATGAGATTTTTCATTCTAGGCTTTTGTAATTAAAACCATTTTATAGGCCAACTTACATCATTTTTCATTATTTGCGGTGAAGAGTGAAGGAAAGCAATTCAGTACGCTTAAGTCATGATTAAAGTTCAGAGGAAAATACTTAACTCTATTCCCCGGAGATATTTAACAGCTTCACGTACTTTATTTAATTTAATAATTTATAGTGTATTAAAAGCACTATTATCCTACTGAATTCTTCATTAAATCAAAAAATACAATTGTAGGACTTGACTTTTTTAGGTCAGGTTTAGTCACAGCTTTTCTTTTCTTCTTTTCTTTTCTTTTCTTCTTTTCTTTTTCTTTTTTTTTAACAGTACTAAATGCTGTAACAGTATCATGTGACTGCCATAAAATGCATCAATGACCTTGATAATGCACATTAAAAAGGACAAATATGTAAAAATAAAAATCCTACTTTTTGTAGGTCACCATCAGTCTCTTCATCCATTCCATGGGATACTGTTTCATTTGAAATGTTTCCCACCTTGCATGAAGTGAAGGCAAGGGGTATTATTTTTGGTTCAGTTTATGTACACTTTTCCTTTTTCACTTTTCATTGTCTATGTATTACCTTCATAGTGGAAGTGACGTAAGAACCTGCCCGTGAACTGCATGAATTAAACACATGGTGGTTCTAAGGAATTGTCATATTGTTGTGTAACTGATTCTTTTGTAATCAGTAATGTATTAGTTTTTGAGTAGCTTGACCAACACTGCTTTACAGACAAACATTCGGCTACTTTGCAAAAATGCGACACATCAATAGTTTTACACACCAGTGGATTTTCAGCCAATAGAAAGTCACACTGACGGTGTTGGTGACGACACATTCTCCACAGGAACTGGAGATTCATATTAATAAATAAAGTATCTATTTTAGTAAGAAAAAAGGTTTATATTTTGCGGATCACGATGCAACTTCCGTTAAGTGTGGCAGGTAGAATTAGATCTGATATTAGAACAGTACTTAACCACTGAAAAATGTAGACTTATTAAGTATGGAAAACATACTGTGTATAAATGTACTCATGACAGTATGAATATTGGACCACAGCACTGCACATTCACACCAGAACCACCTCCATTTTCCTCTTTGTGGATCATAGAGTTAGTGAAGTTGGACTCAAAATGCTTCTAATATCCAGTATGTTTACGCTGCCACTATGGGGGCTCTCTATCAAATGAATGACAAAATATGTAGTATGATGATGTAGCATGGGACTGATGGAAGTTTTCACTTCCAATGTGACAGCGACCAGTTGAGACGAATATTTCAAAATTTTATTCACTGTATGTTTAGTGAAGTGTTTGAAAATGTAATTTTTATTTTAGTGATCTCTAATGGGCTGTTATATTGTCTCAGAATTTTGAGGGTTTTGCTAAAATTTATTATAAAGCAGAGTCATTTCAAAAAATTTCAAAAAGAAAATATTACAAATTACAGCTATAAAGACATTCCTTCCTTGGGGCCGGGGTGTCACTGTGGATGTGAAACAGTTCTTTCTGTACCTGGTGTTGGGCTGTGTGCTGTGCATCATCCCTCAACATTAACTCTGCACTCGCTCACTTACTGGAAATAATTTATGAGCTTTTTTTCCATCCAAAAACCTCCTTGGCGTACATTTAACACTGAACGGGGCCTGAAATTGGAATAGCGGATGGACACCCCTCTAAGAGCTTTCCCTCAAAACTCCTCTGGGTTCATACGTTGATAAATCTAGGTGCTCAGAGTCTAATATAATCCAGCGCAGACCGTCAGGCGTTCTGACACTGTGCATGTGGAAACGTATGAGTGCATGTCTTTGTGTATGTGTCAGGCTCCGGCTCATGTTTATCCCTGACATTTTTCAAAATTGTGCAGAGAATTCCCAGCGCTCCATTCTAAGTTATAGTTTACTCGTTACAGCCTCGCAGAGTTTACTATGCTCACTGATCCAGGAACAGTCTGTCCCAGAGGAGAATTCCAGTACTACAGCACTGTGACCTGACCACTGCCTGAAACTTACATTTCAGTTCATGCAAAGTTTAAAACTAGGTCCACATTTGAGTTTTTTTCTCTTTTCTGTAGAAGTTAGCACGAAAGGGTTTTTAACTTTCTCTGGTCGTTGATTATTTTTCCCTCTCTTGCCTTCAGAGAACAAAGTCCAGTTTACATGCACTTAGAGACATTTGACTTATTGCCTTCGTCTGCCTAAAATGGAAGTTTTCAAGGTTTTATATATATATATATATATATATATATATATATATATATATATATATATATATATATATATATATATATATATATATATATACACCTCACAATATAATCAAATTGAGCTGGACTTTTAGAAGTGGGACTAACCAGCTCAGATAATGTGGATCTAATCGAGCTTCTCCACACGAGTAAACGATGCCAACCTTAGCTCGACCAATGACTAGCCTGGACACGCCCCCTTCAGGAAGTGACCAGACACATGGCATCACAGCCCATGTCACATGTAATGAATCAGAATGATTGTTCTTATATGACGTCAGCCAGTAGAATACCAATTCAAAAGGTCATGTAGCGCCACCTAGTGTCTGGGAGTCGAACAGAAATTAAATTCTCTGGTTGCGCATGGAAACTGGAAACTCCATTTAAGTCCTTAGCTCGATTTTTGACAATAGCTGGACTTCGATATGCATGTAAATGTACGGAGCCCAGCTGGACAAATATAAAAATATTTTCCACCATGACAGTAGAAAATATTTTTCGTCTACACTTTTCCGTTCCTTCGCAAAAGCCTTTACGTTCCCTTGCTATACATAACTCATTAACCACGTAAGCCACCAGAACCTTAGAGTTCCCTTTTATGAAGCGTATGGCATCTGCCAGTGCATCATAGATACTGTTTTTCTTGAAAATGTGCTTCAGAGTCTTTAAGCTTAGCATTATATTGTGTCTGACAGACAAAGCCTCCTGTATTTGACTGTGTATGAGCCCCAAGTTAAAGTAAAACACAATCACATATAGGCTATTGTCTATGACTGTGCCTCCAGTACAACCCAAATCAATAATATTGTATTTTAATATGTCACTCCTTGCACTGAAACTATTATGAGGGAATGCAAAAGTGTATTTTCCACCATGGGGGCTCTGTAGTAAACGTACTGAGTGTTTTTGGTTTTTTATGCCTTTAAATGAACAGTAGAATGGGAACGCGGCAGCTTAATAAGCATGACTGCTTGATACTGGAAACCTTGATATTGGATGTAATTTTCCCTCAAAAGTCCATAACTTCTCCCATGTGACCTTTGCTGTGGAGCCTGCTCTGTGCTCAGATTTAACAAGGTGAAAAGTGGTGAGGAGGAAAGGGTTTTTTTTCTTCTTCTCTTCTCTTTAAAATTAGTTTCTGGAAAATGAAGACCATGCATGTAGTAAATTATACTAACAAGGGGACGCCATCCTCTTATCCTGCCTTAAATCACCCCGGGCAGTTCGAGTACAGTCTCACTGCTGCTCTGCAAACTGCGTGCAGGGTTTCACCTCCGCAAACAGGAACTCCAGGAATGAAGCAACAAATAAATACACCTCAGTGGGAAGATAAGTCACAGCAAACCTGTGCACGGTTGACTTACAAGGACCTTCTCAGATACACTGAAAAACTGACTGTGCATTCAAGTACAGGTAATGAAGATGCATTCAAATACAGGTAATTAAGATGCATTCAAATACAGGTAATGAAGATGCATTCAAGTACAGGTAATTAAGATGCATTCAAATACAGGTAATGAAGATGCATTCAAGTACAGGTAATGAAGATGCATTCAAATACAGGTAATGAAGATGCATTCAAATACAGGTAATTAAGATGCATTCAAATACAGGTAATGAAGATGCATTCAAGTACAGGTAATGAAGATGCATTCAAATACAGGTAATGAAGATGCATTCAAATACAGGTAATGAAGAGCCTTTACTGTAGTAATTATATTTGCAAACATTTAGAGAAATTACCAAGAATTGTCATTGGTGCCTGGAATAAAGAGGTTCTGTCAAAGTATTAGAGTCGAGGTATGTACTGATGTTTGTGCCAAGAAACATGTTTTCAAGCAGGGGTGTCAAACTCATTTTAGTTCAGGGGCCACATTCAGCTAAATTTGAACTGATTCGGGCCAAATCAGTAAAATAATAACATATTAATACATAAATAATGTCAACTCCAAACTTTTTTCTATATTTTAAAGTGAAAAAAGTCAAATTAAATAACTAAAATGTTTACGTTTGTCTGTTCAAACAATGTAAATAACATGAACCAAATGAAAGTATAAGTCTAACTTGATATTACATACTGGTTTTTTTTCCATTTAGTGAATATTACATTTTGACTATATATATATATATATATATATATATATATACATAATGCAGATAGACAAGGGAGTGGGTGTAAATTAAGTAAGCATATAAACAGTAAAGAGGGAAACAAGACATTAAAAGTGTGGGAAGGTCAAAGGTCGTGGTTTCCTTTGTTCTATTAAGTAGAGCTGGAATTCTTAGAAACCTGCCCTCATCCGTCTTTGTTAATTCTGCTGCTCCCTTTGCAGTCGATTTCTAATCCGCTGTTTCATGCTCCCTCTAGACATCTTTCCTTATCTTTTAAGCCACTCTCTCTCCCTCGGTCTCTTGAACGGTGAACTGCTGCTGACCTCTGCGCTCCTGTCAGTTATTAATGTTCCCCTCATGTACAACTCCTCTTCCCATTGAGAGAAAAGAGCAGTTTGAACCAAGGTGGGGATCATATTCTGACAGTTTGCTCCATGCCTGCTGAGAGTCGTCTGGTGTTACAGATAGAAGAGAGATGAAAAAGAAGCAGGGGTCTCAAACATGCGGCCCGGGGGTCAAATGTATCCCACCAAAGCTTCCAATCTAGCCCCTGGGATGACTTTACAAAACACAAAACTTGTACAGTCAAAGCTGTGGAACTTCTTTTAGTTGAGGTTCTACGTACAGACCAATATGATGTACAGTAAAATAATAATATGACTAACAAAAAATAATGACTAGGTTTGGTATGACTCTGCCAAATTCTAATTGTTGTCTTTGTTTTAGTGTAAAAAAATAAGATTAAATTATAAAAACATTTGCAACAATGAAATGTGAATGACTTGAACAAAGATGAATATGTAATTATTATAATAATAATAAAGATGAATATCTTTGTGGATCTGATCCATAATCTATAAATGACAAGTTGAGGCATAATATTCAAATGTCACTTTTTTTTAAAAGAAACTTGAATTTTTTTCAGGTTATTCACATCATTTTGTGTTTAGATAGTGTAGAAAAGTGTTTTCCTAATTTTTTTTTTTTTTTTTATATATTTTGCTCTTATTATTATTATTATTATTATTATTATTATTATTATTATTATTATTTATTATTTATTATTATTATTATTTGTCCAGCCTACTCAAGATCAAATGTGGTCCCTTAAAGAACATGTTTGAGACCCTTGGTGTAAACCCTCTAATACTTATCACATTTAACCCCAGATAGGATGATAGGATGATTATTTGTTTCTTTTATTTGATTTTTTTTGTCTTTAAGCACAAATAAACTCCTGTCATATAAGTTTTAGCCTGAAAAATAATTACACCAGTGTAAATTTTTAGTTTCAAATTGATCTGAAATTGATGGAATCGATGAGAAGTGAATGTTGTGACCCTCAGGCATGAACACACATTACTTATGTGCGTATTGACTCCCTCACAACTACACACTTTAGTGCTTCTGCAGTGGATGGTTAACAGAGCTGTGGGAAAATTCAGCTGTTTTCATTGTGCTGTGATTGGTGTTAAAGAATACCAGACCACCTGTTGGCTAGACTTCAGATATAGAGGCAGATAATTACCAAAAGGTAGACACGCACACTCATAGATGTATAAGCAGATGGAATATCAGCGTGTTTACTCTGATCCTGTTACCCCAAGACTTGGACCGATATCTGAGCTCACCTCTAATATAGCCTTTAATCTTCTGCATCATGAGAACAATCACTATCAGTGGTTTTGAACACTTGGTTTAGACAAAATAAGACAATTCCAAAGTTGATTTCGTAGAAGGTAATCTGCTTGTGAGCACTGCAGAAGACCCCCCCACCCACCCACCCACACACACACACACACACACCCACACACACACACACACACACACACAAATCAGTTTTTTTTTCTTTTTTTGGTTATTGTGTGAAGGTATCCAGTGTTTGTCTTAAATTCTTTTACACACACACACACACACACACACACACACACACACACACACACACACACACACACACACACAGCAGGTGAAAGCAAGCAAAATCAAATCAGCTGATTAAGTGTAAATCAAAGTTATGTGGAAGAAACAAAACAAACTTCTTGAACATCATCTTTAATTAACAGTGATACTAAGATATGGTCTCAGCCTTTATCCCACCCTGCTTGAACAAAATTTAACCTTGGTTAAATTTAGAAAATGTTGGTGCACATTTCTCATTTTCTGGAATTTTTTTAGTGCTGCGAATATTCTAGATCTTAAAGCAGACCTATTATGCCCATCTGTTTTTCTACAAACATACGTTATAATGTCAGATGTCGACTGTAAACATCAGCAAAGTTACTAAACATTAGCTCTAGTGTTTATGCTGTAATCTTGCAACCTTGTTTCCTCCCACTATAAACAGCTTGTTGCCAGATTTGTACAAAACCTGATGTCAGGTTGAAGCGTCCAATTGGGACAAATGCTCCAACTTTGGAACCAGCTCCAGAACACGCCCACCCGGCATAGAATTCAAACTTTCCTGGTAGTTACGTAACAAAGTAGCTGTGGTACTACTGACCAAACTGGTACTTATTGATCCATTCTCCTCAGTTGTGGCAGATTTTCATCTTGTCTTTCATTGTCGGGTCAGACTCGGGGTCTGGGGCGTCATAGTGGAGGGGAAAAGTGGACCTGACTACCCAGGGCCCGAGTAGAGAGAGGGGCCCATGAAAACCCAGATTTTTTTTTTTTTTTTTTTGTGATGTTCATTTCAAATGAATTGGACCTCAATACATATATTGATGACATCAACTAAGAGAATTCATTTTATGCCACAGTCCTGCCAACATATTGGACATCCTGGGCCCCCTCGTTGGGGCGCAAAATGGTTTAATCTTAGGTATATGAGCACAAGTACAGTAGGATAAATGCATTAATTCAGGTGGTGAATTATAGAACCACTCATCAATATAATCAGATTGTAGCTTAAAACCCTATTTATGCTTGTTAATTTTAAATAAATATCCCCTGTTTTTTTTGCGCCTCGTGCACTGGCATGGATAGGGGCCCACTGACATTGAGAGTGTACATGGCCCAGAAATTGGTGCTACGCCCCTGCTCAGGGTCCAATACATATCACACAATGCACATCAAAGTGGACATGTTTATAGCACAGTGAAGTAACAGAACGTGCAAGTGTGGTCCAAAATATTAACACGCTTGATTCCTCCCAGTTCAATAGTGAGAGTGACGTCTTATATTAAGACCAAAAAGTGTGTGTCTTGATAGCTCTGTGTACAGTAGCCTATGTTAGCCTGTGTGTACAGTAGCCTATGTTAGCCTGTGTGTACAGTAGCCTATGTTAGCCTGTGTACAGTAGCCTATGTTAGCCTGTGTGTACAGTAGCCTATGTTAGCCTGTGTGTACAGTAGCCTATGTTAGCCTCTGTGTACAGTAGCCTATGTTAGCCTGTGTGTATAGTAGCCTATGTTAGCCTCTGTGTACAGTAGCCTGTTAGCCTCTGTGTACAGTGTCCTATGTTAGCCTCTGTGTACAGTAGGCTACGTTAGCCTGTGTGTACAGTAGCCTATGTTAGCATACCGCTATCACACAGTAAACAAATGCACGTGTGGGGGCGGACCCACAAACCTCAGTCTGCCTCTCGTTCTGCTTCCACTGAGCTGGCCAATCAGAGCACAGTTAGATTGTCCAGAAGCCAAAACTGAGGCAGAACTGGGCTTGGATCTGGACTGTTATGAACCTGGTATGAGATAACGATGAATTTTATGAGCTGGAAATCATGCAAAGTTACTCTGTAGGTGCTGAAAAGTCACATAATGAGTTAAAACTGACTATAATAGGACTCCTTTAATGATGCCTCAGGCTCCTATGGCAGAGTCTGAGAGGCAGGAAGTCTTTGACCCCCCACCCCCACCCCCCCTGACCACAGCTGACCTTTGGTGGCAGACTTCATAGGGGTCCAGGCCGTTCCATGTAGCCGCCCCCACCCCCCCCTCAGACTTCAGGTCAGTGCATTTGAAGTGGAGGTTCCTAACTTTGTGACTTGAAGAGTCAAATGAGTGTTCTGAGGCTGAAGTGTTGGCTCGTCCCAGGAGAGGAAGACAAAAATAAAGACTAAATAGATTGGGATGGAATTAGAGATGTGGGAAACTTTAAAAGGTTACAAACCATTGAGCGGAACAGACCTTTGAGGAATCCTGCCCCTTGTTTATGTGTAATTTAATCTTAATGTTTGACAGAAGAGGTATGTTTGAATTATTCACGTGTTAAATGTTATTGTCTGTTCTTTAACTCTTTGATTTTTGGTCAAAACTATTTGAAGCATCATATTTGAGCACACACTCATCTTAAAAGAAGATTTTATGCAATTGTAATTGGATTTTTCATTTTGTTTCTGATGCTTATTTCGTATGAATGACGAACATAAACAAAAAGGATTGGTTTGAAGCCAAGGCTTATTATGAACCAACCCATTTATTGTCTTTCTTTAGACATTGTCAGTAGCTGTTTCCATTCCATTATTTTGACATTTTATCTCATAATTTTGGCTTTTTATCTAATAATTTTAAAATTTTATCTAAAAATTCTGACTTTTTATCTCATAATTTTGACTTTTTATCTCATGATTTAATTTTTTTTATCTCATAATTTTCAATTTTTGTGTAATTTAGATTTTTTATCTAATAATTTTGTCTTTTTATCTCATGATTTTAATGTTTTATTTCATGATTTTGACTTCACTTTTTGTGCCTTATAGTCCAGTGTGCCTTATGTATGAAAAACTTAAAAAACGTAAACCATTCATTGGCAGTGCACCTTATAGTGGGAAATACACTACTTATAATGGCTGAAACATGAAACAGGGGTGAGTTTTGTTGTGCCTGGCACCACTTGTTTGGTTCTGATTCAGTGAATGGGGTTTATGATTTGACAGAGGATTCCCCTCTAGAGAGAAAATATAAAATTTTATGAACCTTTTGAGAACACTCACTTTTGGACAGATGAAAGAAAGAAAACCGTTATCTCTTCTGGACTAGTGCACATTTCATATTTCAATGAATGAAACATGGCCATAAAATGTAACACAGACTCCTACACAGTCATGAAGGAGTTGGACAGAAGTTGTCGTGTTTCAGACTCAAATTAACGAATTCAGTGTTTATTTTTTGTTTTTTTGTTTTCTTTAAGCCAAATTAAGACCACTTCTCCTCAGGCACAGGTGTCAAACATAAGGCCCAGGGTCCACTCTGGCCTGCAGGATAAATAACCCTGAATATATTAATATATTCAGTGTAAAACTAATTTTACTTCAGGTTCTACATACAGAATAATTCGATCTCAATTGGATCATAGCAGTAAAATATAATCATAATAACCTATAAATCATGGAAACTGTTGATTTGATCTTTGTTTTAATGTAAAAAGGGGAAATTACATGAAAAATCTTTACACTGACAAACTCTCTTTTTACAAAAACTGTGAATAACCTGAAATGTCTTCGGAGTAGTAAGTAAAAATGTTAACAATATTCTACCTGTTACAAAATGTGTAAAGGTGCAGGAAGTTCTTCTGATATATATTTGTTGCTTAGACTGAGCTGCTCTCATTATCATCACTAATGATAGACCAATATTTGCAGTTTTTTCCCCTTGTATCAGTATTGGGCTGTTGTTTTGGCAGATATACCCCCCCCCCCCCCCCCCCCACAATGATTTACTGAAAAGGGGGGAAGAAATCACAAAAGGAGAAAAGACAAATGAGAATAAAAAGGGGAAAAAAGAACTGGAAAATATAAAGGAGAGAAAAAACTACAAATATTTAACTGTCACTATTTATATTTTCTAATTGTAATGAAAGATTTTTTGTCATTTTTCATTTAACAGAGGAAAAAAAACAAATCAGTATCGACCACCAAATATCAGCGTAGAAATATTTGCTTAAGCCTGGATCGATCATCAGCTGAGGTTGATGTAAACGTATCGTATAGACCCCCCCAAAAAAACCCAAATGTGTGCTAAAACAAAAGGATGATGTTAAGTGTCTAAGATGCATCTAAATCTACCAGCCGTGTCAGCCCTTCCCTGGTATCCTCTGGAGAACTGGAGTCTAAAAACCACTTAATCAGCTTAAGGTCACAATGATTTAAAATGAGTATTTGTGCAGCTGCGTAAGTTGAAATTGAACCAAGAGGCTTTAACAGTGCGGGGTGAGTGTAAATGGGTTTTACAGTGTAATGCAGAGAGAGAGAGAGAGAGAGAGAGAGAGAGAGAGAGAACAGGAGTGTGAAAGTGAACAAGACTAATTTGTTCTCAGAGGGGGATGGGGGAACTTGTCAAAATGTGCATGTGTGTATATTTACACGCACACGTTCTGTATCCACATATACAGTAAGTACATGGTGATAAATGAAAGTTGTTGCAAGCATGTGGACGCATATTGAACCACACTGGTGCACCTCCACCTCTAGCTCCATCCCTCTCTCTCTCTCTCTCTCTCTCCATCTTTTTGCATCTGTCACCACCAGAGGATTATACAGCAGGATACCTTACACCGCTGTTGCAAAAAAATGGAGCCTGGAAAAGCTCTCCTCTAAGCAAAAACACAACCATTCATCTCCCTCCGTCTCCATGCTCCCATGTTGACTCTCCACCTTCTTTTTCTTTCACCGCAATTTTTCCCCATCTCAGGTTTTGTCAGGAGCTCCTTCTTTAGTTTTTTTTTTTTTTTTTCGATGGAGGATCTTTGTGGAAAACTTTATCCCCTGTTTTGTGGTTTCCTATTGAGTTACATGGACATTTGGGAATTGAGATGTTTAAATCAATGTCATTTCAGTTAATGCCAATGTCAGGTTTCGCAGAGCTCAATTGGGTTTTATCATTTCTGTTCATTTGTAATGTAGCCGTTTTTATTTAAATGTGTTTTTTTTATAAAATATCAGCACGTTGAACATGTAATTGGTTTCATGGCAGTAAGGAAAATAAAATGAAAGATTAATTATTATTATTATTATTTTTGGTAGTTTTGTAAAGTTGAAAATAACATATTATTTTACTAACAGGTATAAATGTAGCCGGTGGGTGTTGAACTGTGCATTATATTAAAGGATAGGACTCATAAATCCACCTTTGGAAGGCGGTCTTTGGACGAGGTTTATTCTTTCTTTTGGCTCCTGACAGAAGTAGCATTAACACAAAAAGCTGTGGTGGGTGAACGCCACAAAATATGCCCCCTCTCCTATAGAAATTGGAAAACAATATGGAACATAATAAATACATAAAACCTGAGCATACCTGATGGAAGTAACATGAACACAAAATATGCCCCTGCACGGATCATATGATACAGAAGTGAATGAACTTTATGTGGTTGTTCATATTAAAAATAGCTACGCATTTAACAAGATAAAAATGATCTATAACCAATAAAAAAAACAGCCCCTCCACTGTGTCATAGAAGGACAGAGCAGGTTTGTCCCTACAGTCATCAGACTTTTTAATAGTGGCTGGTTTGTGCTATAATTAGTCTGTTGTTTATATTTCTAAACTTGTATTTATCTATTTGTATTATTTATCTTGTATATATTTTGATCCTCTTTTAGCCAGTGTAAGCATTTTAAGCATCTTTGTTTTGTGCGTATGTATATATAAGCTGCTGGATAAACTGACTGATAAATGATCTGTACATTATTTATTTTATTATTTATGTGTGTTATTGTTTTATTGGATTTATTTATTTGTCTATTTTGTTTTTCATTTATTTATTTGTATTTTTGTGTTTCTCTTTTATTTATTTGTATTTTATTTTTTAATTTTAATATTTTTAAATAATTAAAAAAAAATCTTTTTATTAATCAGGGTCACAGGGGAATGTTGGGGCCAAACGCAGCTACAAATTAATAAACAATTATTCTTTTTTGATTTATTAATTTTTTTTATTCATGAATTTTTTATTTATTTTTTCACCACCACCATTATATATATTTATATACTCCTGAGCATTTTTTCATATCGTAATATACATCGCAGGGTTAAAAAAAATCGCAACGTAATTTTTTTTTTCTAATATCGTGCTTCCCTAGTGTGTTGTAAATATTTTAACTGTGTTCCTGTATCTTTGTGTTGCATTACTGTTGTCTATCTTGGCCAGAACATCATGTAAAAGAGGTTTTTAATCTCAATGGGATGTTTCCTGGTGAAAGAGAAAGAAAGGACAGTTAGAACCCAAACCCAAAAATAATACCCCTCTCTCATTTATTTATTTTTTTGGGGGGGGGGTAATAATAAATGAGGATATTTTGTGTAATTATAACACTAACCATTACACAATATCATCCGTATATTCACAATTGCAGTAAAATAATGGACCCTGTTGCACAAGTTATGTTTTCATTTAAGCCTGGAGGAAATTTTTCCTTCCTAACGACCGAAGAAACATCTGCAACATCTAAAATGTCAAACACCATGCGAGGTAACTGGCATATGTTTCTGGCCAAAGGCATCTCAAAGAGCTTCCAGTTTCCTTATGTTTGGTTGTGAGTGTAGTGACATGGTCTTCACCTCCCATTTAGTCAAGTCTAAAACTGGCAAAGGGGGGGTGCGCGTGGCGTTGTATATTGGCTGTGTAATCTATGAAATCTGACTCACAGCAGTGAACAAAAGTTTGTGTGTGTGTGTGTGTGTGTGTGTTCCTATCTTTATGGGGACATTGATATGGTTACACAGTCACACCACGTCTGACACTATGGGGACCAAAATTCAGGTCCCCACAATGATTAAATGGAAATAAAAGTCCCCACTAGTAAAATAGAAATGATTGTGGTGCTATAAATAAATGAATTTTTTTTTTTCCAGAAGTCCCCATAAAGCATGAGGGAAATGTGTGCAAAACAAAAAATTTTTTTTTTTAAAGTTTTGAAGATGTGGTTACTATAAAATATATACTTTTTATGTATTTTTAAAAAAATGTTTATGTCATTTATTTTAAATTATTCTATTTTTTTTTGTTTATTAATTTTATTAAAATTCAGTGTCTTTTATTCATTCATTTACCACAAAATTTTTATCACTATTTTTATTTTTATTTATTAAAAAAAAATCTTTATACTCACTACCCAATGACTACTTGATTACAAATTTGGTCCTCATGAGACATGGAAATGTGTGTGTGTGTGTGTGTGTGTGTGTGTGTGTGTGTGTGTGTGTGTGAAATCATATCCGACCCTGAGGTGCCATCTGAGAGTCAGAACAGACAAGTCTGTGCTTATATCCTTGTGCAGCGTTCAGACAAACATAAACACACTGCGCTCTTTTACCTCTTTCTCTGAATTTCAGAACTGAAGAAGATTAAGAACAGACAGTGATGAGCGACTGACGCTGGGAAAATACAGCTACTGATGAATGCAAGCATTAAAAATCTGCTTTAACTATTTAATGGATATGAAAGTATAAAGGGATTTTTTTGTTTTGAACCGAAAAATAATTAAGAAAAACAACAAGATAATAGCAGTTTTTATTTTTTGTTGAAAAACACCAAAAGTAATTTTAAAAAAAGGTTGAAATTTGTTTATACATTTTATTTTGTGGTTTTATGCTAATTGTTGAATAAATGTTGTATACAGACTATCACATGACCAGGAAGTAAACGTGTTAGATTAAAATCTCTAGAAGGAAGGAAGGTAGATGGATCAACACTGGTAATTTTAGGTCAATTTTAATCTAAAAGTACAAATTGAGTAATGATTAAGGTAAAGATTAAAAGGTCTGGGAAGAAAGGAACAAAGATGGATGGATCATTCAACACTGATAATTTTAGGTAAATTTTTTATCTCAAAATACCACATCCAGCCCCCTGAACGCCTCATTTGCATCATGTCTCCTTTTTTTTTTAACAATAAGATGCAGTCGTCACTTTTCCATTG
This sequence comes from Siphamia tubifer, assembly GCA_020466265.1. Lineage (NCBI taxonomy): Eukaryota > Metazoa > Chordata > Actinopteri > Kurtiformes > Apogonidae > Siphamia > Siphamia tubifer. The sequence goes on along the minus strand of CM035786.1, from coordinate 6,242,294 downwards.
ACCCTCAGATTACACAAATATAACTTGTGTTTAAAAATGTACTTAATAGGAAAATGACAATTTCAAAAAAACCCAAATTTTTTGGTTGAAAGTTCTTGCGCTGGCAACAGGTGGTTTTTCTGGTGTAGGGTAAATGGTATCTATGTGCAGAGTTACTGATCTAAAGCCGTACATTTGTGTTTTCATAAGATGTCTTGAGGAGGATGTCCATAATAGTCGATTGCAGAGTTAAACGCTCTGGACTTTCATCATTTCTTTGCATTCTTTTTTAAATGCTAAATGTTGTGCACTTCTATCGTTCTGTTCCACCTTCACTTTACATTAGCCTCACATTCACCCATTCACACACACTCACACACCAGTAGGTTTCTAAGCTTCTGTCAGTCCTACTAGGAGACGAAGGGTTCAGTGTCTTTGCCCAAGGACACTTGGACATGTGGACAGTCAGAGCCGGCTTTACCAACTGAACCACAGCCAGAGTCCAAAAACACAGTCCAGTATTTCATTAAAACTTGAAATGAAGGTGTATGGAGAACAAAGCTTAGTCTACTAACATGTTATTGTTTTTAAAAAAGGATGCAACAATATCGTGAATGTCCAGAGCATCGAACACTGCACTCTGCAATCGACTATTTCAGACTTCCTGCTAAAGACTGCATCAGGAAAGGTCAAATACTTTATACAAGGTACAACAGAATGTGTTCTCTGCATTTAACTTATTCTTGATGCCACTGGGTCATTCTGTACGGAGCGGTGGGCAGCCATGGGCGGCGCTTGGGGACCCTTCTACTGTAGAGCAGCCAGGCTGATGGTCAGAACCACCTGCCTGGAGGATTTGACCTGAAAAAAAAACAAATATTTAAAGGTACTGGTTTGAGATCAGTAACTGTGGACACACTATCTGAGGACATGAAGACCTCAGGACACTTGGGTTTGTCTTTAGGGACCCTCTACTTACTACCACTGAAGTGTGATGTTGTTTAGAGTTAGTCTAAAAATAGTTTTGTGTTGGTCACTTGTTAACACAGTTTGGCTCAAAACGCCAAAATCTTAATTTGTCAACGTTCATCCAAATGGTGGTATTTTCATGTGAACTCTATATGTACTAACAATCATCTAAAAACTGAGCTAAACTCATTTTTTTACTCTGGATAATCCCTTTAATGGAAAAACATTTAGTAAATATTGGTAATATTAGTAATAATATAAAGTTTTGCACATGGCTCAGTTGTGACACCAGACATTGTGCAGAGGTTTCATCCCCCTGTCTCATTCCTTTTCGTCCACACTCGTACATCCGTAGGAATCCCAGGTATGTTGTGTCCATGCAGGCCAGAGAAGAAGAGCTCTGTGTATGTGACTGAAGCCATCCTGCTGCTCAGGGCTGTGATATGATGAGAAGATAAACAGTGCTTCCAGATGAAAGCTTTGAAACGTCTTTATCTCTTTTTACTTGTTCGTAACCTGCCTTTGCTTTGTTCTTTTTTTTTTTTTCCTGATGAAAATTGTCAAGACTTTGATGTTGGTATGATAGTTTTTTTCATTATAGTGTCTTTTTTCCTCCTCCTCCAACATAATCTAAACTACACTCAACAAAAATATAAGCGCAACACTTTTGTTTTTGCTCCCTTTTTTCATGAGATGGACTCAAAGATCTAAAATTCATTCCAGATACACAATATTACCATTTCTCTCAAACATTGTTCACAAATCTGTCTAAATGTGTGATAGTGAGCACTTCTGCTTTGCTGAGATAATCCATCCCACCTCACAGGTGTGCCACATCAAGATGCTGATCTGACATCATGATTAGTGCACAGGTGTGCCTTATACTGCCCACAATAAAAGGCCACCCTGAAATGTGCATTTTTTTTTTGCTTTATTGGGGGTCTGGGGACTCAGAACCAGTCAGTATCTGGTGTGACCACCATTTGCCTCATGCAGTGCAACACATCTTCTTCGCATAGAGTTTATCAGATTGTCAATTATGTCCTGTGGAATGTTGGTCCACTCCTCTTCAATGGCTGTGCGAAGTTGCTGGATATTAGTGGGAACTGGTACACGCTGTCGAATACGCCGGTCAAGCACTGGTCTCAGACCATCTTGGAGGTTAACCTGCTGGATGTGGAGGTCCTGGGCTGGTGTGGTCATACGTGGTCTGCGGTTGTGAGGCCGGTTGTATGTACTGCCATATTCCCTGAAACGCCTTTGGAGACGGCTTATGGTGGAGAAATGAACATTCAATGCACGAGCAACAGATGTGGTTGACATTCCTGCTGTCAGCATGCCAATTGCACGCTCCGTCAATGCTTGTGACATCTGTGGCATTTTGCTGTGAGACAAAATGCACATTTCAGAGTGACCTTTTATTGTGGGCAGTATAAGGCACACCTGTGCACTAATCATGTCAGATCAGCATCTTGATGTGGCACACCTGTGAGGTGGGATGGATTATCTCAGCAAAGCACAAGTGCTCACTATCACACATTTAGACAGATTTGTGAACAATGTTTGAGAGAAATGGTAATATTGTGTATCTGGAATGAATTTTAGATCTTTAAGTCCATCTTGTGAAAAATGGGAGCAAAAACAAAAGTGTTGCATTTATATTTTTGTTGAGTGTATATTATCCACGTTTAAGTTACATTTATCTTTTTATTCACGGTCTTCATAGCCTAAGGGGGTATGCATTCTTAACAGATGTGGTATAAAACTAAAGAGGTTCAATAGTCAGATGAAGTCATAAAAGTGTGTTCTTCTAACACAGGTGTGAATGTGCATTTGTCAACCTTCTCCCACACAGACATAATCACGTGATCCTGTTCCTACTACCAATAACACATTGCATGTTTTAGGGTAAACATGGGCCTTCAGCCAACGTTAACCATAAACATTTATGTTTCATAAATCAAAAAACCTTGTAAGATAAACAGATTAGACAAAGATCTATTGGAACATTCTCATATCCTGACTTCACACGGACATCTGCGATTAACCCAAAAAGACCTGAACAGCTGTGTGCGACCCAAAGCATTTACTAATCTGAAATATTTAATGGCTTCTGAACCATTCAGTCTCTTATTATATTCAGTTAATTCAAGTAAAAAAAATAGTTTCTCGACCCATTTAAACACTGAGGCTCCATAGTGAACACTTAAACACTTTATATGCACTTAGAGAAATTTTAATTATTGCCTTGGCCTGATTAAAATAGTAGTTTTTAAAGCATGTATCCACCTCAGTCGGGGTATAACCTACGTATGGAGTAAGATAACGCTCAATATATTCATGTCCACAGATTTGATACCTGTGTGTATTTGTCTGTAGTTGTGCATAACATAAATATTTGTGAATTATCAAAAGAATTGCAGCGTCACTTTGTTAGGCCCGCCCTCTGACTCTATACTCCACCGTGATTGGTCGAACAGATTCAGGGAAATCTAGCCAAAAGTTACATTGAGCGAAACTAGATCATTAGATTTGCTGTCGCTAGGGAGGTCTAACGTGGTTAAGCTAGAAGTGTGGGCGAGTAGAACAGTGAGTTTCAGTTCAGTAAATACTTCCTTTTATTTATTAGTACAATTGTTTTTGAGACTTTTACTTTTATATTATCTCTCGTAGTAGTTCAGTAGAAGGTACAAATACAGACTAACTTTGAAAGGCTTTTTTTTTTTTTTTTTAGACCTTTGAAGTAAATACTCAACTCTTCTTGTGACCCAGAATAAAGTAGTCACAGCAAAAACAGGTTACATACATTGGTTCTGGACTTGTATGGAAATTCAAACATATGTTTACATTCAGACACATCCATCCAAATGCATTAAACTCTGTCCCCTGAGTTTAAGCCTCATCCATCCTCGACATTTACTATTTCTTTTCATCTGCTGCCATTCTTATCTCTGTTATCTATTTTTATTTTTTTTTTACATTCCTGTATTTTATTTGACTACTTCTTGTTGTCCACCTTCCAGTGCTTTTGTTGACCCGCATCGTCGTGGTTTTCTTTCTGCGCTGCTCACAGTTTGGCCAAAGACAGATCCGGCAATGATTAACCTTTAATTAATTGAACGTCATTGCTTCGGTCAAGTTCTCCGAGGGTTTGTTTTTTTTCTGACTGCTTGCAACCAGATGCTTGTTGATTTTGGCACTGCTATCCAGAGCAGACTTGGTAACCTCCATCTGTACAGGAAGACTTTAACCACATGATGCTGTAAGTGGCCCATGTTAGAGCCTGTGACATAGTTGATGGATCCTTACAGTATGTGGCTTTTAACTCCGTGTATGCTGATTTCTTGTTTAACTAACCAGAAATAGGATTTTTTTTTTTTACAGTTTGTATGTGCTTTAAACATGATACCAGAACAAGTCAAAAACCCATGTGCTGATAATTCACACTTATGCAAAGTGACCCAGTGCGCAGAGATGAAAGACCTGCTCTCTGTTGATCTATTTCAGTCTTTTTTCTTATCTGTCGTCTTTGAATTCTTCCAGACCCACCTCCCAGGTATTCGTACTATTGTGTATCTATAGTAGTTGTTAGACTGGTCAGATCAGGGAAGCAACACCAAACAGTGAGTGTGATTATCTGCACTGATGTGGTTCCGTGAGATGACCCTCCAGATAAGACTTTCCATGTGGTCTGTCGAAATGTTTAGTTTGGTTCTTTGAAGAAGGGGTTGATTTTTAAACAAATTTCCCCATCTGTGATGATACTTTCTCACCAAGGTGATAATAGTTTGTGATTTTTCATTAGTTTTTTTGTCTAATTGGGTTAGTTTTAATTAGTTTTTACAGCAGGTTTGATGGGTTTTTTTAAATTAGTTTTCATTTCTAAATGCTTGATTTTTCTTTTTTTTTCAAATCTTTTTAAAAATACTTTATAGTTTTTATTCATTTTAGTTGATTTTCTATCCCAGTTTTTGTCATTTCATTGGTTTTCGTTGCTGTACACCACATGAGCACTGCTTCGTGTTTGTACATTACTTGAACCTTTTTTATTTTATGCTACTTTACATTTCAAATCCACTACATATAACTTAACAGTATTTATCTGACAGCTTTAATTGCTTTTAAAATGGGTTTTACAGTTTATGTAAATCTTCAACCCTCAAAGATCTAACATTCACCAGCAACTAAAAGCATCCACTCCTCAAACACTAAAGAAGCACTAATCCTACCACTACATTGAAATAATTAAAAGTAAAATTCATATTCTCTGCTGTTAAGCACCCTCAGATATGATCCATTATGATGTTCAGAAGCTCAGTATTGAACATGGAAACATCCTCATTTTCTGCAACATTGAGTCACTAGTCAGTTAGTTTGATAAATGTCAATGGATGTAGATATGTGTCATGTTCAGCTAATGATGTATTTTACTGAAAACCTCCTCTTTTGTGCAGTTTTATTCATTTTAATGTAATGACATTTGTATGCAAACTCTATGAAAACCTACATGTGCAGTAAAATATAGGAAAATATATGATTTTTCTTGAAAAATGCTAAATTTAAGGGGAAATTTTATCATAAATTGTGCTAAATCACTTAGAACAGGTTTAATGTAGAGAAAAAAAATCTATTTGAAGTCACCAGAAAAATAATTACTGTATACATCTTTATGGATTAAAATACATCATATAATGCAGTGTTAAAAATTACACCTGTGGTTCCTGAGCTTTTGGTTCCTTTCGTCTTATATAAAGTCGTGTCATGTATCGGCTGTCATTAGCTCCACCTCTAAATGTCTCATATGGTTTCATTTCAAACAAAAAAAGTACAAATCTCCCCAATAATCACAGATCAAAAAGCGAAAATATATTATGTGTCAGAACTTTGTTTTCATTCTACTCCTATTAATGTCATTGCATAAAAACCTATAGAAAGTCATTCAAACGGCTCCATTTCCAGACGCCACAACAATAACATGCTGCTCCAACACAACGTGTGAGTGTTAGCTGTAATAATATATCAGTCAGAAGGAAGTAAATCGTGTACTGTGGTATTTTAAGTCCATTTCTCATGCAGGACTTTTATAATATTTGTATTAGAGCATTTTTGTTTTGATGTTTTGACATTTTGACTTAAATATGATCAGCACACTCCTCCCACCAGCCCTATTCTTTCACTTATGTGGGTTCAGGTCAAAGGGCAGCAGCTCCATCATGAACAACTAGACTCCCCTCTCCCCAGTCCCCTCCTCCAGCTCCTCCGGTCACTGAGGCTTTGCCATACCTGCTGAGAGGTATAATCCCTCTAGTGTGTCTGAGGTGTGCCCCCCCTCCCGGTTGGACATGCCCATAGCATCTCACCCGGGAGGCATCCTGAAGGCATCCTAACCAGATGTCTGAACCACAACAGACCAGTACAGCATCCGGATTACAGTCCCTGATCCATCTCCCGATTCATTCATCAACCATGGCGTACTCCAACGCCTCTATACTATAACTCATCCCAAACTCATATGTTGCACTCCATCTAGCTCCGAGTACCGAGTACCATGGCCTCAGACTTGGAGATGCTGATTCTCATCCCATCTGCTTCACACTTGGCTGCAAAAAAATCCTATTCAAGTTTGGAGTTCACAATTCCATGACGCCAACAGGACCATATCATCTGCAAAAAAACAAACAAAAAGAACCCAGATATGCAATCCAGAGTCCACTGAAATGGACACCAATCATTCCCTGACTCCCCTTAGGAATTCTGTCCATAAAAATGGTGAAGTCTTCTTCCACATCTGAGCTCTTATGTCTTCCACTGAGCCAAACTGACCAGTTTAATGTCTCTCATGTCTTATGACTTGAAGAGAATGAGCTCCTCTGTCAAAATGAACAACTGTTCCCTGTGGAAATACTACAGAGCTGCCAAAGCGTACTCAAACCCACCATCCTCTTCCTCCAACTTCTCTCTTTTGTCTTCATTTAGCCTTAACCCTCCTCCTAGCATTAGTTTCTCTGGATGTTTAATTTACCAGAGGAGTCCCAGGACAGATACTCTCTTCGCTCCAGCCAAATGTTTCACCTGAACCAAGACTTGCTATAAACTCCCCCCTGCTTCCACCAGAACATCACTCATTCATGCTTCGCTAGATGAAGAGGGGAAACGGGAGGAAACGATGAGATGGAGTGTACCCTGTGGTGTGGTGAGCCAACGCAAATAACACATATCATGTGTGTTTGGATTTGGCCTTTGACCCTTGTCTTATGATAACCTCTCCCACCTGTTCTCTTTTTCTTTGCTCCGTCCAGTTGAGAAAAACCAAACAATTGTTTAATTCGGTGCCAGAACTCGTCAGGATGTTGATTTGTTGTTGTTGCATGAAAGTTAATGTTTCATCCTCATCCTCTTAAGTCCGAAGAAGAGCCCTCGCTCCTAAAATAAATCCTTAAATGGCAGCTACATTGCTCTGTAGATTTTTCTTGCTGTTGCTTGATGGCTTTTGATCCAGCTCCCAGCGTACATGTCATACAGACATAGTGCACCCTTTCTGCATTCCTTAATGTAAAAAAGGGTGAAAAATTCTGGACATCTCCTCCCCTCCTAAACATGATTCTTGGACTGAAGTAATATTTATTCCCGTTTTTTTCGAAAGAAGGTCCAGGCGTAGTCTGTGGAAGGATCATGTGAACATCTACACAGACTTAAAAGCTATATATCTTCTGTCTGAACCTGGCAAAGAGATGTGGATGAGTATAACACACTCTCTCTCTCTCCAAGCTGTGGAGCTGTTTGTGTATTAACTCAGTCCAAATCTGGGAGCAATTTAATGAAGTTCTAGGAACAAGGGAAATCCTGAGTAGATGATAAAAACAGCATGGCTTGAGTATAACCACCAAACACACAGCTACTTCACCTATTTCCCCACTTACCTGAGCCCATTACCCCCTACTCTAATGTACAACTAATGTGGATGCATATAAACTGGTGGTTCTCCTGTGATGCTTATTTGTTCTGTTACTGTTTTTCCAAAACAATCAGAGGTGACTGTGGTCTCCTTAATGAGGTGTGTATATTGGCTTCTTCCTCTTTCACTTGACCTTTAATATAAACTTATATTAACGGAGCAAAGCTGGTGGTTTTCAGTGTTTGAAGTGTAGTAAATTTGTCTGAGAAAAAAGTCCCTTAACGCAGCACACGTAAACACTGACAAAAGACGTTTTCGCTCCATGCCCATCTGTCCGAGGTTGACCTATTAGGAGTGACCTTTGGACTGATTGCATGGATGCAGTGGGCTGTTTTATTAGAAGGTATCAATGTCACAAGCTCACACAAACAGGCCTGGAAGAAGCTATCAAATGTCCAGTTTCATGAAGACTCTGGGCCTAGATGTGCGCTCTCTCTTTCAGGCAGCTCCAGCTTGCCTTTATTATGAAGGGCTGTTACCACACTACACTCAATAGGCTCTTTGTCTTGTGTGTGTGTGTGAATGTATGTGTGTGTGTGTGTGTGTGTGTGTGTGTGTGTGTGTGTGTGTGTGCATTAGTGTTTGATAGAATGAAACATTGTCTTCGACACTGTAGTACGTGTGTGACCCTGAAGCTACACATCCTGTTTGAGCTGTATTAATAAATATAAGATGAGTTATATCCGTTTGCTAATTGAAGTATAGTCATTTCAGTGTTTATATTTTTAGTTACTGCCTACATTTACAGCTTTGTCTGTGAGTTATTTATTATATGTTTGACAATAGAACAACAGTACGCTGCTAATAAGTTTCAGCCATGCTTGTCTTACTAGAGACTGAATACACTCTTTCAAGCACAGCGATGTTTGAGTAAATTCATTGAGAACATATGCTGAATAAAAATAATGGAAAATCTAATGTAGTAAGGTGCAGGGCCATGACATGAACTTAAATAGAGGCTCGCCCCAGTGCGATATTAGGATCAGATATCGACCTCCAATGTCAACAGTTTAGCTGGATCGGGGATCAATAAATCCAACCGATCCCGAAGAGTGATTCTTGGAGAAGGGGGGGGGGGGGGGGGGGGGTTCCATGCCGTACCTCACAATGAACCATACGACTGTACAAATTGAAAGTGAAAGTTTTAAGATGCTGTAGGTAGAAGTATAGATGGAATAGGATCATTATTTTGTCAGTAGGGTGACGGAGGTGAACATTCACTATATCCTCTGCCTTAAAACAATGACTACATCACATAGCACACAATACAGGCTGATATTGATAATGATATATAACTGTACAATATATCTAATCATTTGTAAAGTATGCTAAAAAACTTAATTTTTATTAGATTTGTCTTTTCTTAATATGATCTTAATTATTCTTTTATCAAACCATGCAGCTATATTGATGAGTGGTGGAACACTGAACTCTTTGTTCTGTTTTATACTCGACCAATTTACCTTAATTATATGTCTTGTGTGTTTTATGTTAGAAGCAAATGTTCACACTGACTGTAAAACAAATCTACCCACCTTGTTATCGGCACCTGAACTGGAAAAGTGCAATCGGTGGATCCCTAATCTGGACATTCATAGTACACCAGTGTGTGAAGTGAACTCTACTGGGGAGACAAATCCCATTTGCTCATTTCCTGTTTTCATCACTGTACTGTATCAGTCCAAAGTTTCTAATACAGTAGGTTTAATAACTGATCATTATCATACTCCTCAAAACATCCAGTGAGCTGTAATCCTCAAAGGATGGTGAAGTTTTCATTTTGGATGAGTCCACTCAAGGTTTTTATGTTGGATTTCTGATTTCTTTACACACTCCAGGTACACCTGCTATCTCAATTCAAAGGAATTTAATAACTGAGGTTTTTTTCTGGCCGTGCTTTTGGTGTCTGTGCCAACATGTAGTGAGTTAGGATGAATGTTGCCTGTTACAGACTACACCCTCAGCAGTGAAAGGGATTAGTTTAGGAAGTCGAATGTTATTGAGGAAGCAAATAATGTGGAATTCATCATAGTAGTGTATATCTTGCTTGGTGCCAAATAATTGAACACAAGGGGAAAAATCCACATTCTGTGCCTGTGATACTGTGAAGCCATTTTAACCCTTGTGCGGTCCTTCGGGTCAAAGAGACCCGGTGGCTCACAATTGTACCTTTTTATACGTACTGTAGGATGCCATTGCTTACTACTGAAAACAGTAATATATCCTTGGGGGGTGGGGTGATGAGTCTATGGAACTGAACTTTGGAATCTGGGTTTTTAAGACCCGATTGTAGGACACAGCCAGTGTGCCATTTACGAAGGACCGCACAAGGGTTAAATACCCCAAATTCCTCAGTGTTGCATCATGTGATCAGTCATGCTTGAAAATATACACAAAATATACAAAATAATTTTAGAAATAGACACATTATGTGACAGAGAAAAGATGAAAAAATGTTTTGCTTGAATTAAGCAAATAATAAAAACAATCTTCCAAAGGAATAAGAGAAAATGATCTTGGTAAGATTTATTGAAATAAGATTTTCCAGATTTGCTGTCTAAAAAGAAGTTCATAGATCTCAGTCAGTTATTCTTTAGGTGATATTTTATTTTAAGTGTGATGAGATATTTGGAGTAGAAATAAATAAATAATAAAAACTACAGTAAATATATTCATAAAAGGGAAAATAATCGAAATAATTTCTATCCCAAATATCAACACACTTTAAATAAGACTTAAATCACCTAAAGAGCAATTTTTTAGTTAGATATAGCAACTTTTTTAGACAATCGATCATGGAAATCTTATTTGAAGAAATCTTACCAAGATCATTTTCACTAGTTCAATTTTTTTAAAACTTAATTTAAACTAAAATATCTCCTCCAACTTGTTTTTAGAGTGGCATTTTATTCCAGTATAATAAGGTTCAGTTCATAATGTCACAAACAAAAAAAAGTAGATCCAGGGCATGTCCGCTTTAACTTAACTTCATTAATGCTGTAGTAATGCTAGTTATGTAAAGGATCTGAATCCTCTGCCACTGTTTAATTCAGAACGGACACATGTCTGTGACGCTCTAAAGAACTGATTGTTCTAATGCTAAGGGACTCTATATGCTGGGGTTTATGGAATCTGATGATTCATTAGCTGAACATCAGCCTAACTCAATTATAAGGGAGCTGATGTCACAAAAGCCTGATTTGTAATCTTTGGGCTGCATTCAGCATCGGCCTCCAGCCCTGCCGTCACTAGTTCGGCTGAATCCCATTTCACCCCTTCCCCTCTGTTTTGCGCGTCCACATGTAGGGGTAGGGGTGTCTGAGTTCACGTTAAGGCACAGGGGTAGGGGGAAGGGGAGGGGCTTTATACTCCTTCAAACAGAGATTTTCCAAATGGAAGGGTAGGAGAAATTTCCCAGAATACAATGCGAATCCTTTTTAAAATGGCGGCATCTATGAAAGAATTACACAAATGTAGTATTTTCACTGTAATGAACAGTTTTTCTGTTGTGGTAACTGTTGTATTGTATAAAGTTTGACATGGTCACAATGTGTAATGGTCATTTTCTCCATAAAACACACATGAAAAAAAAAATAAGCTATTTATGTAAATGAGTAATGGGTCGATTGCAGAGCACTTCACCGATTCGACACAGATATTCGTAAAAATATTGACATAGCTCAGGAGAACGACACAACTACAGCAGGAGACATGTTTGTTTACTTCTGGTTAAAGCTGTGGTTTTTGGTTACATAACAACTGGTGGAGTGAACTGATGACGTGAGTGAGTGTTGAAGGGGTGTCCCAATTTATAGGGGTTGGTTTTCAAGCCCTACCCCTTATAGCTCTGTTTTAAGGGGTAGGGGTAGGGTTAAGGAGTGAGATGGGACCCCAGTTATTATCTTACCTCATGAAATAAAGTCTACCTCCCAGATGTGAAACACCATCTTATTTTTTCTGTACATTTTTCCTGTGTCTTGATGCAACTCAAAACCGTGATTGTTAATTAATAATAATTTGCTTTGCCAAGAAAAAGACAAAACCCTAAACAGGGGGATCATGCAAGGGTGTGTAGAATCCTTAGCATGTGTGTGCATAGTCGAGGCGGCGGCATGTAGGGTGAAAATGACAGGGGCTGGATACAGGCTATTAGTAGAGAGAAGGTTGTAAAACAAGCAGGAATGTGCTGCTGGGTCCTGTGAGGTTTTTTTTTTTTTTATCAGGGTGGGAGGTGTAATGACAGTGACATGGGTTCCCCCCAAAGGAAAACAGGGAGGGAGACGCAAAAGAAAAAAGACATGAAGACATAACAGCTAAAGGCTAAATTCCACATCGGTGATCCGCCAGTTACCACAAGGTCACAGGTTGGAGTGTTAAAATAAGCAGACACGTTCACTAACAGCAAAAAGTGAAGCCTCCTCCATTTGTCTTGATCCTTACACCATGTTGCTTGTACAGTAAATCATCAAAAAGAGAAAAAAGCTAAAAAAAAAAAAAAACAAGATGAAAGTAAAGGTCACAGATACGACTTACCCTCTGATTTGTAACCAAAGAAAGATGACCAGAGATAATAATGAAGATAATGGAAGAATCCACTGATGCTTCTTCTTCACTCACCTTATTATCAGTAGCAGCAGGGAGTGGCCGGACACTAAACAACTCTGTGATTGATTGGTCTTTGAATTTTTTTTTTTGTCTTAGGGCCTGTTTACACATACCTGAGTATTTTTAAAACACATATTTTTTTAAACTCCATTTAAAAAAAATTAACAACTTTGTGCACACAGCAGCATTTTTTTATATTTACATTTATACTGATTCGCATAAATACGCTGTCAGTGGTCGCGACATCCTGAAATTTTCCCTCCATTCCTCCAGGACAACTACGCCTCTTAATAATGAAAGAAATGCTGCTATTCTGAGTGTATCCATGTTTGTCAGATGTACGATGCTGCTCACTGTGGCGTGAAATTAGCTTAAAACTCCATTTTGGTCTCTTTATACACAAACGCAAAACAAACTTTTCCAAAATCTTCCCTTTTGCTGGAGTTTTTAATGAAGACGTATTCTAGTAAACTAGCCCGCCTCTAGTGGCAAAAAAATATTTTTGGCTGAATTGTTGGTCTAGTGATGCTCCGTAGAGCCTCAGATAGGACCAGTAAAAATGTTACCAGTCCAATCACAACACTCCATTTGTGTAGTGAGATTGTAGGGCGGGGCTTATAAACAGTCTATGGTCGGATAAGCAGCATGTTAACTGACCTGGTTGGATATTTTTGCTCCACTGTTAGCGGTGTGTTAAGGTTAATTAGCTTAGCCTATAGGCTGTTAAAACAACCAGATGCCAGTTTAGACTTGTTTTCTTTGCTCTATATACATCACATAGTTTTTTGCTCTGATTGGTCAAAGCGCTACGCCACCCTACGTCACTGGATCGTCTCCAGACTATGAATTCATATCATAGTCTGGTTCGCCAGGCTACGGTTTTGGTCTCTTTATACACAAATGCAAAATTAACTTTTCAGTAAATTTTGACTTTTGCTGGAGGTTTTATAAAGATGCATTTTCAGAGTAAAAAAAAACCCCTCAGTTTTTGTATGAAGGAAAGGCACGTCTGAGTTTTCCAAAAATACCCAGGTATGTGTAAACAGGCCCTTGGAAAGATGAGGTGATGTTGTTAGATGAAGGTTAATCAAAAACTGACAGGATCCAACATTTTTGGCGTCTTCTATCACAGAGGTTAGAGCGCAGAGGCATCCAAGGTTAATCAAAATGGTGATTATTCTCTCTGACATGTAGCCTCCTTAAATCGCAAGCTTGAGGATAATTTAATTGTATAATAGTGACAGAAAATACTCTTTGTGCATGTGCAGCATCCACACCCTGAAAAGCAGACAGATGGCAGAACTTAGTCAAATTAGCCACATGCCGACCAGAACAATTACCCTGAGGCGATGAGGCTGGAACTGTGTGTGTGTGTGTGTGTGTGTATGTGTGTGTGTGTGTGTGTGTGTAAGGTTGTAAGGTAGAGGTAAAGTGAACTTTCCAGCTGTTACCGTATCATGTTTGACATCAGCGTCTTGTCTCCCACTTGCCAAAGAGGTCTTGGATTGGCATGCGTCAGATTTTAGATTTTACTGGCTGTGAATCGCCTGCAGGAAAGAGAGGTCTTACTCGCATACAAATATACAAAGGTATAGGGTGTTTCTATGGAGACGTCTGAAGTTAGGCTGGAGTTGCATTATGATGATGGAAAATATGGAAAATATGTTTCCAGGGAATTGATAAAAATGATAGATATGACAGAGGGCTGGCCATCTTACATCTGATATTTGTGTAAAATTATTCATTGTTTCAAACATGAGGATCAAGTGTAGATTTCACAATATGTAATGCAATAGCTGAAAGTTTGACCCGTAAACACTAGAGGTGTTAGAAAATACTGGCTCCGCAATATGTCACGATATCACATTTCATAATACTGTGTCAATATTAAAAAGCATTTTATGGATATTTTTAAGTTATATACAGTCTGTAAGTGCAGATACGGCCAAGGTTCATTTTTGTTTTTGCTTTTCTTTATTGTTTATGTCTTACTTATACAGAAGCCAGGACAGGCCAAGTTTATAATAATTATTTTCCAACGTGTTGTCTCGAGATAATTAATTAGAGATCTTGAGAAAACGAAACAAAAAATTTCATGATCTTGATTAAAAACAACTTGAGACACATCTGCCACCACTTAATGACAGAATGACTTCCTATTTCTCCTTTTGAACAGAGTTTTTAATCATTAAAATTGTTAATTTCCAGATTAGTCTACGGCACCTCTGCAGGTAATGAACATGGCATCTCCCATTATTAAATAATGGTTATTTGAAGCATCGTAAAAGCACTGTTTACTGTCTGAGAGGGAGATTTTAGTTATTCTGCTGGGATTGTACAAAAATATCAATGTCAGTTATGAGCTAATAGAAGCTGATTATTTGAGCAGGTTCTTAAAATGTAATTTCTGTAAAACATTTAAGTTTTAACACAAGGGAATGTTGTGATATAGCATTAGATCATGTTTTGATCAAATAAAACTCATTTAGTATGTTTGCACATTTCTGGTGTAATTCAGTTTTCATTCTGTACACACTTGTACAACTGAAAGACACAGTGTCTGCCTGTCTGCCTGTCTGTCTGTCTGCCTGTCTGTCTGTCTGTCTGTGCCCTTATTACCTTCACCAAGGAGGTATTAAATTCAGGCCTGTTTGTCTGTCTGTCTGCAGCAGAATTACACAAAAAGTGCTTAATGTATTTTGATGAAACTTTCAGGAATGATAGATAATGGGTCAAGGAAGAACCCATTAGATTTTTAGCAATGAAGGTCAAAGGTCAAGGTTGCACTAAAGGTCAACATCAGTGGTAATATCTGTTTTTTTTCATTCCCTTGGTCTCACCTTCAGACATCAGATGGGTTAACACCTATGCCACGTCACATTTTGACGTCATATGACGACATATCGAGCCTTAGCGGAGGTCTGCTGTCTCTGTCTTGTTTTATCTGAAACACTCGCGCACTTTTAAGTAGCAACTCAAATTTCCATGTGTATACGATGGCGATTCTGATTCTAGTATGATGCGTAGGAATCCTGGATATAGACTCTTGTGTTAACTTTTGTGGTTCCCACTCTTATTTATTTTTAATACAAATCCATGTGTGCCTCTTCTCTACTTCAGCAGAATTCTGTTGATTTCTTACAAGGAAAGTCTTGAGCGTCAGCATTTTTAGAAACGGAATCGCCTAAACACATCCTGAAAACACTTCTTTTTTTTACACACACTCCTCTATATACAAATGCATTTTTTCCGCCTTTCGCAGACGCGTACCTGTAAACACATCAAGTAACACCGCAAAGCCGCCATGAGCTCACACACACCTCCATTTCTGTACCACACACCATGCCACCCCCCCCCCCCCGACTCACAAAATATACTTAAGACACCTATGAGAGCGCACACACACATCTGCAGGCATCCACACACTTAGCTCATGGATGCCTGCTCACTGTACAAGCATGTCTGTGTTGAGATAAGAGCAGCTCATGTGTGTATGTGGAGCATGAAGAGATGACTTCTCTCTCTTTTATGGATGCTTTCTTTCCTTTTCCTTTATGTGTTGACGTGTTGTCACTGCAGCAGCCCCTTTGCAGACGTGTAAAAAATCAACACATCTATTTTTTTCACAGCGCAGCTTTGGCATCATTTCTGTTCAGGAATGGACCTGTCCCACCTGTGATCACATCATAGCCAGAGTGGGGTAGTGTGTTACAGTTGGATGTGGGCGCCTGGGGCCTCACTCCTGCCCTGTTTTACTCACCCGCTTCCCAGCTCTGCCACAGCAGCTTGTAAAAGTCATGGCGAGTGTGAAAATTAAAGAGATGCATGCTGCTTTTATGAGCTTTCTTTGACTTTTTCCTCTTTTTTTTTTTTTTTTTTTTTTTTTTTTACATTTGGGTCCAACCCCTCCTCTCTCCCTTGTCTCCTCCTGTTCCAATATTCTGTCAGGAGTACACTTACACACAGGATACTTTCTTAACTTACTAAGTGTACATTTTTCAGTGGGTCAGTGCTGTTCCCATTCTAATACTGAATCTGATTCTACCTGCTGCACTTACTGGAAATTGCATCAGAAACTGCACAAAATAAACCTTTTTTTCTTACCAAAATAGATCCTATTTTTTTATGGTCTTCTTCATCAATATGAATCTCCAGTTCCAATGTATCCTTCTATTGGCTGGAAATATACTGGTGTGTCACGTTATTGCAAAGTATCCGAATGTTAGTCTGTAAAGTTTACCTTCTACATTAACAAGTGACTAACCAGCAGCATTGGACAAACTACTAACAAACACAGATTCATTACTCTGTAATCAATCTGTTTCCATGTTTTCAATTCACGCAGTTCGCTGGTAGTTTCTCACATCACTTCCACTACATGGGTAATACGTAGACAATATGGCAGCCATTGTGTATGAAAAGTGTACATAACTTCACACTTAAACTAGTATTCAGTGAATGCCTAATCTTGCCCCGATTTTGTGCCAATCTCAAGTTTCTATGACAACCCGTTCTTGAATTACAGCCAATAATGTGATTTGACCTTTCTGCTAAATATTGATAATTTATATGTATATATGCGTCAGAGTGTGTAATATTATGATAATATATCCAGTATTGATTAAGTTATAGCGTGATATGTCTATGTTTGACACACACAAATGGTGTTACATAAGTTAATTTTGTGATATGTCACCTTTGACCTCCATAGATCTCAAAAACTATTGATCATAGGTGATAACACTAATTATGAGAATTGTAGAAATCTTCATTCTGTGTGGTTTGGTACCATTCTGAAAGTTCTGTGACCCTCCGTTCTTAAGATATAATGTGATAATGTGAATATAATATAATAATAATATAATAATATAATGTGATAATGTGTAAAGATAATGTGGCTTTAACCTTTGTTAATTGCGACCTTGACCTTTAACCTTTCCTCAAATGGATCATTGCATCTGATTTGCATTAGCTATATGTATATGCCAATGTAATTTCATGGTGATATCTCAAGTATTCATTGAGTTATAGTACATGTCTCTGCGGACACACAATAAAAATGTCGGAGGACGTCATCCTGGTACTTACAGTTCACTTAACTTTGCTGCGATTAGAACACAGTGCAGTGCACAAAGGGTGGTAAGGTTTATATTTTAAAGACCTTGATTTTTTTATTTTATTTTTATTTTATTTTTTCATTCACATTTTCACAGCTCCATTAAAACCCAGATGATTCATTCAATCAAACACAACCTGGACTAAAAACAACCTTGTGAAGAGCTGCTTTAAATGATGTGAAAAGCTCCCGCCAAAAAGATCCACAAAGTTTAATTTCACTCCAGAGAGGGAGGAAAAGAATAGACGTCCAACTTGTTGATTTGCCAGAAAACTGGAGTCATAAATACGTATATACCTTCAAATGGCACACGCTGTCAGCCACCATTCATAAATCACAGAAGGAATAACCAGACGTTCTCAGTTATTCCTGCTTATTATTTGCAGTTATTCCAGTGTAAGGCATTTTCTGATGGCCTGGGGGGATAATGACAATGTTAGTGCATGCGTAAACCCTGCAATCGGATCTGGCTCCGTGTTGCCCAGCATTGCCAGGGTGCATGGCTCAGCAGACGGATGGAAAGGGATGCCAAATCTGTTATACAGCAGCCTTGAAAGACAGGTCTTTTCCACAAGCTAGGCAACTCAGACTTAGGCTGGCCATTATGTCTTTTCTTTTTATAGCCCTACTTTCTGGACTGACACATTTTCAATCATTACCAACACTCAGCAGGGGCTCAAGTGTAAAGTAGCTCCTAGTGTAATGGCATCCAGGGGTATATGTATAGTGTTTTACATGCGTTACAGTTAAAATCTACTCTGTGCTGCCTCGGCTTTCAGTTAATTGGGCTTGACTGAAGGTCATTTGTCTCATCTTAAAAGTAACGTATGTGGAGAAATGTACACATACTAATTGTTTTTTTATTTACAACGTGTGAACGGTTCGTAACATATCTGAAAAATTAACACCTTCCCAGACTGTCTCGGTTTCCTCTGCACGATACAGTCCTGGAGTCTAGTGGGTACCTCGTGTTTTAAGCTTGAGATAGAAAAAAAAGTTGAGGCAGAAAATATTTTTTTATCTCCAAGATGTAAATGTACAAAATACAGGCGCGGAAAAAATTATTAGACCCCCCCCACACCTTTTTTGTTTTCTTGTTCATTTTAATGTCCAGTACAACTAAAGGTAGATTTATTTGGACAAATACTATAACAACAAATATCTCATAATTTCAGAGCTGATATCTATACATTTAACATGGTTTTATTTGATAATGACCAAAGGCAAGTTTATTAAGGAGAAGGTATTGTATTGTAGAGGTGGGAGAAACATTCGATTCACATATGTATTGGGACTTTTAAATAAAAAATTTTTTTGTTCAAAAATCTTTTTTTCCCCCCATATTTAAATGATTCATTTGAAGCTGGGTAGGAAAAAAATTCCCATTTGTAAAGACCGTAGACGACTGTATGAGTCACTCAGATGTATAATATGTGTCATGGAATATACAGAAATCACCTCAGTGAAGGCACAGGAATGACAGCTAGCTTATTATCGTATTAGCTTTAACAACACAGCAGCGTTAAACAGCATTAACTTATGCGCAGATAAACAATACACTGATAATATCTATTCAACTGTATTGTTGTTAATCTGACATCATTTACACACGGTAATAAACCAGGAATATATGAATTAGTTGTGAAAAAGAGGGTGAGATGGTGATCTTAGCAACAACACAGCAGCTAATTCTAAATATGGAGGTGGTGCGTTCAGGACAGTCTGAACATCTCTGGTGCATTCAACAGTGTGGGCTATCTGAAATTTAGAGAAAATGAGTTCTTCCTGAATAAATATAGTTAACAAATCAAACTGTGTCAGTTTTCTAACAGAAAATAAGAGCAGAGCTGGACATGTGGAAAGCTATTTGTAAACTCTGTAACGCACACGTGTCAAACTGTGGAAACACAACAAACGTTACTGTACACTGAGCAAAACACCATCCTGAGGTAAATGTAGGAACAGATAAAGAAATACTGGAGAAAATATTTTTTATGTTGTATATTTGTTTGCCTCTTTTCCATCCAGTCCAGGCTTTGAAATGAGTTTAAGTTCACTTTATAATGAAGTTAATTTAAAGGCTCCTATTTGTGTTGTGTTTGTAGATATACTTCCCAAAGTTTGGTTCAAATATTTTACTTCTGAATAAATCTGAACTGACTCACATATAATGTGCTTATTTTGGGGGAAATGTGGCTCCTGATATGATTTGTAGGCATCATCGTTCAGCTTTTTCACCTGAGCTGGTGTTAAAAAAGGAAGTGAAAAATCAGGAATACTGAAGAATTGCAATTTAAATGGAATCGGCACCCAAAAAAATCGTAAAAGAGTCGAATCGGCATAAAAGCATATCGTCCCAGCCCTATTGTTTTGTGTGTGTGTGTGTGTTGAGCTACTTTACACAAAAGTTACTGAACCAATTATCATGAAATTTTCAGGAAAGGTGAGAGATGTTCCAGAATAGATGCCATTAAATTTTGGTGAATGTAGGTCAAAGGTCAGGGTCCTAGTCATCAAAAATGTTTTTTCGCAATAGTAGGAGATGGGGCAAATAGGGTGAAATGTTTGTGAGGGGTGGGGCTTGTTGGGCATGGTACCACTTGTTTTCTTTGGTTGGGTTTTTTTTTTATGACTTTTCACATGACTTTTGTGAGGCCAGCATCTATAAACTGATCCACAGAATGCTCTACTTGTCTTCTAATTGGCAAAATTAATTTACATGTCTTACTATAGTTATGTATTGTAATGTGACAGTTGGCGACCCAATAAATCCATTTTTACTGCCCGTTTTGGGTCGCAGAGCCTGGGAAAGGCAGCTGTAAATGGACTGGTTTAAATTTTTTTTTTCTTTTTTTTTATTGAATTACATGATTAAATTAAATTATTTTGATTAAACCCATCCTGCTGGACTGTCAGAATGGGTTTTCTGCACTTCTTTCTTGTCCTATGATTCTTTGGCAGATCAGCCCAGAAATGTTCCCATAGTAATAATATAAAACTGACTGGGATGGTTTGGGCTTCTAGTGGCTGTTGTCAGCCTGTAAAAGTTTAGGAGGCCTCTCTTTATGGGACTGTGCTGAAAAGTGGGACTGTCGTAGTTGGAAGCTGCCGTCAGACCTTGTGGCAGTCGTATGTTTCTATACGAGGCAAAATGGAAAAAAAAAAAAAAAAAGAAACTGTGGGTGTGAAGAAGCAGAATCAACTTTATGATGTTTATCCACACTTATGGCCCTGAATGCAGCGTATTGACAGAGAAAACAAAAGACAGACACTGTGACACACACACACACACACACATTCTCGTTTCCATGTCTCTTGAGGACGAAATTTGTAATCAAGTCGCCACTGGATTATGAGTGGAAGCACATTTAAAATAAAATAATAAAAACAATTTAAAAATGATGATGAAAATTTGAAAATTAAATAAAAAAAAATTACAAAATATAAAATAATATCATGTAATCATGTAATAAATAACATAAATAAATACAAATACATTATAATAATATTTATTTATAAAAATAAATCGTCTTTCCCTCTTGCTTTATGGGGACTTCTGTAAAAAAGAAACTATTGTATTTATACGGTCACATAATTACACATAATTTTTTACTAGTGGGGACATTTATTTATATTTAACACTCATGGGGACCTGAATGTTAGTCCCCATAGTGTCAGAAGTCTGCATGGTGGGACTGTGTAAACATATTGTCCCCATAAAGATAGGAATATAAGTACACACACGCATACTGAACTTGTTTACATATCTCATGAGGACCAAGTTTGTAATCAGGTAGACATTGGGTAGTGAGTGTAAGCACTTTTTTTTTTTTTAAATAATCGAATAAAAACAATAATGGTAAAAAATTTTAAACTACATTGAAAAATAAATAAATAATTAATACTGATATATTTTTTAAAATAATAAAATAAATAATTAATAAAAAAAAATACATGCAAATAAATTATTTTTTTTTCAAAGCAAACACATCTTCAGACTTTTGAAAAATACATCTTTCGCTTTGCACCCATTTCCTTCATGCTTTATAGGGACTTCTAGGGGAAAAAAAATCAACTAATTAATGTATTTTGGGCCACATCATTTCTACTTTCATAATGGGGACCTTTTTTTATATTTATAAAACTCTCATGGGGTCCTCATAGTGTCAGAGGTCCCCCGTGGTTTGACTGTGTAAACATATTAATGTCTCCATAAAGATAGGAACACCAGACAGACACACACACACACACACACACAGACAAATGTATATGAATTATAATGTGAAGGCTGCAGCGCCCTGGTCCAGCAGAAGCGTATAGAGGGTCCTCAGAGCGTCATTAACTGCCTACAGTCTGACTCTGGAAGTGTTGGGACTGTTTTTACTGCCTAACTACCTGTGTTTGGCTGCCACACATCCATAGTACCCAGCATCATATAGGGTGCACAAGCATTTTTTTCGGACCTTGTAACATCTGGTACTGGCAAAGATGCATAAATAGTGAGATCCAGGCTGAGCTTTTAAATGGTTCAGGTCTTCTAATGTTACTGGATGAAGAGTTATGGGCGGATGAACGATTGGGTGTAGATCACAGCAGGTCCTTTATAATGAGAAGCTTCTTAAGCCGACGATGCTTAACATACGGAAGACTCTTGAGTCTAGTTTAGCAGTCTCCACTGAAATACGTGGTCCTGTCTGGTTTAGGCTACTTTTGGACTTGGATTTGGGAAAAAAAAAAAAAAACAAGTGTTCCCTCTGTATCGTCATTTATTGTTTAGTGTTTTTGGCAGGACCGACTCCTCATGGGGTCCTTAACTGAGAAATACATAGAAAATACTGTTTCTGTCTTCTGTCTTGTAGCACAACTATTTAACTATGTGTAATGTAATATTTGTAACAAACACGGAATGAATGAGATGCAATAAAAAAACTAAAAAAACACAAACATAAGGCCCGAGGACCAAATGCGGCCCACCAAGGGGTCCAATCTGGCCCGTAGGATAAATTACACTGAATATATTAACAATCAGTGGTGTGAAAATAATTTTACTCTGTTTTTCATCTCCAAAAATGACAGTGACAGTGACCAGATTAATTCTGGTTGAGCTCAGTGACTTGCAATTTTGGCTTTTTATCTCATAACTTTGGCTTTTTATCTCATTATTTTGACTTTTTATCTCGGAATTTTGACTTTTTATCTCATTATTTTGACTTTTTATCTCATATTTTTGACTTCACGTAATGCGCCTTATAGTGTGGAAAATATGGTAATTCAGGTTCTACATACAAAATTATTTGATCTCAATTGGGTTATAGCAATAAAATATAATCATAATAACCTAGAAATCATGAAAACTGTATATTTAATTTTTGTTTTAGTGTAAAAAGGGAAAACTACATGAAAATATTTATACTGACAAATGATCTTTTTACAAAATATGTGACTAACTTGAACAAATATGAACAACCTGATATGTCTTTAGAGAAGTAAGTATAATTTTACCAACATTTTGCCTGTTACAAAATGTGTTGC
Organism: Siphamia tubifer; assembly: GCA_020466265.1. Lineage (NCBI taxonomy): Eukaryota > Metazoa > Chordata > Actinopteri > Kurtiformes > Apogonidae > Siphamia > Siphamia tubifer. The sequence continues at coordinate 6,219,138 of CM035786.1, read as the reverse complement.
GCATTTGTAATTGTGATTTTGTTGTAATTGAGGCAAACTGAGGAAATGTCAACTTTATTTGTTTAGCGCCTTTCATACAGAAGTTGTAACCCAAAGTACAAGAAATAAAATGAAATAAAGAACTGATTATACTGTACATAAATTTAAAGATTTCAATAAAATAAATAAGAGAAATAAAATAAAACCCTTTAGATCCCATTAAATTTTGGTGAATGTTGGTCAAAGTCACAGTCGCCAAAAAATGTGTTTTCACAATGACAAGACAAAGGGCAAATCAGGTAAAATATTAGAGAGGAGGCGGGGTTTGTCGTTTGCGGCACCACTTTTTTCCGTTGCTTTGAAAACCCACCCTTGAAATCCCTGTGTTGTAATCAATTTGGGCATATTTGACTGGACCATTCCAACATACCAATGCAAATTGAGATGGGAAGTCTTCCTTTAAGTCAAATGTCATGCTTCCTTTTACTCAAATCTCATGTGTATAATTCCAAAATATCTATTTTTCAGAAATGCAGTATATTGAGTTCACCCTATAACCTCATACTTATTATATTACCAAATTTTTGCCAATACAAAGCCCAAATAAGTAACAGATTTGTGCCTTGGATCCTTCTTGTATGTGCAGATAGTAACTTGTTTAATCTAAAATAATGAGGCTCATGTAAGAAGCCGGGTTTGGACCTCGTTATTTGTTGAGTCTGATGGATTCGTGCATGCATACCACAGCAGATACAGCAATCGCTTCCAAGTTCAGAAGACTGTGTAATTGATCTGCATAAGGATGAGGAATCTGTCTTGAATTGTACTGCATTGAAAGTAATGAAATATGAAATTTATTTGATGGAAAAACCTCACACTTTATATAAATTACAGTCAACTAATTTGTTACCCATTTGTTAATGTTCATTAATGTATTGATTATTCACAATCATAAAGCATTTGTTCACACGGGTACAAATGGTTTGTTCATAGAAAAGAACAAACGCTTTGTTTATGATAAATTATGTATGAATAAACCATTAACAAATAGGTAATAAATGGTTAAGACATAGTAAATTGTGTGTAGGTATTAAAGTGTGACCAAAAGCTTTGTTGTTTTTGTACCTGAAAGAAAACCTCAAATACAAAAAAAATTTACAGTCGTGTAAAATTGTGTCAAATGTGGGGATTTTTTTTTTTTTTTTTTTTAATTGCCCCAAATTTTTCCCAAATCAAACACATTTTCTACACAGTAGATCAATTTTAAAGCCTTTAAAAAAAAAAAAACAACTTTTAAACTTTTTCAGACTTTTTGTGCTTGGTTAAATAAGTTAAAAAAATGCAGTTTTCCTTTTATTTTTTTTAATAAGTTGTAGTTTTTTTTTTACCTTTCTCTCAGTAAATGAAGTACAATTACAGCGACTTGTGTGGGAAAAAACACTCTGCTAAAAGTAGAAATACTGATTCAACTAAGAACAGAATGGGAGTACTTCGACCACCTCTGAGATATATATATATATATATATATATATATATATATATATATATATATATATAAAGAATCTGAAAAGCATCTTTATTCTAATGTGTAATATGGCAGCGTTTATAGCTCAGAAAAACATTCCTTTCAAGTAAAATCCATTCTCTTCACGTTTTGATCCAATACTCGTGCTTAAATCATAACACCCGACTTGCAATTTTGCCTTTGACTTCTTTATTAAAAAATTGGTTTGGTTTCATTACTTATGAAATATTTTTTAAGTAACGCCTACCTTCCCATCAGATTAATAATACATAAATAAATAAATGCAGAAGTGGTCATACTGTACATGAGCAGTGACTGTAGTAACTGTCAAATGCTGCACTACTTAGTTAAATCTGTACAGTAAAATGAATCCACTTTATTGATCCCTTACAGGACATTCATAAACTCTTCATATTGCTCATTGATAATATTACTCATTTATGTAACTGTTTAACTTGTAAATACTGTAACTGGTTAATTTGCACAGATCATTTTTGCACTGGTTCATTTTGCACAGATGCGCTCCTACTGATGATTATACTGTTCCATATAATTATTATTATTCACACTTCATATTGGGGTGGTGCAGTAGTTAACACTGGTGGTGCAGTAGTTAACACTGGTGGTGTAGTAGTTAACACTGGTGGTGCAGTAGTTAACACTGGTGCCTCACAGACAGAAGGTTGTTGGTTCTATTCCCACACCAGACCTTTCTGTGTGGAATTAACATGTTCTCCTTGTGTCTGCGTGGGTTTTCTCCAGTTTCCTCCCACCATCCAAACACATGCACTGATAGGTTAACTAGTTAACTAGTTAACTGGTTAATCTAAATCACCCATAGGTGTGAATGTGACAGTGATTGTTTGTCTATATATGTTCAGCCCTGAGATGAACTGGAGACTCATACAGGGTGTACCCCGCCTTCACCTGCTGTAGCTGGATTAGGCCCCCAGTGACCCCTGTGACCCTAGTGAGGATAAAGCGGGTTCAGATGACGAGAAGAGACACTTTATATTGTATATTGTATATAGCCAGATAAACCTCGATTTAATTCTTGTAGATATTTTTTACATTTTGTAATGTTCTTTGCTGCAACAACTACATCTGTCTGTCTGTCTGTCTGTCTGTCTGTCTGTCTGTCTGTCTGTCTGTCTGTCTGTCATTCATTTTCTCTTTTTAATAACCACAGCATCGTCCTGTTCTTCATGAGTGTCTCAGAACTATTGCTATTATTCCGTTCCGTTGACCCAGTTTGCCCTCTGGCTCCAGTTTTTCAGGTTTCAGACGTCCTGAAGAGCCTAACATAGCGAGCATTGCGGTTTCTCCACGGGGATTGAAGATGTAAGACTCGAGCAAACACAAGGCTTAGGAACATCAGAGCAAACATAAGGAATGCCGTGCCCATTCGCAAGCCCTCATGAACACACCCTTATCACATGAAACCAACAGGCCAGCTTTTCCTATGGGGTCGTGGAAGAGTGTTTAGGTTTTGGCTGCTTTGTGCTTTTACTGGCAGAGAAGGTTCTGGATTAACCTCTGATATTTAAAAGAGCAGAGGGTGATTTTGTTTTTCTTTATTTGATAAGGGGACAATGCAATTTCATAAAAACATGATTACACATGGTTACAAGAAAGCCAGAATTAGCCCGAAGATTTCACCTGTAGTCCCCAGGACATGATGAAGAAGTAAAATAAATCTACAAGAGAAAACATGTTTAGATCATCAATGTAACCAATGGCATACAAACTGTTGAAAGAGCACATATTACACAATACCTAAACTATGTAATACAACATACATTTTCAAGGACTTGCCATACAGTTTAAGAAATGAAAGAAAAGTGAAAAGAAAAGAAGATATCACATCAAAATGATGGGATTAAAAAATCCAAATTATGAGATTAAAAAAATCCAAATTATGCGATAAAAAGTCAAAATTGGGATAAAAAGTGATCATTTTGAGATAAAATGTCAAAATTATGAGATAAAAAGTCAAAATTCTGAGATAAAAAGTCAAAATTCTGAGATAAAAAGTCAAAATTCTGAGATAAAAAGTCAAAATGATGAGATAAAAAGTCAAAATGATGAGATAAAAAGTCAAAATGATGAGATAAAATGTCAAAATTATGAGATAGAAAACTCTAAATTATGAAATAAAAAGTCCAAAAATAAAATGTCAAAATTCCAAGTCACGAAGCACATCCAGGGTTAATCCACATATCAGGTACACTGGATTATAAAGTGTACTATCACTTTTAGAGAAAATCAAGTGTTTTTAACTGCGCCTTATAGTCCAGAAAATACGGTAGTCAAAAAAGAAATGAAGGCGTAGAACTAAAGTGAATTGCAAAAGGACTGACTTTCAACACACTGGATTATCTTTGTGATCTACGACTAAAATAACAACACAGAGGAGGATTTGTAGTTCAGATATCAACAAAAGATAATGAAAAGTAATAAAACGTATGAACTGGAAAAAGCTCAGGCTGAATGTTGGAGGTACTTTATGCGTCTGCGTGAGTACAGGAGATGAAATTAATTTCTGAGCCTCAGCTGTTGTGTATATTCTTTAACGTTCCCTCAAAGTCACGGCAGCCTTTACAGTACGTTAAAGTCCAATCATAAATCCTAGTTTTCCTTCTCTCAAATTTCAACTGAGGTGATGATTAGCTCAAGTGTGGAGTGAAATGGTCAATATAATGAAGCAATAATAATGAAAAGGGAAAGGGTTTTCTCCGTATGTGGATTACTGCAGTAAAACAGCAGACGCATAAATAAAATCCAAAATAAAGGTTGAAAGGTGTTTGGAAAATCCTGTAAGACAATACAGTTCTAATTTATTTTAACTGCAGTGATTCTGACCATAACTGCAGCACAAGGACATACTTTTAGTCTCCTGTTTTTCTTAAATACAGTATAGATTACATGTGGAATGTTTCACCATCACTCAAATCCAGCAGCATTTATTTGTAAATTCACTTTAGTTCAGTGTTAGACGACGAGGTTTATTTAGAGATAGATTTAATTCAATTAATTCGACTCAGAAATGATATTACTTCATCACTTTGTCGTGACCAAGAAAAGCATTTAGAAAAGAGTAAACTTGGCTTCGTTCACACAAATTGTCAGTGTTGAAAGATGCTGTAATGTTGTGGAATGAAAGAACCCGGAGGCAGAAGAAAATAATCAGAATTTCATTAAATGATGAATTAAAGTTTGTAATTAACCTGATAAGTAGGACTGGTGTGTGTGTGAGGGCTGTTGGTTTTTTTTGTTTTGTTTTGTTTTTTTACAATGTTATCGTTGGGACGAAGACAAGTGGAACGGGCCAAGAAAGACTCTAAAACAAAAGTTAATGGAATGGAAGCAGAAAACAGATGAGATGTTCTGAGGTCAAATGGATTTATAGACTTCTTCTGTGTAAATCAAGTTTTACTGCAAATGTTGTTTATTATTTTAAGACGGTTGAACTTGAGAATGGTTCAATGTTATTTTTCTATTGATTATTTACTAAACAAAGTAGTGTTTGTTATTTAATGGACCAACAGAGGGAAATGCAGACGTATGATACAGGCTCTTCATTTAAACAGGACATATGCAACATAGTGTTGTCACGATACTAAAATTTCCAACTCGATACCGATACTAAGGATAATACTCGATACTCGATACTAATTTCGATACTGGAGATGTGAGGGATTCCTTTTAAAATTTCCTCCATGGACTGTTAAAAAAAGGTAGTGAGTGCGGGTGCAGAATAAATGCATGTCTATCTCTTGGTAAGTTAAGGTAGGTCTATCTTTTTACTCAAGCCCTTCTGCAGTGCTAACTGCAAGACTCTTTATGGTCGAGCATTATGTGCGCGGGCGGCAGCGTATTGCATCATGTGACCACCGCGGACCCCTTGCGGGACTAGCAGCGCGCACGTCAAAAATGATAGGCTGACATGCTCACGGTGGCCTCCGTGGTGGTAACGTGATACTATGCGCTACCGCCTGGCTGCCGCCCGCGCGCATAAACGTTCGACTATATGGAGGCCTTTAAAAGCAAAGTTGCATCGGATGGTCCAATCACAGACCTATAGAAATAGTGTATAGGTCTGTGGTCGCACTGGCGTCATCCCGTGTGCTGTCAGAGGCAGCTGGAGAAAAAAAGAGACTTTAACTTACACGCCGGCATTACGGCTGTGCCAGAGCTGACCGCGTTGATGCCTGTTTACAATTCTTAACGTTACCCGCTACAAAAAAGCGGTGACGCGACATAAAAACAAAAATCGATTTTCCAGCAACTTAGTATCTAATTAGATACCAAGGGTCAATATCGATTTAGTATCTAAAATCGATTTTTTCGACAACCCTAATGCAACATGTACTTTGTTTTTCTAACACAAATATGTGTTGACTGTATGAGAAGACCCTTAAAATACAACAAAAAACATCCATTCTAATTTTCTCATGATCCATTTTTTGTTGGAGGGGAATCTGTATGTCATTCATTCACTGGTTTTTCAAAATAAAACCAAAAATAACACAATGACATGACAACACTTGTTTCTTCATTATTTGTTTCTAAAACCAAAATAAAAAACGGATAGTGATGTTATTTTTTCAGCTTTCTTTTTTGTGTTTAAATTAATAATATAAAAAAAACAGATAATGGCCAGGACATGTCTGTTACCTGTGTTTTCCATTATTCATTTAAACACAAAAAGGAAAACTGATAAAACTAATCATTCCATTTTTTCATTTGAGTTTTGGAAACGAATAATAAAGAAATAACTTCTTTTATTGTCTTATTTTTGGTATTATTTAAAAAAACAAATGATACATAGATTGAGGGGGATGAAAACGCTCTGTTATGGATTGGAAGAGGAACAAAAACATTTTGAAAAAAAATAATCTTGGCTAATGTTCACATAATTAATTAATCAAAGGGTTAAGAATTAAAAAAAAAATGGAAGTGAAAATGATCTTGGTAAGATTTCTTGAAATAAAACTTCCCAAAACTGGTCTGAAAAAAATTTAAATAAATAATAATAATATTTATTTATTTATTTTATTTTAGTATCAGATTATGTCTAAAATACACTTGGTAATTTATTTATTTTTATGTTGTGTAAAGGTCCAGTGTGTCCCACCGTGTGTCCCATCACATGTCCCTCCGTTTACGGTTGTTGTCTCCGTGGATTTTTGTGTTTGATCCTTTTTTCACAGTTCTCTCTGTGGGGCTGCTCACTCCTCTTCTCCATCCTCCCCAAATGTTGGAACGCTTCAAAGTCAGCGAGGCCATCAAAGGCTTTGGCCTCCTCTCTCATCCCTGTGCTTCTCTTCTCTCTCTCTCTCTCTTCTCTCTCTCTCTCGCTCGCTCTCTCTCTCTCTCTCTCTGCTGTTCCAGCTTTGTTGTTCTTTCCCCTCATGTGCAAGTGATTAAACAACAGACTCAAAAATGAAAACACAAGCCTTGTTTTTTAGGCAGCAGGCACGCTCAGAAAGTCAGTGGATTTACAGCAGTGAGAATCATCAGATCCTAACGGTTGAACAGGACTCTGGAGAACGTCTCCATCAGACTCTCTCACCTCTTCCTTCGGTCGTCCACTTTTCATCCTCACATCTATTGCTGTGTTCAAATATACATACTGTTACCAGTACACACACACAGAACACTTTAGTACTTACTAAGGATGAATCCCATTTAACACCTTACCCCTACCCCCTACCCCTTTGTACGGAGCTCTGAATTGGGACCCCCCCCCCCTTCAACACTCGCCTACGTCATCAGTTGTTACAGAACCAAAAATGACCGCTTTAACCACAACATGTCTGCTGCTGTAGTTGTCGTGTTCTCCTGGACTATGTCGATATTTTTACTAATATCTGCGTCGAATCTGAGAAGTGCAATTCATCAACCGATTACTCCACATTTACGTAAATAGCAACTTTTTAATCTCACGAATATTGGTTTGGGGAGATTATTGTGATCTCGGTTCCTCTTTTCTCTCGTTTCCTCTCCTCGTGTCCTCTCCTTGTGTCCTCTCCTCTCGTGTCCTCTCCTTGTTTCCTCCCCTCTCGTTTCCTCTCCTCTTGTGTCCTCTCCTCTCGTGTCCTCTCCTTGTTTCCTCCCCTCTCGTTTCCTCTCCTTGTTTCCTCTCCTCTGTGGAGATGGTACAAAGGTCTATTCATGTCCTGACTGACTGCTCATTTTGCTTTCCCAGCTGTCTTGCTTCACTTGTCACTGTGCCTCTAATGAAAGGTCAGACAGTCATGATGGTACAGTTGATGCTATTGTGCGTGTAGAAGCGGCGCTTCGTTATTTCTGCTGTTTTGTCATCTCCCCTGAAAGCAAAAACAGATCACCAGGAGACTTGATGTGTAATGACTTGTCCCTGCAGTGACCTTGACAAATATTGGATTTTCAGTCCAGCTGGAAGCTCCAGGGTCTTTACAGGGGCCTCGTCATGGGACCTAAATGAAGAGGAGTTGAATGTGTCTTTGGGACACAGACTCTATGACTATAGTGACTTAATGAATGGATACTTAAGTACACACATGAAGTCCTCTCACGTCAAGTTGTAAGACATATTAAAAGTACTCGAGGTTGAATAATAATGAGTTAACATGTGGCTGCAGTGGACAGCACTGTCCCCTCACAGCAGGAACGTCCTGGTTACAATTCCCCCTACAGACCCGTCTCTAGATGCTCCAGCCTTCACCTGATAGGTTAATTGGTTAATCTTAATTGTCCATATATGTCAGCTCTGCCATGAACTCCAGGCTGTACCCTGTTGTACCAAATTCTATGGAACTGCTCCCAATTCCTAAGTCACCGTGAAGAGGACAATATTGCAGTTGTTTTTATGTTCAGTGTTAGGGCTGTCAGAATGAAGGCATTAATGCAGATTAATCCGTCATCATCATTCATCTAAGTCACACCATCATGGTGCTGTGCTGCAGCAGTTTGGTGAATACATTGATAATGCTACATGCAGTTTAATGGTGCTTCCTGTCCTGAACTCCCATGACTGTTTACCATAATGATGACTTCTGCTACAACGGATCATTGTGACGTGTGCCATATCAAGCTCACGTCACAACCCCCCCTCAGCCACGTCTCTGTCCAACTTTAACCTCAGTGAGCTACAGTGTCATTGACTCATACTTTTTGAAACATGTTTTTTGTCACATGTGTGACGGGGGACACGAGGCCTTCAGGCCAACGGCAGCCGATTTTTCAAATTGAAGCAGACCTCTTAAATTCTAACGCCTTCTTCTTAACTTGAAGAGGGTTTGAATGCTCCTGGGTAAACTCCTATCCCACCTTTGCTTAGAAGGAGTAAATGTTTGTTCCACCACAACCTGCAACTCTAGTGAGGATAAAGCAGGTTCAGAAGATGAGTGAATAAATTGATTTTCTCAAAAAGTATCAGCCCCTTTGACCGCGTTGCCACCACCCTCACTGGAAAAATATTGAATTTGAACTTCCCATTCAAGTTTGTTTTCCCCATCTCTAAAAGTCTTTACAGTCGTTGTGCACCAATGATTTCACATTTCCATATCACACTTATAAAAGTCACATTCTTGATCAAATTTATGTGATGCTACAAATCGTGCTGGTAGGTCCACTCCTTAAATTTTTGTGAGCACAGAGAAACTTACTCCCTTCAGCAGTAAAGTGTGAGAAAAGCCTCCACATGGCAGATTCTGCACAGACATTATATATATATATATATATATATATATATTTTTTTTTTTTTTTTTTTTTTTTTTAAATGTTCCTCTCGCCCCACGTGGGCGGTGTCTCCTTCAGACTCGGGTCCTCTACTAGAGGTCTGGGAGCCTGAGGGTTCTGCGCAGGATCTTAGCTGTTCCTAGCAATGCGCTCTTTTGTACACAGATCTCTGATGTTGTTCCTGGTATCTGCTGCAGCCATTCTCCCAGCTTGGGGGTCACTGCCCCTAGTGCTCCGATCACAACTGGTACCACTGTTGCCTTCACACTCCACATTTTCTCTAACTCCTCTTTCAGCCCTTGGTATTTCTCAAGCTTCTCATGTTCTTTCTTTCTGATGTTGCTATCACTGGGGACTGCTACATCTATCACCACCACTGTCTTCTCATGTTTATCCACCACCACTATGTCAGGCTGATTGGCCATCACCATCTTGTCAGTCTGGATCTGGAAGTCCCACAGGATCTTGGCCTGTTTGTTCTCTGTCACCTTTGGGGGGTTCTCCCATCTTGACCCTGGAACCTCCAGTCCATACTCTTTACAGATGTTCCTGTACAGTATGTCCTCTACCTGGTTATGCCTCTCCATGTATGCCTTACCTGCCAGCATCTTACACCCTGCTGTGATGTGCTGGACTGTTTCAGCTGGACTGTGATATATATATATATATATATATATATATATATATATATATATATATTATTTCTCGCTGCAATATCAGCATTTCATAAAACAATTGGTGTCTACTGTGTTAACAAACCTAAAAGTTGTGGAATTTCTACCTTCTGGAAAACCATGTAATCCTTCAGTTTAATGTAAAAATCACATGACCTGAGGTTTTCATCAAGCAGCGCTGATCTGCTCTGGAGCCGACCACCACACACACACATAAGCCATCCCTCTTACCAGACACAAGGCGTGCTACACCAGGAGCGCACTGCCAGCCAGAATAGCAATTTCTACCAAAAACAATCAAAGTAAGTGAAGTGTGGATCATAGAGTCCCTCTGGCATGGCTCTGTGTTGACTGGAGAGTAATGAAAGAATGTAAAAGGGCCTGAGCTCAAATCACGTTTCAGTCAAACAAAGGAGGAGTAATAAGGCATTTGGAGAGCAGGAAAACTCTGAGCCTGCAAGTGATTTAATTCAGGGAGGCTGACAGTAGAGCGTGTGTGTGTGTGTGTGTGTGTGTGTGTGTGTGTGTGTACCACCGTAGTTGAAAGAATAAACGGGCCTGTGTCTGTTTGTGTGTTTATATCATTGTGTGTGCTTGTTTTACAGTCATTTCCCTACATTAGGGCTTTTTGGTTAGCTGAGTGTACATACAGATACAAACACACACACACACGCACACACACACACACACCGGCCTGTAAGTATCTGTGCTATATTGCAGCTGGAGTCTGGTGAAATGTGACAAGTAAACTGTTTTCAGATTTCAGATTAATTCTGTTCAGCTTCATGTCTTCACATGTGGAAGTAATACTGTGATGGAGGCCTTTATTCTAAACAACTTATTTTGTACTTGTAGGTGGTTTGTGCACAGTACTGTCCACAGCAGAGGAGGGTCATTTACTTTATTTATTCTCTGTCGTATACTGCATCATTAGTGTCATGTGCTTCACTGCTAAGGCCATTCTACACTTTTACATTTTTTATCGTTCTGGTGTTTTAGTCTGTGACTTAATACTCACTATTTTATGACTTTTAGCTACTTAAAGTCATATTAATGGCCTAATAATGTGACACCTCATTCTCATAACTGGCTGCAGCCAAACACCTCTTTACTTCATACTGCCATTCTACTTATTCACTCATATTAAAGGGGTGCACGCATCATGTCACACTTTTCACAATTTTTCCTCATATTCCTTTGGGTTTGTAGATCTTTACTGTCGGGCCAAACAGTCAGAGTGGGACTGTAAATGTCATCTGACTCTGGGGTAATTTCTTTATGTACAGTAGCTCTGGCTTTTCTTCAGGATGGAGTTAGTTTATTTTCAGTTACAAAATTACACCACCATAATTTAATTCTGTGCATTCAGTTAACAATTGTATACACACACACACACACACACACACACACACACACACACACACATATATATATATATATATATATATATATATATATATATATATATATAGTGTGTACTTACTACTTGAGTTACTACTTGAAGCCATTCCTAGTAGAGATCGATCGATTGGCCAGCCAATTTAATCGACCAAATGTAATTATTTTTTTAATCAATTGTGCATTGGCCAATTTCCTTATTTGGTCATGTTGAAGTCAGGCACATCAGCGGGCAGCTACTTAGGATGCAGCTCTATGCTTCAGAAGTCAGCAGAGATATGTTCTAAAGGGGAATATTTATCCTTATGATAGGTTGTAATCTGTGACATGTTGCTTCATTAAGTGAAAGGAAAAACGAACAGCGTTTGAACTGCAGTTGTAGAACTATAATTTGTACTTTGCTGAGCAAGATAATCAAAAAAGTTATGAAGTGAAACCTCGCGCTCATTTAGGTCCTTTTTTTTTGGTGGAGTCTGTGCGGTCTGGTTGGTTTTCTACTCTGTATGTGTATTCTCTTTTTACAGACACAAATTTATGAAAAGAACGTGACATTTATTTTCCTCATTGCTCCACATCTGTCCATGCGGCTCAGCTACTTCCGCTTTTGTTAATTACCCATAATGCCACATGGCCATGGTGGCTTGTCAAGCACAAAAAGACACATGGTTCCTTGGTTTGTTTCAGCTGGAGGCTGGTTATATTCACACCAGAAGTGATCTGACCCAGAGTCCGTTTGGTTCAAATCAAAGTTTGCATATTTGTATTGACAAAAAAAAAAAAAGTTAGGACTTTCCGGGAAAACAAAGTCTGGTCTGTTTTAACAAGACCAAACAAAGTAGGTCTGAATAACCCCTAAATATTACCATTTTAGTTTATTGAAGCTGTTTTTGCCCTGAAATTGTATTTTTTCCTGCTACACATATTTCACAGATGTCCAGAATTAAAACAGGTTGAGAAATGTGTGTGTGGTCATTAGAAGTTAAGTAAACCAACAAAGCAAGGCAACTGTATTTGTAGAGCACATTTCATGTACGGGACAATTCAAGGTGATTTACATAAAGTTAAAATGAATAAAACATTAAACAATTAAAATAAGAGACATGAAAAGATTTAAAAGACAATTCATAATTTCAGTCAAAGCTCCAGTGAACAGTCATGTTTTCAGTCTGATTTAAATGACAGTTATTCTCAGACCTCAGGGGTTCAGGTAGTTTGTTCCACAGGTGAGGAGCAGAACAACTGAATGATGATGTAAATCTGTCCCTGATGACCTATGACCCCAGGGCTCTGGATGCTTTATATGGAACCAGCAGGTCTAGGATGGATTTGGGTCCAAGGTCGTTTAGTTCTTTATAAACCAGGAGTAAGTTTTAGAATTATAACCTTTGACCCACAGGGAGACAATGTAAGGATTTGAGGACCGGGTGTGATGTGGTCCAGCCTTGGTCTGGACTCTGGCAGCAGCATTTTGGATCAGCTGTAGGTTTTGTTGTTTAGACCAGTGAAGACTCTATTACAATAATCTAATTTACTGAAAATGAATGAATGAGTTTTTCTGTGCCCGGTTTGGACAGAAAGCCCTTGTTTCTAGCGATGTTCTTCAGGTGGTAATAAACAGACTGGACAATAGCTTTTAAATGGTTGTTCAATCTCAGGTCTGAGTCTAAATAAAACAGAATAAACAGCTTATTCAGCTTTAAAAGTAATTGCTTAATTTCCTGTTGACAATTGTACCATGTTGTTACAGTAGCTGATGGTTAACAGTAGCTTGTTTTTTCTATTTGTTTTTTCTGCGTTGATCGTTGTGATTTAGTACCATGTCACTCCCCTTAAAATGTTTCAGCAGTGAATGTGGTACTTTTTCATTTTTTTGTCTTTGCTTAAACTGTCACTAGGGATGAGTTAAATTAAAAACAAACAAAAAAAAAACAACTGAACAGACTCCTAGTAGGAACAGCACAAGGAGTTGAGCGTCTCCATACTTTCCAACATGCTGCCAGCCAGAGAACCACATTTAGTGTGCTATTAAGTCTACTTACGAAGGCCTTGTGTATATCAAAATGTGCTGAAGCGCTTCATCCATACATCATGGCCGCTCCATAAAGAGTGATGATAGATGCACATTAAGAAATAGCTGTTAGGTCCAGCTGGTCTGCAGGTTTTTGAGAAGCAACATTAAAACTCTCTTTGCCTCGAACATTCATTAAACTCTTAGACTATAACACACATATACAATCCATGTATCATTCGCTCGTTTTTCAAAATAAAACAATGAAAAAACAACTAGTTTCTTCATAATTTGTTTCCGAAACGAGAAAAAAAAAAGGATAATGATGTGGTTTTTCAGTTTTACTTTTTGTGTTTAAATGAAGAATGGCAGGGGAAAAAAAAAAAAAACCCTAACGGCCATTTTCTGTTTTTTATCCAATTTTGATCTGAAGATAATTGAATAAAAAGGACAAACACAAAAAAGAGAACTAAAAAAAAATGCATCACTATCCATTTTTTCATTTTGGTTTTGGAAACAAATACTTTATTCGTCGTCTTATTTTTGGTTTTATTTTGAAAAACTACTGATACAGGGATTAGAGACTCCAAATATAATAAGTTTTTGTATTTTACTTCTTCCTACTCCCATTCTTATTTTTTATTTATGCTATATTGTTGTTTTATTTTACCAATTATTGGCTTTTGAGAGGTAAAATGTTTTTGTGTTTGACATATTTGAAATAAAATGACTAAACTAAATATACATAATCTTTTGGTATTTGGCTGAAAGATTGCGGAAATGTTAATTTCCTTCCACCTGGTCTGTGGATTGTCTTCTCCATATCAGGAGTGGTATCTGAGCTGGACGGGTTCTCCTGTTGTTCTCCTGTCCTTTTCCTTCCCCTCCGCTCGGCTGTCACATTTTGAAGGAAAATGAACACAGTGTACTGTCTCTTCACAGCGTAAAAACACTTAGCGAGAAAGAACTTCACCCTTCTCCTTCTTAAAATCAGGGACTGACCTGTGTGTTGGAGTCTGGTGATTGTCAGCAGTGGCTGCTCAGTTCAAAGGCTTCATACTATATAATAATAGACAGACAGACGGAGCTAACAGCGCCCATCCACCAGATGTGGAGTCTGACACAGTCCAGTGTCTGTGCCGTCTGTCCACAGCCTGCAGCCAAACAACGCACACACCGACCCAAGCGTGCTTCATATAACATTAGCTGTAGATTTTTTAGTAAATATCTTTAACCCTGCTGCTTCATCATAAGTCTCTGTCTCCTCCTGTGTATGTTTTATTCACTCTAAGTATCAGGCCATTACTCATTTTTATTTGAAAAACTAAGGTCTGGTTTCAGTTAATCCCCTAAATGGTTTCCTGCACCTAAAGACATGAGTTTCACGCCTTCCATAAGAAATCACTCATAAACCTATGAAATCTTTCTGACACTCCAGAGTTGTGCCATACTTGGTTATGTGTGTCATCAGCCTCCAAATGCATCATCAAAGACTTGGATACGAGGAGGAAAAATTCCTTCATCTTTGTCTCACGCTCATGATCTATTGATTTGTGCTCTCACAAACTGCGCTGTAACGTTTGTCCAAAGTTATTTTTTGCGTCTACATTTGTCACTGCAGATCTCAAATGAGGAGACTGTCGGTAGCTTAACAGTCCATTGCTCAACCTCTGCTTCTCTTTGCCTTTTGAAGATGAAGGAGGATTGTTTATGTTAGCATGAACCAGACCTGAGCCCATCACGCTCTCGTTCCTTTGAAAAGAGCCCAGGACGCTGCGTAATGTGCATGGCAGGGTGAGGTTGTATACACTATGTGCTAACAGTACAGGGGGGGGGGGGGGGGGGGGGATTCTTCCAAAGGTAATGGAGTCAAAACTCTGCAGGGCTGAATTTTTCAAAGACTGAGAGACAGTGATGTGCGGGTCGATGTATAATTGACCCGCAACCGACTGTTTTTTTTTTTTTTTAACTAGCCCGTCTGAAATATATTTGAAAAGGGACGGACCCGACCCACATTTTTACTTACTCACATATCTGCATCTATTTCTGTGTTAAAATTCCATGTCATTGTTTGTAAGTTAATATGTTTATAAATATGTTTGTTCTGCTCCATCATTCAAAAGTTATCAACGTTAACGCAACATCTAAACCAGGGGTCGACAACCTGTAACACCCAAAGACACATTTGAACCCGGTTTCCATGGAAACGAAAACACTGGGAACCGCTCATCATCTTTTAAAAACCTCAGCCAATGTTTCCCAAACCTTACTGTTTATGTTTGGATGTTTCCGGAGCTTCCACTCTCTCAACTTTATTTTCTCTCTTGCTCCCTCCATACCGTCGTATACTGACCACGATGGACGACACCTTCACGAAAATTCTGTTAATAAAGTGTATGTATTAATAATAGGAAATTGTACCTAATATTTAAATTACAATGATTTACCAGGTTATTTTAATGTTTATCTCAAACAACAAATGACCCGACCGACCGCAAACCGAATATCATTAAAAATATTTTTTTCAGTGACCCGCGGCTGCAGGTGTCCGCAGGCGCCCAGCTCACTTCGGCTCATCACTGCTGAGAGAATAGTAAAGTGGAGATGAGAAAAGGACAGATGCAATGATTTGATGAAAAGCGGTGATGTGCCAACGAAGCACCGTGATAACGTGGGAGATGAGCTAAATGAATGTAAACATGTTCCATATGCTCACGCTGTCTCCACCTGTGTCTCCTCATGATGTTGCTCTCAGCTTGTCTGGCCTCATCATTTTTGATTTCCTTTCTTTTTCTTATTTTTGCTCTCCTTTCCTCATCCCCACCCCCCACTCCCCATGCCTCCTCCTCTCTCTCCTGCCTGCTTGTTGTTTTATTGAGGAATGCTGCGCTAAAAAAGAAAGCATTTGATCTTACTGCTTCTTTGACCTAAAGATGGCTGGGGTGGAGGAGGGGTTTAGAGCTGCATATGTCCCCAATTACAACCACCTCTACTTCATTGCTTCGTTCGGTGACGGGGGCACAGGAATTCCTAATCAAGGCCAGAATACCCCAACCTGCTGCCAATTCTAACACATCCATAGACAGTGCACTTCCATGGGTTCTGTCAGACACACACTGGCTCTGCCATGACAACAGCTCGCACTGTTTGAAGGTTTATATTGCACACATTTTATTCTTTCACCCCACCCCACCCCACCACCAGAACAGTTTTATAAAAAAGTAAATAATAACGGAGAAATGTCTTGTATACAGATGTGTGACAACTCTAATGGGAGTGGTCCCTTCCAGGCTGACGGTGTCCCCGTACATAATAATACACAAGTGGTTCACTGACCTGATGTGATGAGTATGAAAATGTGAAACAGACGCTTTTGGCCTTTGGAATGAACACATGGAAGGTTTTTCAACATCTTAAAGTGTGTGTGTGTGTGTGTGTGTGTGTGTGTTTTCTCAAACTGTCACAGTCTTTGTTCAGTTGTTCTTAATGAGGGGACGGCATAAAAGATCTACTCCCAGTGTTTCTTTTCACGGTGCTCTGCCATTTCTGTGCATCTGGTTTGAAGGATAATAGTTGTAAAATGGCCAAATGTTTTTTTAAAAACACGAGTGTCATCAGTCTGGCACTTGTCTTCAACTAATCCATCAGATGAAAGAAAACATATCACTCTAGTAACAAGAAACAATAAGGAGTTTCTCATTCTTTCTATTGTCTAATGATACTGTTTATTGAATACCAGGCTATAAATGGACAACATTGAATTTACTTTTTTCTCCTGTTGTAGCTTTTATTTTATTATTTATTTAATGAAATATCATCCTCTTTATGTGCTGCGTCTCCAGCTCTGACTTTTCTTGTTTTCTTTTGTGTGTGTTTTGGTGACAGTAGTTCTGTGTAGTTATCTCCCAGAAACATGGAGCCACATGAGGTCTTTCGTGTTAATGCCCTAGGATAGTTATACGAACTGATTAGATCTTGGAGGTGAAAACTTTTAAGATGGCCGATTTTGTCTGGCCCATAACCTTTGAACAGGTGGACGGATTTCCACCAAATTTGGTGTGCTAATGCTCTCCTCTGGTGTTGGAGGCTGACATTTTCCAGATGGCCAAATTTTGTCTGCCCAAGCCCTGCCTTTAGTTTCCGGCAGTGGCTGGCTAGGAAGTTAAAGCACAGTTGCATATGTAGTTCTATTAACTGTTGAGTTTTAGCTCACTGAAAGGTGAACAGTAGTTAATATTCTTGTCCTTTTGGTTGTTTAACATGGCTGAAGGTTATCATGATGTTCCCACTCCTGCCGGCGCCCGTTTATATTTATCCCCATCGCATCCCAATCACGAGATTAATTACATTTTCACTCCCATCTCACGGCAATCCTGCGGGAACCATGTGACCCGCTAGCCTAGCCATACTATCGCTATTCATTCCATGTATAGATCTAGGAATGCTGCATAGTCACGGGAGGCGGGGCTAAAAGGTTGTCTTTCAAATTCGTCTGTATGCAATAGGATGGTACAACAACCAATCAGCGTAATCTTTGGGATGATGTAGTTGAAGCGCTGGAAATTGTGTCCAGAGAAAGTTAGGCATGACTAAACAAAAACAACTGTTGGCACTTCTGTAAAAAAATGTTAAAGATTGTTGATGTTGTCTCACATTCTTCACTCGTCTTTGATAAAAGGAAATCACCACCTGTTGTTGTTCTTCTTCTATGGTTGTTTCCGGTTGTTCCTCTCCAAATCGTTGCAGCATCTCTTTGTTAGGCCCGCCCCCTGACTCTATACTTCACTGTGATTGGTCGGGCAGTTTCAGGAAAATCAAGACAAAAGTTACATTAAGTGAAACTAGACTACTACGGTAGAACATTAGATTTACTGCTACTAGGATGGTGTAGCCTAGCTAAGCTAGCCTAGTGTCATCCTCTAAACTGAAGATCCTGGTAGAAAATGGCGTTCCACAGATTTCACAGGCCTCTAAAACAAATGCCAGTGAAGACTGAAGTGCTTTTTGCTCAAAGTGATGGCCCAACACCTTGCTGAGACGCTTTATTTTTTGTTTTTCTTCTATTTGTTTCTCCCTTCTTGTTCTCAACGGTGATAATTCTGACTAGTGGAGGGAAACCATTATCAGCAGGAAGCCATTATTACTATATTGGACACCTTTGCCCTCCTATTTACATCACACTGAGTCGATTGTTGTCCACGCATCCATGGTTACAGGACAAATATGAACTAATATTTCCTAATACAGTGTGTCTTTCCACTGTGGTGATTCAAGAAAATGTACAGTTTCAGGCTAAACAGTAGGACCCAGGTGGAGGTCAAA
Organism: Siphamia tubifer; assembly: GCA_020466265.1. NCBI lineage: Eukaryota > Metazoa > Chordata > Actinopteri > Kurtiformes > Apogonidae > Siphamia > Siphamia tubifer. The sequence continues at coordinate 6,200,507 of CM035786.1, read as the reverse complement.
GCTATGTCACTTTCTCCATGGCAACATTAACCTGATCCAGTGTGTTTATCCAAAACAGAGGATAAGAAGACAAAAAACAGGAATTTAGATGCATAAATTGTGTAATCAACTTTATGTCATGCAAACAGAACACTGCTGATACCAAATTATGTCATTTCTGTGTAAGTGAACTTATCCTGATAAGAACAATACACTTTGTGCTTATTCTTTGTGTGTCTGGAAGCTCTTAAAAATAGTGTATTTTAAATTAAATTATCTGAATATTAACCCAGAAGTCAAAGAGAAGCTTTATGTTTCAATTACATTAAATACCACAGACATGCTTATCTGATTTCAGTTATCCATCTCTTAATTTAGTTTTTTTTTTTTTCAGCTTGAGACAACTCCACATTTCTCACAAGGCTTTAAACTTACTAAAAGAATCCACACTATCTGTCAGAGAAGTAAAGAATACTGTGTTTGAGTCATATAATCATGTTCTTGCTTAAAACGAATGCTTATAATTATATTTACCTGCACTGTCTGAATAAGAGAATATCTAAATAAAATCAGATCTATCGCTAAATTTGTGTAGAAATGTAATAATAATAATGATTTAATGAATGATGATTTAATGATTCAAACATGAAGAAGAAAGTAAATCAGACCTGTTACTGTAGTTGAAAAACACACAAAAAGAGGTTTAACCCTTTGTTGCTTTTTTCACCTCACAGGGACTATTATAACATAAAACATAGATTTTTATTTTTTTAACTGACCCTAAATTTAACTTAAGTATTAAAAGTCAAACATTACTCCTTCACCAATCTTACCAACATAATTTGTGACTTGGATCAAATTAGATATATTAACTCTTTTCTTTTTGTATCATTAGTGATTAGCATTTAATGAACCTTTTCTATCATCTCTACCGTTTGGTTGAGCATGTTTTCCAAAAATTACATGAATACTAAAGTATTTCTGAAACATGATGAGATTTATTTATGTAAATAGACTCTATAAAAGTTAATAAAGTAAAAAAAAACAAAAAAGGAACTTCACTGCAATTTTGTGTCCAAAAGAAAAGATCAAAGCAGAGGTGTTGCCACAGTTATGATCTTCTTCCTTGGTGGAATATTTTATTAACTTCCCAAGAAGTTTGGTGTCAAAGGACTTAAATTTAGATTAGATATCAGGGTTCAAAATGACCTCTTCCAAACTGGTGAGGTGACCAACAAAGGGTTAAATGTCAAGCGCTTGGGTAAAAACTAAGGAGTACCTCACAGGCAGTAAGATTCCACCCTCGGAGGGATATTATAGATTTCATCTCTGCAACCTGGGAGTTTTCTGAACAGGAAATGAGGCAATACAATGGAGATCTTTGTGCTTTTGGACCTTCTTTAACACCTCTTTCTTCTCTTTGCCGCCGTCTGCCTATCCTCCTCTCCATCGTCTGGGCTGGAGGTGGGATCAGTTCTGAAGCGTCTGTATTTGAGAGAACAGGGTTTATAGGAGGTGAGGTGAGACTGTGTTTGGAGAAGCAAGCTGGGATGCTTTACAAGGTGTGCTTAGTCAGCCCCCGCACCCGTCATCTGGTGAAGTGAGATGGAAATGACTTCGCTTTAGAAATGTGAGAAGAACTATGATGGTCTTTGTCTCCGGTGGCAGATTCTGTGTCTCTCCTTGGCAACTCGTCTCTTTATTTTGCCCACTCTAATAAAATCCAGACTCACTAAATCCCTCAGTTGTCCCCACCCCAGTTTTTTTTTTTTATTTTATTTTTTTTTCAAGTCCATGAAGATGACTCTGCGTGGAAGTGTTTTCATAATCAGTGCACAGTTGGAGCCAGTGGAAAAATCTGTGGTGTTCCATCCAGGGCACTAGTGTTTGAACTGTGTCTCTAAGGCCACATGATTTTTAATCATGTATCAAACAGGGTTATTTAAGGAAAAACCATTTATTATCACTGTACTGGAACTAAAGCAATGACCATTGAGACAAATGGCTGTTGATAAAACGTCTGTTTCATGCTTATTAATTAATGGGTTAGGAAATAAAATGCAGCTATAGTTCATCCTTCAAATGGGGTTTGAACAAAGTGATCATTTGCTGTCCTTTCCCAATGCTCAGTTTTCCATCCTTCACCCCCTCATCTTTTAATCGTGCTTTAGCCTTAACCCAGGGTATGAACCCCCAGGAGTCTGTCTCTATAATAATGACAACAACGTTTATATTTGCTGTGTATTTGTAAAAATGTTAAATATAGTGTATTGTTGCCTACATATGATTCTTCATCCATTTAATATGATTCAAATAATTACAACAAATTCATCCTAATATTACCACAGTTCTGTGGATACCTACTGTGCCCACTGAAGTACGGTGGCACTACCAGGTAATTTTGGACCTTTTTTTTTGTTGTTGTTGAATAAACAGAAATGCACATACAGAATATAGAAAGATCAGGGGGGTTTTAATAAGTAAGGGAGCAAAGATGTGCAAAAACACATTTGTTTCAGAATGTCTGTGTGAAAACCATGTGCCAGCGATGAAAAGGCACCAAAAATAGTATATTTTTTAGTGCATTTAACTCTTAACAAATGCAAAATGCACTAAAATGTAACATAGAGTGAAATGTACAAGGAATAGAATAACATGCACTAGGCATAGAATACAGCTAAATCCACTAAAACTCCATTAAAATACACTAAAATAAACTTAAAAATACATTAAAATGCATGAACAGAGCGAAATGTACTAAATATACACTAAATGTACTTAAAAATACACTAAATAAACGTAAAAATACACTAAATAAACGTAAAAATACACTAAATAAACTTAAATATACACTAAATAAACTTAAATATACACTAAATAAACTTAAATATACACTAAATAAACTTAAATATACACTAAATAAACTTAAATATACACTAAATAAACTTAAAAATACACTAAAAAAACTTAAAAATACACTAAATAAACTTAAATATACACTAAATAAACTTAAATATACACTAAATAAACTTAAATATACACTAAATAAACTTAAATATACACTAAATACACTTAAAAATACACTAAAACGCACTAACAATAGAGGTAAATCCACCAAAACTCCAGTCCCAGATATATGTCTTGTCTCATCCTTTGTTTAGTTGTTTGTTGGTCATTTTAATATTTGGTCCAATTAAAAGATAACAGTTTAATTTCAGAGCTTATATCGATCTATTAGTTTTATTGTGTTTGACAAATACTGTGCATGTGTTTGTAGGGACCCCCCCCCCCCCCAATGCCCATGGTATGTTTCTCACACTGGCCTGACCAAACCTTTCCACTCTTATTTTTCTTCACACACACACACACACACACACACACACACACACACACACACACACACACACACACACACACACACACACACACACACACACACACACACACACACACACACACACACACACACACACACACACACACACTTGTAACAGAGTTTACAAATCTGCTCGCCTGTGTTTCCATTCAACGTGTTTCCAGAAATGTCAAGTTTACTTTATTTTATTTTCTCTTTTCATCACTTACATCTGCCATTTTCTTCTTTTTCTTCTATTTTTGCCCCCCCACACCCCCACCCTTCAGATCTGCAACAGGTGTCCCGGACTCTAAACTCCCACTCCCTCCCTCTGACTCTGTCTAATCAACACACACTTTACTGTACACACACACATAAACACACACGTTGAGTCCATCTGGTTTTTAGATTATAGGGCAGAAGGGTGGATTTCATTAAGGCACAAACGCTTTTGACAAATCTTCCCCATTACTGGAGCCTTGTGGGCCCCCCCCTTGAATCACCTGAGTACTCCCTCACATGTGTGAACAGCATTAGTCCTTGTTTTCCTTTTTGTAGTCAATTTATTTTAAATTCACCATTTTAGTGTTGCCGGAAATGTATGTCTTGCTTTTAAAAAACTCAATGAAATGCAGACTGAACATAACTCTGCAGTAAATAGGAGAATATGACCCCCCTCTCAAAAAAAAAAGTCTTCTCATGCGTGATATCTGATTTTTATCACTTTCTGGCACAACGTGAACTAAAAACTAAAGATGACGCAAACACATACTTGAATGAATTTCATTTTATTTTCATTTATTTTGAGCAAGTGTGTAGATTTTGATTTTTTTTTTTTTTGGCTGAAAATGCAATATTCGAGAATAATGATAACAGTTAAACCAGGAGAGCATAAAAAAAGCATAAAGCACTTGTTTCCAATGTGGTCACAGTGGAAACATGTACTCCTTACAAAAAATAAATGACATTATTTAAACTAGTATTCAGAGAATGTCTAATCTCACCACTATTTTGTGCCAATCTGTTCCTTTCTGCTAAATGTGACCTTGACCTTTGACCTTTTGCAATATCGTTAATTTCATTATATGTATATATGCGTCAGTGTGTGTAATATTATGATAATATATCCAGTGTTTATGTAGTTATAGCGTGATATGTCTATGTTTAACACACACAAACACGCAGTGTTACAGAAGGGAATTTTGCAACATGTCACCTTTGACCTCCAGAGATCTTAAAAACTATTGGTCGTAGGTGATGACACCAATTATGAGAATCATTCCGCATCGTTTGGTACCAATCTGAAAGTTCTGTAGACCCTCTGTTCTTGTTATAACCGATAATGTGATTTTGACCTTGACCTTTGACCTTTACTCAAAGGGATCATTGCATCTGATGCATATGAGCTATATGTATATGTCCATGTAATTTAATGGTCATATCTCAAGTATTAGTTGAGTTATAGGATGATATGTCTCTGCAGACACACACACACACACACACACACATATATATACACACACATATATACACACACATATATACACACACACACACACACATATACACACACATATATACACACACATATATACACACACACACACACACATATACACACACACATATATATATACACACACACACACACACACACTCACACACACACACACACTCACACTCACACACACCACACACACACACACACACACATACACACACACACACCACACACACACACACACACACACACACACACACCACACACGCACACACCACACACGCACACACACCTCACACACACACATACACACACACACACACACACACACACACACACACACACACACACACACTCTCACATACACACTCTCACACACACACACACCACACACACACACACACACACACACACACACACACACACACCACACACACACCACACACACACACACCACACACACACACACCACACACACACCTCACACACCACACACACACCTCACACACACACTCACACTCTCACATACACACTCTCACACACACACACACACACACAGTGATTACAATAATCTCTCCAAACCAATGTTGGGTGAGATTAACTAAGACTATAAATATAACTACACACAGGTACTTGTTCTGTTTAAATTTTCCACATAATTGAATTTATTTACACATCATAAATAGCAAAAAAAAACTAAGACATTTCCAGACAGTTCACATCATTGTGCAGGACAGGATGGAAGCCAAAAAAGACTCATGTGAACACGTCCCCAGAAATAAACAGTACGGGGGGGGGGGGGGGGGGTCTTCAATTTCATAAACTTAATCATATTTTTGAGGAAATCAAAACCGATGGAGAGTAAATTTAGATTAAAAAACAAGGTTAAATGCTGTAAAATATATACTTTCTAAGATTTATGTAATAACTTTACAAGGAAATTATGTCAATACTTTGAGATTAATTTAAAAAATCAGATATGTCGTAAAGTTTTATGGGAAAAAATAATAAATTTAAGGAGAATAATTGTTTAAAACAAACAAATAAATAAAGCATTATAGATAACAGTTGCATTGATAATATTCAAGGCTGTACGTCACAGCTTTGAAAAACCCATCACACAGGAACATGTGAAACACATTTACTGTATCGGCCAATCTTTGTATATTTTCAAATACGCTGAATCTCTCAGCACATTCTGACATGTACACTGTGTTGTATGTCAAAGCTGTTTTGTGTGCTATGGTCAGATGGAATAGTTCCACTTCTATTCCCTGGTTCTAAACCTTTTCTGAGCAATAATGGAAATAAAAGCCTTTTGGACTCACATGCTCTTACAGAGACGCAAAATAACTACATAAAAATACTTCATTACTGTACTTTTCTTTTTAGGTATCTGTACTTGAGTATTTTTCTGGCAACTTTTTACTTTTACTCCCTACATTTATTCATAAATATCTGCACTTTATGGTCTTTACATTTATATAAATATTTGTACTTTATACTCTTTACATTTATATAAATATTTGTACTTAATACTCTTTACATTTATATAAATATTTGTACTTTATACTCTTTACATTTATATAAATATTTGTACTTTATACTCTTTACATTTATATAAATATATGTACTTTATACTCTTTACATTTATATAAATATATGTACTTCATACTCTTTACATGTATATAAATATTTGTACTTCATTAGGCCTTTGCCACGTACCACGTCAGGCTCAAGGTCTATTGATACTGTTTGCTCTAAATCAACCCCCTGAACATGCAGGAAAACTCACCAAATTTTGCACACATTTCAGAAGTGTGAAAAATTAAAAGTATTTATAGGTCTCGTAAAAGTTGGTAAAGAAATGTGTCTACAGCGCCCCCGTGGAAAAGCTTTATTTTTGGATATTTTTGAAACTTTTCATGGTTAAAAAAGTGTTATTTCAGTCATAGCAAAAAAAAAGCAGTTTTATTTTTAATTTTATCACAACTCAGAAGTTATACTTGTTGACTTTTACTTCAGTAAAGCAGTTGAATCAGTACTTTTACCAGAGTATTTTTTTCTCATGAGTATCTGTACTCGAGTACAGAATGTGTATACTTTGACCACCACTTTAGGGACCTCCAGCTCTCTCTCCTCCGCCCCACCGCTCATCCCTCTCTCTCCATTATCCTGTCTTCCTCATTAACCAGCTACTTTTTCCTCTAAACAAGCGGAGGAATGCCGGTGCTTATTTTCTTAACCTGGAAGGAGGAGAGGTTCCCGTCGAGCATGGGTGTGATTGACAGAGAAGCGTGCTGGAAAGGTTCAGAAGTGCTCGGTGTGCCTCACAGTCTGGCTGTGCGTGGCCCACAGCTTTGTCTCCAATAGAGACCTGGAAAAGCAAAGAATAAGAAAAACACAGGACGTTTTTACTGGAAACCATCTCTCAGCTCTGCTCCGGGACTACGTTTCCTAGTTTCATCTTGTTAAGGAAGGCATCGGACTGGTGCTCATAAGTTTACATACCCTGACTTGACTGAACGTGCATGGGATGATTGTGAATGGATCAAAGGTTATTTATTTAATTTAAAATTTTTAATCTGTCATGTGTGTGTGTCCGCAGAGACATATCATGCTATAACTCAATTAATACTTTAGATATCACCATGAAATTACATGGACATATACACGTAGCTAACGCGCATCGGATGCAATGATCCATTTGAGTAAAGGTCAAAGGTTAAGGTCAGAATGAATTAAAAGGTCAAAATCACATTATCAGTTTTAACTGAAGAATGGAGGGTCACAGAACTTGCAGATTGGTACCAAATGATGTGCAATTAAGATTTCTATAATTCTCATGACTGGTGTTATCACCTACGACCAGTAGTTTTTGAGATCTCTGGAGGTCAAAGATGACAGGTCACAAAATTAACTTGTGTAACACTGTGTGAGTGTGTCAAACATAGATAATTTAATCAATGCTGGATATATTATCATAATATTACACACACTGATGCATATATACATGTAATGAAATTATCAATATTGCAAGAGGTCAAAGGTCAAGATTGTATTTAGCAGAAAGGTCAAAATAACGTTATTGTCTTTAACTCAAGAACGGGTTGTCATGGAAACTTGAGATTGGAACAAAATAGTGGTGAGATTAGACATTCTCTGAATACTATTTTAGACTGGCTTTCATGTGTTGTGATGATTTTTTTTTTTCATTTAATTTGGTTCACTTAACTAGAATTTTTTTATGTGTGACCATAAGTCAAAATTATGAGATAAAGTGAAAATCATGAGATAACAAGTCAAAATTTAAGAAGATTTTTAAGGCGATTCAATGTTTTTACTTTTTTCAGTGTGGTTGAATGAGAACACAGCAATGTCAGACACTGTTGTCCTAAACAAATGCCCCATGGGGGACAATAAAATTTACCCCGATCATTGATATTCTTTGAAAAACACTCAGATTTCTGCAACAAATTGTGCTGGGGTATGTAAACAGCTGATTCCACCACATGCCTCCCTGTAGTGTGGACGTCTCTATTTCAATTTCTTCCTCTGTCCCCGTCTTAATTTCCCTCTGGCCTGGAGTCAGCTTTCTTGTGGCAGAGTCTATTTTATAGCATCAGCCTCTAAGAGCTGAGTAAGACTCATAAGTTGATGGAGACATGATGTCTCACACCCAGTTTCCCAGAAGCATCCCAGAAGCACAGTTTATCTGTGCAGCCAGAAGCCAGCAATCAGGGGCCCACGTTACACAGAAGGTCAGTCACTTGAATTTAGTTCAGTGGCAGTAAAGAGAAAATGTACAAACCACTGTGGCTTTATGAAACCAGGCCTCGGTGGAAATTTCCTACAGAGCTCAGCAGGAATATTGGAATTAATTGTATTTATATATCAAATCATTTCAAATCATTTTATTTTTGTAAAGCCCAATATCGCAGCCAGCGCTGCCCCAAAGGGCTGTAAATTGAGAGTTCATTTTAACATAACATTGCACAACAAAATAAAAATAAAACCACAAATTAACAACATAAAAAAAGGAGACCATCAACAACAAACTGAGCAGAAAATTATTCAAAAGCTTGGAGGAAGAGGTAAGTTTTTAACAGTGATTTGAAAGAATTAACTGTGTCAGTGTAAGTTATAATAAATCAGATAAACACATCAGATCAACAGAAATACAGAAATGTATAGTGCCAAAATATGTAGAGTTGGAAGTGTACTTGCTTTGTGTTGTCTTTAGACCCAGTAATGTGTTTAGGTCCTCGATAAGGAACAAGAGTTTGACATCTTAACTTAAAGGGATAGTTATTTTTCACATGAATCTGTTTGTCATCAGTATCTTTACTCTAGTGCACCCACAGTGACTTACCCCTGACAGTGTCCACTGAGTCGAGTACTGGTCCAGTTTTGGTCAAAGCCAAAGTAGTCCCGACAGATTTCCTGGGGTCAACAAAATAAAACGTGTTTAAACTCACAACAATGTGTATTTGAATGAGTGAATTATTTGCATAAAAAAAACATTACAGAATAAAAAGTCAGACCTTCTCTCAATAGTGATCAATACGTGTTGTCACTGCTAACAGCTGTGTGTCTTAGAAAACTACTTTCATCAGGTGTTCAACAGTGTTTGCAGCTGCTACGTGCAGGTGCAAACCTGCTGGGACTTCTTTCGCTTTGACCAAAACCGGATCAGAAGTCGACTCAGTGGACACTGAGGGTGCACCAGAGTAAAGACAGTAAACCCATACAGATTCATGTGAAAAATAGTGAACTATCCCTTTAAACAAAGTAATGATTTGTAAATGCAAGTGGTCATGCGCCTCTTTAAGGGGGCAGAGTAAAAATGTGAATAAGAAAATACATAAGTAAATGAGTTAAATAAGTAACTGAGTAATTAAATAAGTAAATGAGTTAAATAAGAGAGTAAATGAGTAGTTAAATAAGTACATAAATCGGTAAATCTAAACTTTTACTGTTCTGGGTCTTGTGAGAATACTTAAAGCAGTTTCCATCAGATGCTTATTCTGTCTGACATTATCACAGCCTTATCCTTCATCTGTTCTGTCTGCCTTTAAATACACTTTAGACCATGTCCAGCAGACAAGTGGACGTCCTCTGCCCGGCAACTAAGAAAATACCATCAGATATTTAAAAAAAAAAAAAAAAAGAAAGAAATGACCTTGGAATGTTGCCAAGCGCAGCCTTGGTCACATGACTTTCTAAATCCGAATCACATTTGAAACCCGGCAGCATTATCCCAAAGTTCCCAGATTCCATCTGCTCTGACCTCTCCTTATAAATTTGTCATCCATGAGGAATCTGGGAATGTTGGTGTTGAGCTTCACCTGAGCACAGCCACACATGCAGAGAGGCATGCGTCTTATTCACACTATTCACACTGTTGGCACATATGATACAGTATTTACAGTGAAGTCACGTACAAAAGGCTCCGTAAGACGACGATACCCATGTCCCGCAGACAGACAGACTGACTATAGATTATGTCGGGGTCTTAAATCTTCCATTCTACACTTGACCAGAAAACAGACATGGACACAAAATGTTGTAAATGTCCACTCTTTCCACATCATTAAAGCCTCTGTACATTTCCTGTGCGATAGGTGACACACTAACAGGATGGTGTGATGACTCCATTCACATTCCTTAGTCAGACCAACAGACAGACGGCTGCCTCTGCAGATTACGTCAAGGTCTCAGGGCTCAGTCTATCTGCTTGGAAGCGATCAGGTTTTCCAGAAAGCCCATCACACACACACGCACGCACACACACACACACACACGCACACACACACACACACACACACACGCACGCACACACACACACACACACACGTACATACTTGTAGCGGACCTGTCAGATGAAAACAGATGAGCTCCACAGTAGGTGGTAACATGCTTGTGCACATTCCTCACTAGTCTGCTTGCATCGTCGGTAACCGGAGCTGAAGGGAGCCTCGCCTAAAACGGGTTAACCAGGCCGTATAACTTCAGAGTGGTTTCCATTGCAGAGCCTTACAGGGGTTTGTTCATTAACCTGTTAACCTATGAAACTGAGCAGTATCTTATACCAGTGTTTCCCAAGCAGTGTCCCGCGAAATATCAGGTCAGGTGTGGCATAGAAAAATATACAGTTTTACATTATTGGTATTTTTAATTTCATTCATTTTTTTTGGTATCGAAAGACAATGTACAGTAATGAGAATTTCTGGAAATGCACCAGAAAGAATCACAAACAAGAATGAATGGACGCACGACACTTAATGATGTTAAAATAACACCGGGCCAGAAGGAACACAGAACAGGCAGTGTAGGTTAAAAACCTAATATGTTACAAATATACAGATAAAATACAGAATGTATACAGAATATTGCAATTGTTAGACTTTTATTTTGAAAAGTTGTTATTCATTCATATCAATTCATTCGTTTTTCAAAATAAAACCAAAAATAGACAACAAAACAAAAAGTTCTTTCTTTATTATTTGTTTCCAAAACCAAAAAAAATGGATAATGATGTGGTTTTTCTGTTTATTTTATTGTGTTTAAATGAATAATTGGGAAAAACAACCATAGCGGCTGTTTTCTGTTTTATTCAATATTGACCTGAAGCAAATTGAATGAACAGGAAATGACCTTTGACCCACAGTGACAAAGATGGAAACCTACGTCCTATTTGGGGAAATTAAGAGGGTCACCCAAAGACCTGAAGATATAACCACGGAGAGAATTGGTGTCATAATGATCTTCAAGTCCGGTGGCCATGTTTCCTTCGGTTGTTAAGATTAATTTCTGGTTTACTCAACTTGCTTCAGGTTAAAATTGGATAAAACAGGAAACGGGACTTAAACATTTTTTTCTATTATTCATTTAAACACAAAGAAAAACTGAAAAAAATGCATCACTATCTATTTGTTTCATTTTGGTTTTGGAAACAAATACTGAATTGCTTTTTCATTGTCTTATTTTTTGTTTTATTTTGAAAAACAAATGACACAGATTAAACAGTTTGGGGAAACCTTGTTTTATCCAGTCACCCAAGAGCAGAGAAGCCAATGTGTTAAACTGACTGGTGATTAATATAAACTCACAATCATATAATACATGTAGCAAACTTTTCCATGAAATGGATAGGGGGTGAAATTGCTTTTATTGTACATAAATCCAAACAAACCTAATGAAACATAATTTAATTCCCAAGCTGCAGTCATTGTGTGTGAAGTGGACATGCTGTGTGTTGCATGGGTTTCCTTGGTGCTCTCAGGTTTCCTCCCATATTTCAAAGACGTGCTAGTTGTACAGTGGACTGGAAAGTTTTACTTTCCTCTGGTACATATGTGCATATGGACCTGACCAGTAATTATTGACGTCTGCCAAAGCAAGGAGATGCACTTAAAGTCAGTATTGCAACGTAAACAGAAAGGTTTTTCTGCTACTATTATATCACACAAGTAATAATTAAATAATTAAAGATGCAAAAGTAATGTGTTATGTGTATAATTTGAGAAGTGGGTGGGATTTTAAAAGTTTTCTTCTTCCAACTTGTTTTATTATTGGTGTCCATGGCAACCATTGTTAATTTTGTTACTCATTTTTCATTTTAGTCTTTTGTCAAAGTTGATTCTTCGTCACTTTTAGTCTTTCATAAATCATTTTCATTAGTCGACTAAATGTGACCCACCACCAGTAAACCAGGCATAAGTGTGTGTAAATCCAAACAGAGTTATGTGTGTATCTTGGTAGAGTGGAAACTAAGGTTTAAGATGGTGAAAAAATGATGTTTCTATCACAAGTAGAACCAAAGTTATGGTCATTTTAATATCCACATTTGGACATATTTTGCAATTTGCATATTTTTAGATATTGTCCGTTAAAGTTTTGGACTGTTTTGGGGTAGGAAGTCCTTAGCAACGCATAATAATTTGTATCCGATTGACACAAATTGTTGACAGATGTTAAAGGACACTCTGATGGACATGTCACAGAAGTTTTATATATTATAATAATAGGACAGAAGTGTGACGTATTATAATCATTTGGCTTACACCATTGGACAGAACATTCAATATAAGCTTTTACCTCGTACCAAACACTTGGGTGTTTACCCACGGAACGGAGATCGTTTTGTTCGGCGAAAAGAGGTGGAAGTCGTCTTTGTCTTTGCTCAGCAATACCTGAACTTTTGTCGCCGCTTAAATAATTGACTCAATAAACACCTTTATTGATTGGATTTCAATGTAATGACCACAGGAAGTGAACATAGAGGTGTTAAGGTACCGTTTTTTGATAAGGTGTAAACACAAATAAGAAATCACCTTCCAGCCTAAATTTGGCTGTAGCTCTGAACGGGTCAGCGCGACTTATGCCTGGTTTCGTGGTGGCGGGTCACAAATGTCTAGATTCCTTGCATGTATAAACATTAACACCTTCCTTGTTAACATCATACAAAACTACTTTTATACAATGGACGAGACTCGCACCTTCACTTTTAATCCAGAGTGGTGGTACCCCTTAAGTGACGAGTCATATATAACAGGTTGTCTCAGACTGGTCCAAATACGCTGCCACTCTTTTCAGTGGTTGTTGCCTGTGGTTGTCCCGCCTCCTCCTCGCTTTTCATTGGTCAGTAAAAGAATCGTGACATTTCCAACTCGCAGCGCTCAGACATTTTCATCTTGTTTTTATTTGTGGACAAATGTTGGTACGGTTATCTTCTGTGTTTTTTTAGAACAGCTGTGTCGTCTCCTCATCGTCCCGTCTTCGTCATGGGAAAAAGGGTCTTCGACGAACATATTTCATCACCTCTGATGAAATTAACACTGATGGCAATTGTTATAATGTCTTATCTTTATTACCTCCACCAAGGGGGTATTTAATTCAGGTCAGTTTGTCTGTCTGTCTGTCAGCAGGATTACGCAAAAAGTTCTGAACGAATTTTGATTAAACTTTCAGGAATGATCGATAATGGGTCACGAAACAACCCATTAGATTTCGAGCAATGAAGGTCAAAGGTCAACAGCTAAAACACATCACTGGTAATATCTCAGGATTCAGACAAGATAGAATCTGTCAGTTTTTTTCATTCACATCATCATGGGTCAACACCTATAACCCTAACCTTTGACCCCTAACCTTCAGACATCAGATGGGTCAACACCTATGGCTCCATCACGTCACATTTTGACGTCATATGATGACATATCAAGCCTTGGCCGGAGGTCTGCTGTGTCTGACTGCCTTGTTTATTAATGTTCTTCATTAGTTTCCTTGTACACAAAAAAGTGCTTCATTTTTCTTCTGCTCAAAACAAATAAATGAAAAAAATACGCAAATGAGAGCAAGTAGATGTTATACTGACAAAACCAATGAATAACCTATCAAAAAAACTAAACAAAACCACTAAATAATGCAAGATATTGCATCATAAATCCATATCCATAAATGTAACAATAATTATCTAATAAAATAAATAAAAAATCATCAAAAAACCATGGGAACAAAAGCTGCACTGAAACATCCCATTGTAAGTCATGATTGTGTTAAAGACTTAAAGGACACAGTTTAACTCCTGCTCCTGACAAGTAAATCCCCTGCACGGGCCTGAATGGAAAGTCTGCTTTTGCACGTCACCACTACAGAGGTCAAAGGTCACCGCTTTGGTATCTCGGCGTCGTCCATAGGGAACCTCGGCGTTCCTTCTGCTCGGTACTGTACACCGTCTGTTCGGGCCCGCTCTGCACGTTGGACTGAGGAATGCTGGGTAGTGACAGATGTCAGTGTCGGCCTGTCGCTGAGAGATAATTTTCAGCCGAGTGACAAGCTGATGTTTAAAAGAATCTTCTCAGCACTTGTCGGTCTGTGTCAGCTTTAGATTATTCTCGGTGCGCTCAGGTTTCATCTAAAGTAGCTCTGCTGTGCCGCTAATGTTTTAGAGTCAACGAGTCGTATTTGTCGCTCAAATCGACTCGTTGTGATGTTTTGGCTTCTTGACAGTTTTTGTTTTTTTGTGAAAATATGAGAAAAATCGGTCCTGGTACTTATTGTTGTGTTATTCAGAACCTTTTGATCAACTGTCTTAGTAATGATGGACAGATATGCATTTTTTGGGGGTTGATAAAGATTTTTTTTAAATTGTATTTATTTATTTATTTTTATTATTAGCCTTAATTGTTGACTGATACAAGCAATGATATTTCTAAGCTGATATTTGGAGCCGATATATTCGGTGGTACCTCTATTTACGAAATTAATTTGTTCCAGAAGTGATTTCATACCGTGAATTTTTCGTAAATAGTCACATTTTACATGTAAAATGTCTGATTTGTTCCAAGGACCCAAATACTACGCCATCCAACCCTTTAAAAATGATATAAAATTTACCAATTTTGTATGAAATATGTGTTAAAAGTCAAATAAACCCTCACCCCCCATTATCAGATCAGTGAATATGGTGGATGCTTTTTCTGAAATACTCGCCTCAGTCACTGTAGCTGCAGTTTCTTTCTTCTTTATCCAAATGAGTAACAGTCTTTCCATCTGGTCATTCAGTGATGACCTCTGACCTCTTTTCCAATATCACAGAGATGCCTTTTCGAAGGGGTCACTGCTTTTAATGAAACCTTCTGCTTTAATATTGTACCAATGGTAGACGGGTGTCGGCCATATTCCTTTGTGATGTCACTCAACCATGTTCCACTTTCTTTTTTCTTTTTTTTTTATCACCTCCTGTTTAATTTCTATTGATAACACAGCTGCTGCTTCTTTTCCTTTACCAGGAATCACTTTGTTTGATCTCATGATGAACTAGAAAAGCACTCTGCAAGCACAGACCTCTGCCAAGGTAGACCCCCCCCCCTTATTCAGTGGAGCTTCTCTGTCAAGGGTTGAAACCAGCAAATATAAAAAAACCTTAAGTCACAGACTCGCAGATAAAAGAACGATAAAACATACTCATCAGGGAAGGGTTGACTTTGAATTTAACTAGTTTTCTAAGACGATACAGGCGCTATTGACACATGTTATAGATTTAGTCAGTATTTTTTTCTGAAATGATCGCTTGTTATCAAGATTAAGTATTAATAAGACAAGTTCAACTTCCTGTCCTATCACTGTAAGACGAGGAGTGGGCTACACACGCCGAAAATCTATAAACATATCCTTTGTCTTTAAATTTAAAAATGAAAAAATAAAAATACACTAGTTTTAAAAAAAAATCAACCACAGGACCATGAGAGGTTTCAGTAGCATTTAGCAGACCTCCTGCACCCCCCCCACCCCCCACCCCTGACTCTCCTTATTGTGGTCTTATAAGGTTACAGAGCGGAACATATGAGTGACTGCAGAACTCCATTTGTGTGCATGACTGAGAGACCAAGAGGGAAGGAGAGTAAGTGGGTGGCTGGGTTGGTAGTTTGTGTTCTTTGGTCCATGATGTCCTCAGGTGAACACTTCACTACCTGAACTGGGCCGGCTTTTATTCCTCTGTACGCTCCAGTTGAGCCTGGGAACAAACACCTGCAGACAGACACATGCAGGTGCAGCTGCACAGACACGCACTCACATGCAGATCGACACATCATTCTTTTCTTATTTGTCTTTTTCTTCTTTAGCTCTACTTTACTCCTCTGTTTTTAACCCATGAAGACCCGGACATCTATTGGCGACAAAGATCATTTACTGATTTAAGTTAGCTTACGATATTTTCCACAATATAAGGTGCACTGATAAGACACATTAAGTTCAGTCAAAATCATGAGATAAAACGTCAAATTATGCGATAAGTGAAATTTACGAGATAAAAAGTGACATTTAAGAGATAAAAGCCAAAATATAAGTTAAAAAAAAAGAGAATTCTAAGATAAAAAGCCAAAATTATAAGTAAAAAAAAATCAGAATTCTGAGATAAAAAGCCGAAATTATAAGTAAAAAAAATCTAAATTCTAAGATAAAAGCCAAAATTCTGAGATAAAAAAAAAATGAAAACTGCATTCTCAAGTTGAAATATTCCCAACAAAAAGAGAAAACAGATCTTTTCCACCAAATCTGGCAGCTCTAGCCAAAATCCTTTGGCGTATGTACAACTGCAACAAACCGGACCAGCATTTTCTGTGCCGTCAGTCATGTACTTTATACTTGTTTGACCTTCAAATTAAATAGTTTAAGTAATCAGGATTAACTGCTCCTATGTTTTTCTTGCGTCATCACACTATACTTTGGCAAAGCTCTTGTAGTGTGTGTTTTTTTTTGTTTTTTTTTTTAAACAATTGATGGGTGCAATTTTAAATGAATCAGCAAAATGAATGAAAGTGTCCAAAAAAAGAAGCAGGTTAGAAATCAATTAGGATTACCCTGAGGCTCCTTCCTTTCTTTTCTGTTAACTTCTCATCCATCTTCAGTGTCTTTTCTCCCATGTACGACCGACCCAGTCCTTAAAAAAACATATTTCATAAAACCTTTCACTGTGAGTTTATTCTGAACTCTCTCTCTTTTAGTTGAAATTCTGTCTTTTTCTGTACGTTCCCATTTTCCACATCTTCCATTTATCTCCAGTTGCTCTTCTCTCTTCCTCGGCCTGTCCTCATATTTCTTCTCTCATATGCGATCCGCCATTTTTTTCCCTTCCCTCTGGCAAGAAAAACCCTTATTCTTTCAAATCACCATTCGTTCGCCACGTTGTAAGTTTCCTATCGTTTTCCACAGTTGAGTCTAATTATGCTAATAATTCATTAAAGTGGTTGGAGCCGTACGTTGAACTGGATTAAAGGATATTACCTGCTTGATTTAAAACTCTCAAACAGTAGGAAAAATGGGATGAGACTGTGCTTAGCCGAGGAAATGGGAAGATGTTTCGGCCGCAGCACCTGGATTTAACATAAGTAACAATCAATAATGTAGAACGATTTCAGAGATGCATAAATTATATAGAAACAGTTACTGGCTGGAGAAAGATGTGATGAAGACAAATTGGAGAAGGCAGTTTTCAGATGTTTCGTCTTTTATACATACCAAATAATCAATCTTAGCATATCGATTTTTCACCTCGTTAATCCAGAAATAGGGTAAAGTTGCAGTGTTTTAAAGTCGAAGTCATTCCAAACAAAGAAATATTGGTTGCCAGACAGGAGAATGGCTACATTTAACTTTGGCATGTTGAATTTCTAAATGAATATAGACACACAGAAAAACCCAGCTGCTCACTTCATTCTTAAAAAAGACACATAAGATGTGTTTCCATAAAGCATATTTGTGCTTTGAATGTGTTTCCATTGTCCAAAATATCCAAAAATAAAGCCTTTAAAATTTACTTACTATGTAGATGATGTGTTTTATTGGGTCATGATGCTCAGTTTTGTGGATATTGACAGAAAATGAAGGAAAAATCCAAAAGTCATAAATAGATTTAAACAAAAAGGATAATTATGAGATTTTAAAAATATCTACAGACAGTAAATTAAACAGACATTAGATTAAACTTAAGACGGTAAGTCCCAGTAAACCACAGTTCTTTGAACACATGCAGACCAAAGGGGGAGGATGAGAGGGTGCAGAAGTATGTGTGAGGGTGGAGGGTGAGTGTACATGGGAGGGTGGAGGGTGAGTGTACGTGGGAGGGTGGAGGGTGGAGGGTGAGTGTACGTGGGAGGGTGGAGGGTGGAGGGTGAGTGTACGTGGGAGGGTGGAGGGTGAGTGTACGTGGGAGGGTGGAGGGTGAGTGTACGTGGGAGGGTGGAGGGTGAGTGTACGTGGGTGGGTGGAGGGTGAGTGTACGTGGGTGGGTGGAGGGTGAGTGTACGTGGGAGGGTGGAGGGTGAGACTTCAGTTCAGTTGTTCAGTTTTTTTCCAGGAAATGATGGTGATTTCATGTGGTTAAGTGTATTTTCAGTTCAGTTTGTGTGTGTGTGTGCGCGTGTGTGCACACACACACACAGGTAGTTAAAGATGTGGGGCTGAAATATTGGCTGAGGTTTGAAGAGTCAATGCCCATCACCTCCAGCAGATCTGACCACATTTGGTCATGAATGGACCAATGACAAAAAACAATTAACAACGCTATGATAATCTGACCTTTTCTTTGGTTTTTACTCAGATTTTTTAGGTTCTTGGGCTAACTACGTCATCGTAAAGATTACGCTGATTGGTTGTAGTACCATCCTATCACTTACAGAAGGATTTGAAAGACAACCTTTTAGCCCCGCCTCCCCTGACTATGAAGCACCACTAGACCCATACATGGAATGAATGGGGATAGCGCGGCTAAGCTAGCTGATTATATATGAACTAAAATAAGTTTGACACCACTGAAGAATGTTTTCAATAAACTAAGACCAGTGCCTTAATATTAACACTACTACTAAAATATAGCCTAAAATACAGAGTAGGGGGGAAAAACTAAAAGGCATAATATACCTTTAAGATATAATAACTGTATTTTTTCAAACTGTGTATGTGGTGGGAACGGCGACAGAGCTGTGAGGAGGGAAGGCGTGCAGTCAAACGAGCCCAGGCGCCTGACACAGGGTCATACTAATTAGGTGATAATGTGTTGTTTAACACGTGCTGTGTCAGGATGGTAAATGTGTGTGTGTGTGTGTGTGTGTGTGTGTGTGTGGTGCCGCCTGTGAAATGAGCTGTGTTAATGAGCAGGGCTGTGGGCCTCTGCACCTGTTAGCGACCCAGTCTGGAGGTTTGGCATCAGGCTCACAACAACAGGCTGGCAGATTTATGAGCTACGTTCAAGACCCTAACAAGAAAAGAACAGCACCAGGGAGTGGACATGTGACATTTAGTTTAGTCTTTTATTACTTTACCTTGTATTTAAACTACTACTGTAATGTGTCCAGTATGAAGCTGTTATCTCCTCTGTAGAACATGTCCGCTCACTGCTTATTACTGAACCAAAACAGTTTCTAGGTTTGTTTTATTTTGGCTTCCCCAGGCCCCAAGGTGAGTCTGTGTTTACTCTGCATTCTGGCCTGATGGATTTTAAAAGCACTGATGTCTATGGTTTATAAAAGAGAGAGAAGGGAGGAGGCAAACTCACTACAACTGGAAACAAAATATAAATCTTACCAAGTGTATTTTTCTAAATATCTCATCACATTTAAAACCAGTGTTACCCTGCACCCCTACCAAGTGTTTTACCTCATTTGCCCTTTCTCTTATCATTGCAAAAACACATTGTTGGTCACTGTCACCTTGACCTTTGACCTACATTCACCAAAATTTAATGGGCTCTATTCTGGACCACCTCACACATTTCTGAAGAATTTAATGAAAATTGGTTCAGTAGTTTTTTTCACAAACAAATTTAGAAAAAACGAACCAAAAACAAGACCCCTCCCCTTTTTCACGAGGTGATAAGACATAATAACCTAAAGAGGAACTTTTTCAGTGAGATATAAATAACTTACTTTATACAATAAGTTTTCAAAGTCTTTTAAAGTTTCAATAAATCTTACCAGGATAATTGTCACTTCCTCCATTGTTAGATTTTGCTTAATTCAAGATTGAGACGAAGCCAATGTCTGCAATAAATATAAGTGGGAAGTAAATGTGTACTTTATACTCTGGCATTTTCAGAATAGACTTTTTTCAAATTAAACAGATGGGACAGTATGAAAAGAAATAAGTCAAACTTCAGAAGGAGAGAAATGATGACTTTCTATATTATAATTATAATGAATAATTAGTTAACAATAAAAATAATTGTGACTTATCTCAGAATTTTTACTTAATCTAAAAATTATTGAGATAAAGTCAATATTCTGAGAGTTTGTCTCATTAATAATTTTTTAAAAATCTCAAAATAACCTTTTTTAAAAATATAAATTGTGCCTCTTTTTTTGGTTTTTCATTTTTTCCCCCTAAATTTCCTGTCCTGTACAAAACTGAGTACTGACCCGATCAAACATATTTTCTACAGAGTAAACTCACTTTTGCTTTTAAATATTATTTCATTCATGGCAAAAAAAAAAAAAATTATTACAATTGAGAAGTTGTTTTTTTTAAAACTTTTACTCCAGTAAAGAGGTTGAATCAGTACGTCAACTTTTACTAGAGTACTGTACTTAAGTGCAGAATGTGAGTACTTTTACCACAAAGGACTAGCTTATTATTATTATTATTATTATTATTAACTTTATCAAGTAATTTCCCAACTGTGGGATCAATAAAGTACTTGTATTTCCTTATGGTAACTCAGTTGTAGAATCTATTTATAAGAAAGCTGCCAGTGTCCAATAAAAGGACCCGTTATTCACTTCCTTTTTTCCTTCCTTCCTTCCTTCCTTCCTTCCTTCCTTCCTTCCTTTCCTTCCTGCCTTTTTTCTTTCCTTCCTTCCTTCCTTCCTTCCTTCCTTCCTTCCTTCCTTCCTTCCTTTCCTTCCTGTCTTTCCACTTTATCTTCACTCTATATAGGTCACATCTGTGTGTTCCCTTTCATTGAGAAAACATCTGAAATATCTGGGATAAATTGGAGAGTAATTTTGAGATTAACTTCCTAACGATACTCTGTAACAGGGGGAAGCAATTGCATTACATCTATTTGTTAATGAGAGCCTAAAAATAAGTGCCTCCACAGAGCCCATGTCAGGTTAAATCAGTGGTTCTTGCAGTTGCGGTTCTGCCCATTGATTAGATCATGATCATGATTCAGATCTTTCTCCATATGTTAAAAAAAAAAAAATGCCTGTGTACTAAAAGGATCCTTTTCTTCAAACATTAATCAATGATAGATTAGAGGAACTGGTTTTTACATAATAGAAAAAGAGAAACAATATGTCAGATGTGTTTAATGTTTACACACATAAACACATGTTGAACATTAATGCAATTAACACAGTTTACATTTGCATAAATATTGAATCAAAATGTGCATGTATCACATTAAGTCAAAGCTCATATATCTTTTATGACACGTATCAAAGATGGGGGGGGGGGTAACGGATCTGTCACATGTAAGCTTTGTCACCAACTACATTTTTATTTCAGAATTATTTATTCTGAATAAAGTCATTTGGATATTATATTAATGCTGAATAAAGGTTTCCATGGTAAACAGTGTTTACCAGGTATAAAGTGTTCTGATTGGACGGAAGAAAACAATCACATCTGATTCTTGTTTCTTTTTTTACTTCAACTGGAATATGGAAGAGCAGATACTATGTGTGATTTTTGCTTTTATTTTTGTAATAATGATGAAGCGGCAGTCGACTGAGTCAAACGAATTCATTTTGAGGATGTTTGAGAACATGGTCGCAGTACGGAATATGTTCCCACAACAATCCTGACAAAACAATGAACATCCATTTCATTATTTAATTCAGAATTAAAAGTAGAATTAAAAAAAAGTTACTTTATTTTCAATTAAGTTTAATGTAGAATGAGCATTTTTAACTGGAATTGGGCATTTACATGGTCATCTTAATGTCAAATTAACCTTTATTCTGAATTAAATAAGAATAAAAAAGTCCATTCTGGAACTGTGGGTCAAATAAGTGTAATTGCTTTCAGACATTTGACGATAGCATTTTCTGAAAATCTCATTTCATTTTATCGTCATCTGTGCGAGTCTGTCTCGTGGTGTGTCTCCAGCCAAGAACCGAAATGACTATTAGCTTTTTGTCTAGCATTTCACATGACTTCCATTTTAACACAGAGACGTTACCTTTAGAACTCTGCGCTCACAGATACCATCTTTCCTCATTGGCTTTTTATATTTGAATGACGATTATCTCAAACTGTGCCCAAAACTCTGGACTCAATTTCCTTTTAAGTAATTTCAGTGAAAAGCAATATAACCTGGATGTTAAAGCCGTGCACATATTTTCCATAAGTCTGTCAGTTGTGATACGTTAAAACGTCACAGGTCGTTTTGGTACGGCAGTGAACACCCACCGAAGGTCGTGGTCGCCTGACAGGCTTTATTTAAAACGATCGCTTTTCCCTCATGTCATATTTCATAAGACTTTTAATTGTAGAAACTTCCTTTCATTTGATATCGCAAGCCTCTCAATTGCAATACAAGCAGCAAAAAACAGACTAAATGGTTAACATGAATGTGCCTCGGAGAAGTCCAGACATCAGAAAGTTCCATGAGAGCTGCCTCTGATCCTCATCCAGCTGTATTTGGCTGCTGATGATAAAAATCACACTGGGACATTTTCTTAACCCCTATAAGCTGAAGAATTTGGTGTGACTTTACTGTGACAGCAGCATATGGGAATTAGTGCAGAACTTCCAAATCTGAGGCCTGGGAATGGGGGGGGGGGGGGGGAGTTTAAGGAGGGGGAAAAAAAGGAAAGAGAAAGTGAGAAATATGGAGCCTCGCAGGGTAAAAGCTGAACCAAATCAGAAATATTCAATTTGAGTGGTTATGCGTTGTAAGTAATATGCTGTTATATGGTCCGGGGGGCTGTGTTTGGAGCCAGAGTGGTTGGTGTGGTGAGTCAGACTGATGTATGAGCTCTCCCGCTCTGTTATTAGGGCCTCTCCGAAGGCCCCCCCCCCCAATCCCTATTAGCTGGAAAACTGACCTAACTCAGGGGTTATCTGGAAGTACAGCAAACCCAGCATTTTCATAGTACAACTTTACCATATTTCTACATTAATGAGGTGAAAGATAGATATGCATAAAAGAGGAAACATCTGAAGACTGCCTTCTCCAATTTGTCTTCATCAAGATCTTCTTTTCCCAGCACAGTAACTTTTTCCACCATTAATGCATCGCTGTCGACATTTTTCTTCATTATTGATCGTTTCTTATTATGTTAAATGCAGGTGTTGCTCCTGAAAAAACCCCATTTCCTCCACTAACCACCGTCTCATCCCCTTTTCCTACTGTTGGAGCGTTTCAGACGCTGACGAGTAAATCAAGCAGGCATTATCGTAAAGGACCATTCATACAGCCCCCCCCCCCACACACACTTTATTTAACTAACCCTTTGATGCACGACACTGTCCTATAAAGTAAACAGTCAGTAACTGCACAGAGCCACAAACTGAGAAAAATGACCTCACAGTTGTTGTTGTTGTTGTTCAGTTCCAGTAGTTGGACAGTTATTGTTACGGTTTATTAACTAGTTCTATGGATTAATTCTCGTAGTGCTTAGTGACTGGGAATTTTGACTTTATGGCATGATTTTGACATTTTATCTCATTATTTTGACATTTTATCTCATTATTTTGACTTTTTATCTCATTATTTTGACTTTTTATCTCATTATTTTGACTTTTTATCTCATTATTTTAACTTTACTTAATGCACCGTATATATGAAAAACCTTCATAAAAACCATTCATTGACAGTTCACCTTATAGTCCAGAAAGTATGGTAATTCCATAATGTGTTTCAGTCTAATACAGTGATTGACTGTAAACTATTGGGGCAGGGTCCTAAATGGATATTGGTAAGAACACAGTAATGGTCTTTACTGTATTTATGTTTTGTTTTACTAGTACTTTTTGCAGTTACTATATAAACTTGAGGATTTGTGGGGGAAAATAAAATAAAATAAACATCAACATTTCCATAAAGATCGGAATACAAGGACACACACACACACACACACACACACACACATACACACACACATAGAAGTGTGTTAGATTATGAACCACCTGTTGCATCTTTTTCAGTTGTTTAATTATGTGTCTGATCTGGTCGGTCAGCTCAGCAGTGTCCAGATAATTAGTACTGATAAAAAGTTTTTCAGGTTCAGGGTCCTGGTCCTGGTCCTGGTTCTGGTCCTGGTCCTGCAGATGCTTTAATTTTTCAAGGATCACCTCCTGACCTGTCCAAGTGCACACTGAAGCCCATGTTCTGTCTCCTTTGTCTTGTAATGAAGAGCAGCGTTCTGTTCTGTCGTCAGCTGTTAATAAGTCAGTATTAACTCTGCGTGGTTTACATTCAAACCTTTGATCTGACCTGAAAAAACACATACTTTCACTCATGTTGTTGTTGCATTTACACACACATCTCAAAAATTGTGTTTAGATATTATCCTTGTTTTGTTTTTGGTTTTTTTTGGGGGGGGGGGGTCACTGTTTGTTTGTTTTTTTTTCCCTTTAATTTATTAACAAATCCCAAAATGGGAAATAGTAACATTACAGTCAGTGATCCATACCCACCCACCCCACCTCGACCTTAGATACACATCATATGACCCAATTGGTCACAGGTGTCAAACATAAGGCCCGGGGGCCAAATCTGGCCCGCCAAAGGCCTCAGTTTGGCCCTTTGGATGAATTAGTGAAATGTTAAAATGACACTGATATATTAATCATTTTAGTTGAGGTTCCACATTCAGACCAATTTTTCATAAAATTATCTATAAATACTAACAAGTCAAATGTTTTTTTTCTTTGTAAATATTTTCATTTAATTACACAAAATCTAAGTATAGTTTAACAAAAACTAAATTTCTAATCTGAATAATCATGAACAACCTGAAATAAAAAAAGTGGAATTTTAATAATAATATTCTACCTATTACTAAATGTTCTGTGTATTTCTAAGATATAATATACACATGTAAATGACAAAATAAAGACTAACGTTATTAAAATTACATATTTATTTCCTCCACCAAGGAGGTATTAAATTTGTGTCCGTCCGTTTTTGTCAGTAAGATTATGCAAAAAGTTCTGAACGGATTTTGATGAAACTTTCAGGAATGATAGGAAATGGGTCAAGGAAGAAACCATGAGGTTTTGAGCAATGAAGGTCAAAGGTCAAGGTCACACTAAAGGTCAACATCTAAAACACATCAGTGGTAACATCTCAGGTCATTTCCCCTTCAGACATCAGATGGGTCAACACCAATAACTCTAACCTTTGACCCCTAACCTTCAGACATCAGATGGGTCAACACCAATAACCCTAACCTTTGACCCCTAACCTTCAGACATCAGATGGGTCAACACCAATAACCCTAACCTTTGACCCCTAACCTTCAGACATCAGATGGGTCAACACCAATAACCCTAACCTTTGACCCCTAACCTTCAAACATCAGATGGGTCAACACCAATAACCCTAACCTTTGACCCCTAACCTTCAGACATCAGATGGGTCAACACCAATAACCCTAACCTTTGACCCCTAACCTTCAGACATCAGATGGGTCAACACCAATAACGCTAACCTTTGACCCCTAACCTTCAAACATCAGATGGGTCAACACCAATAACGCTAACCTTTGACCCCTAACCTTCAAACATCAGATGGGTCAACACCAATAACGCTAACCTTTGACCCCTAACCTTCAGACAGCAGATGGGTCAACACCTATAACCCTAACCTTTGACCCCTAACCTTCAGACATCAGATGGGTCAACACCTATGGTTCCATCACATCATGTTTTCTCGTCCTATGACGCCTTGGTGGAGGTCTGCTGTCTCTGCCTTGATGCCTTCATGCTATTCACATTGTTTGAAAGGATGGTTTATAGATGGAAACATTTTCATCATGTAAATTGATCTTTTTTTGCTGTAAAATTTGGACAACAGTTTGGGGTTAATTTAATACAAATATAGTAAAGCAGTGCAGATGTGTTACAGACCTGCTGGTGAATCCAGACATACTTTGGCTTTTTTTTTAAGTTGTGGCTCTTGCTCCATGAATTATTTGCAGTAACGTCTTGAAAGTACAGCCATTTTAATAGGACGTTTGTGTGGGGACGCCTCCTCTGAACAATGAGTTTTTTCACAGCTGTTAAACCTGCATGTTTAGACTTGATTTAATGCAGAACGCTCACTGCAGCCTTTAAACTCTATGTTTATATTTATACCTCTTTTTGTTTATTTATAGCACGGCTTCCTGACCCTTTTTTTTGGCTCGTGACCCCACTTTAAAATCACAAATTTCTGCCGACCCCAGACACTCAAAACTGAGACTGTTTGATTGTTTTGTTTTGTTTTGACCATGCGATAGTTTGCTATACTATGTTGTAAATAAAAATGAATTGAAGAGGACCTTCAGTTTATGTCATGTATATTATTATGGCTGCAGAGCAGACAGAGAAGCCAGGTGTTTCTGAATGCTTTTCTACTTTAGTTATTTTTTCTTCTTTTTTATCAATAAACACAAACAATATTTGCATTTTTTATATGTCTGATACAACCACATGTTTTTGCAGATTTTTCTGCAAATAATTCATGATAATATTTGAGTGTCACAGTTTTATGGGTGTCTGAAAATGTAGGTTTTTTTAAAATGATTTTTCATATAATAAATCTAACTCAGACATGTTTTCATACATGCTATTTGACAGTATTTTCTAATGTCTACACACTGGGGTGTCATAGTGGGGGGGGGGGTGGACCTGACTACCCAGGGCTCGAGCAGGGAGAGGGGTGACGAAAACCCTGTTTTATTTATTTATTTATTTATTTGTGATGTTTATTTCAAATGAACTGGACTCTCCCATTAATTGGTGTCATTCCATATATTGAACACATCAATTAATTTTATGCCACAGTCCTGCCAACATATTGGACATCCTGGGGTCTCCTCTTGGAGACGCCAAAAGTTTTAGTCTTAGGTATATGAGCACAAGTACAGTATGATAAATGCATTAATTCAGTTTGTGAATGAAAGAACCACTCATCAATATAATCTGATTGTATCTTAGAACGCTATTTATACTTTTTATTTTAAATAAATACCCCTTTTTTTTTCCATGCACTGCCGTAGATAGGGGGGCACTGACACTGAGAGTGTACAGTGCTACGCCTCTGCCTTCACAGAAATATAAAATAAACGTATTGTGTAAATCCAGGTCATTAAAAAGCATCTGATCTTACCCATAATTCCATTTTGTCCTAAATCTGCTTAAATTCTGGTCACGTCCAGAGTTTACATTTCTCGCCCCTCTTTCACTTTTACCTTTTAACCTCCACTCGTATCCCTTTGCTACGTGCCACCTATTAAAGCATAATTGAGTTTGTGAGTCTGAAACCTGCTCACACTCTGCTCCATTTCCGTTATTTACAGGGTCCGAGTTGCCTCAGGATCCCAGCGTCCTCGCTGCTACTTCATGGAACACGTCCAGTGATGGTAACTGCACACACATAATGTTCTTGATAGTTCTTCTAGGTCAGGGCTGTCAAACTTATTTAAGTTCAGGGGCCACATTCAGCTAAAGTTGATCAGAAGTGGGCCGGACCAGTAAATTATAAAATATCTAAATAATTAAATTAACCTCAAACAGTGTTTTAGTTCAGGCGTGTCTGTCATTTTAGTTCAGGTGCAACATTTAGATAAATTTGAGCTGAGCAAATGAGAACCTACACTACACACATAAAGCAAATGCTATTTTCAGAGCATGACAACTCCACCACACGCACACACGCACACACACACATGCACACACACACACACACGCACACGCACACGCACACGCACACACACACACAGACACACACACACAGACACACACACACACACACACACACAGACACAGACACACTCACACACACACACACACGGACACACTCACACACACACACACAGACACACAGACACTCACACACACACACACACACACACACACACAGACACACACAGACACACACAGACACACACAGACACACTCACACACACTCACACACACACACACAGACACACACAGACACACACACACACAGACTCAGACACACAGAAACACACACAGACACACTCACACACACACACAGACACACACACAGACACACTCACACACACACACACACAGACACACTCACACACACACAGACACACACACACTCACACTCACACACACATGCAAACACACACGGTGTGTTTGCAAAAATTGTACTTGATGATGTGTTAAAAATGACTGATGTTGCAAAAATTGCACTGTCGACCCTGAGCCACTGTGGAGGATAATTGATGGAAGAAAATACACATTGATCTCCTCAACATGTGACACAGGTGCAGTGCAGTGCATTTCACTAATTTCCACTGACCTACTTTTACTTCTGTTTTAAATAAAAATTGGCAAAATCTGCTCTCAGAGGACTTAAACTTTGTCATGTACATGTATCTAAAGTGTTCCTGTTTCTGGTTTCCATATCTTATCAACTCTCATATTTGGTTAAACCCTCCTTTATTAGTCTTTGGTTCATTTATTTCTGTATTTGGACCCTATACTTATTGTACTTAATTTGGGTATGCAGTATTACACTTAAAATCGTAGAAATCTTCATTCTGCATCGTTTGGTACCAATCTGAAAGTTCTCTTCTTGAGTTCTAACCGATAATGTGATTTTGACCTTTTAGTTTGACCTTTGACCTTTACTCAAATGGATCATTGCATCTGATGTACATTAGTTATATGTACACTGTATGCCCATGTAATTTCATGGCGATATCTAAAGTATTCATGGAGTTATAGCATGATATGTCTCTGCATGCACACACACACAGGCACACACACACACACACACACACACACACACGCACGCACACACACACACACACACACACACACACACACACACACACACACACAGTGATTCCAATAATCTCACATCTTAACAAGACAACTATAGCCTCAATTTTCACAGAAGTGACACATAATCCAGTCAACCATAGTGGTGACCACATCAATATAAATGAAATAACATCATAGAAGTTGATCTTTAAGCATTTTAGAAAATGATCAATTCAATGAAATGTCCATGAAGTTAGAATATTTGTCAGATATCTTTGTTTCTTTTTTTTTTTCTAACCTTTAGAGCGTTGACTGCTGCTCTTATAACAATGTCAGGTCATTTTATAATACATGATAATACATGGAACTAATACAAGTCAACACTCATTTCTGTCTAAATAGTACTTTCTTATGTCATATGTGTTTTTTCTGCTTTTCTGTCCTGGAACATGATGCTTTTATTTCAACTAAAAGTTCTCACCTTAAGCTTAATATTATTTTTTCCACAGTATATATTTCCTCTATAATGTCATCGAAGACGTTTTTAAACCAGTTTCTTGTAACCACCTTTTTACAGTATGACTTGAAAAGTAATTTTTTTTAAACTGAAAATGACACACGCTAACAGAAGACATAATGTACAAATGTATTAGAAGTGATTTGACAAGTTAAATGATCCTCACACGTCCTTACAAAAGTGGTACCAGCCTGTTAAACTCAACTATGATTTACCGCTCATCTGCTACTGCTGCAGGATTAATGTAACACGAACATGTTAAAGGGGGGGTTTGGTGTTATTTATTTTCCACTGAATTGAGTTTATTAAAAAATAAATCAAATGTATTCAAATGAGAGTGAGAAAAGATCTTCTATTGTGATGTTGGAAAAAATAAGACTGGGTTTTTGGATACGAAATGTAATGTCATGAGAATGTTAGAAAATAGTTTGTGTATAATATCACTCACAGTTGTTAGAAAGGAAGAAAATCTGAATTGATAGGTCAGACTCGAAAAAAAAGTAGCAATAAATAGATCACGGGTGTCAAACATAAGGCCTGGGGGCCAAATACAGCCCACCAAAAGGGTCCAATCCTGTCCATAGGATGAATTACACTGAAGATATTAACAGTTAATGGTGCAAAAATTATTTTAATTCAGGTTCCACATGCAGAATATTTAGAGGTCAATGAGGTCAGATCAGTTACATATGATTATAACCTATGATTAATGAAAACTTTTATCTTCGTTTTAGTGTAAGAAAATGCATGAAAATCTTGATATGAACAAATTATATTTTTACAAAAATGTGAAAAACTTGAACAAATATGAACAACCTGACATGTCATAACACAAGTTAAGTGTAATTTTACCAATCTGCATGTTAATAAATGTTTTGTTTATTGTAATTGAGTCAAACCCAGGCTAAATATTGTTAAAATTGTACTTGGTATTTCTAAAGACATTTCAAGTTTTTAATGTTTTTATGATTTTGAAGGAAATGGACGTAGATGGAAACATTATCATAATGTAATTTTACTGTTTTCATTATTATTATTATTATTATTATTTTTACTGCTCTGGTCCATTTGAGGCCATATTGGGTTGAATGTAGCCCCTGAACCAACAGCTCTGATCTAGATTCACTTTGTGTAAATTTGTCTTTAGATTTTACATACTCCTTCTTCAACCCACACGAACCCAATTAAAACACACTCAACATATTGTACATGAAGGAGGACGTAGCGAGACAAGTTCCAAAAAACATGAAAGACGGTTGATTTAGTCACAGAAAATACAAAAGAAAAAAGCAAGAAAATGGAGCTTCTACTATTTCTTTATTCACATAAACCAAATAAAGACAGTTGATATACTTTACATAAAGGAGGATATAATGGGGGGGGGGGGGAATATGGAGGACATAGTTCATTTACCCAGAAAAACAATACTAAAAAGGCAAGAAAGTTCCAATAAAACCCTCTCTAACATAATTCTTCTTGATATTTTCTGGTCTCTGTTACTCGGACATGTCAGATCCCACTCCTCTGTGTTTTCTTCTGGGGTTAGAGAACCGATACCCTCTCTTGGAAGCTCCTCAGCATCTGACTTCCTTCCTTCATTGAACTCGACCTTTTATTTTTTTTGCTCTCTCATTATGTCTGGTTTTCCTAATTTATCTCTTGTGAAGCCAACTCTCCCACAACATCCGCCCCACAACAGATTGCGTGTACACAAAACAGACATTGTTAAAACACATGGCATAAATGAAGACAGTAGCTTTAGACAATGATTGAACAGTTTAGTCAAGATAATGATTATGGTGACCAATCAATGTTGTTTAAAAAGTCATAAATACAGCGGGGAGTCGTTCTATACAAATCATTTCAGACAGCTTTATTTTTCCATAAGTACATGAAATATGAAATCCTACAAACATCGGACATGTGCGTGTGTTAGCGCAGCCATGTGTCAAAGCTATTGTATCTGTGTGTGTGTCATTTTAAAGTCAGCGCCATAGCCAACATCTGTTTCTTATCTGATGGATGGATGGTGATTGCACCACTTGTTTTGTCTGCAGGCAGGGAATGGTTTCGATCGACCGAGAAGACAGTATTCAGGTAGCGTGACTGTATCAGTAGGCATCAGTAGCAGGAAGTTATCACGCTGAAAGAGCTTCATTATTGGACTCAAATCAGAGGTGGTGAAAGTTTACTCAATTCATTTCACCCACTGTTTTCTATCATTAGCCCCAGTGGTTTACAACCTTTTTATAGTTTGTGACCTACAGCTGCTCAGTATAACGTTTGAGCATCGACGTCACAATGTACGAGTCAAGAGTTGTGACCAGGATTGTATGTGGGGGGGGCAGTTAGCTCATGTGGGGGGCAGAAAACGATACCTGAAAAATTGGCAGAAACCCACTACTACAATTACTAGGCCTAATAGTCCAATAATAATAATAATAATAATAATAATAATAATAATAATAATAATACAGTGGTACCTCAATTACGAAATTAATTCGTTCCAGAAGTGGTTTCATAATGTTTTTTTTTTTCGTAAATAGTCACATTTTACATGTTAAAGGCCTGATTCGTTCCAAGGCCCCCAATACTACCCTAAACCCATTAAAAATCATAAGTGACCCAGCATTAATGAAATTCACCTTCAGCTACAGCTGACAGCCTCGTCACCTCAGTTTAAGTTTAATTTTATTTTTAAAAGGGACAGTGTACATATAAGGCACATAACATTAAAAAAACAAGTATTCAGAGAATGTCTAATCTCGTCCCTATTTGGTCTCAATCTCAAGTTTCTATGACAACCTGTTCTTGAATTAGAGCCAATAATGTGATTTTGACCTTTTGCAATATTGACCATTTTGTTATATGTATATATACATCAGTGTGTGTAATATTAAGATAATATATCAAGTATTGATTAAGTTATAGTGTGATATGTCTGTCAATTTTGCGACATGTCAGCTTTGACCTCCGGAGATCTCAAAAACTATTGGCCGTAGGTGATAACACCAATGATAAGAATTGTATAAATCTTCATTCCGCATCGTTTGGTACCAATCTGAAAGTTCTGTGACCCTCCGTTCTTGAGTTATAACTGATAATGTGAGTTTGACCTTTTACTTAATTGTGAACTTGACCTTTGACCTTTACTCAAATAGATCATTGCATCTGATTCGCATTAGCTATATGTATATACCCATGTCATTTCATGGTGATATCGACAGTATTCCTTGAGCATGATATATCTCCGCACACACAGATACACACAAGGTGATTATTACAATAATAATAATAATAATAATAATAATATTTCTGCTGCGTGTGTTTAGTTCACACTGCATCCACTGAGCGACCCGCCCCCCCCGGCCCCTCCCTCAATGTCTTTATGTGGTAGCGACGAGCCTGTACGGCGCAGATCGAACCTCCATGTACGTCTGTCAGTGACACAGTGACTCACGTGCTCCGAACAACACAATGGATGTGGGTGAAGGCAGGTATTGTGTAACACGTCTAGTTTAGAAACATGTAGAGTTTGTGTTTGCTGCGGTTGTGTGGGTGTGCGTGTGTTTACATATGTGTGCCTGCGTGTGAGTGTTTGATTGTACCAAAAAACCACTGCGAGAGTATGCAGGCTGATGACAGGGCAGCATTTAGTCGCCTGCCACATTAAAGGGACAGTCCGCAGTAAGGGTTTGAGTTTCACGGCGCTCCTCCTGGTGCCAAATACCACAACACTCACCACCAGACAATTACATACAGAGTGGCTTTGTTACACAGACATTGGCAGCACATCTTTGCAGCTAAATCACTCAGTGCCCCCTTTTCTCCTCTTCACCTCTGCTCTCATCATCTGCTTTTTGTCTCTTCTGCCCCCCCCCCCCCCCCCCACTGCTTTATTGTCAGTTATTATAACAGCTAATGAAGTGTGTGGGCACACAGCTCCAAAAAGCCATTTTCTTTTCCATCAACTCAACTAATGAGACGGTGATAAACTGACTCAGTAGACACACTTGTACTTTAAGAGTGTAAGGGTCTGTTCTCATTTATTAACATACAACTTTTTTTAGTCTCTATCTGCTTTAAATAATAAAGTCATAATCAGTTAAAAATATGTGAATTTGATCCAGTGTTGCAACTGGGGAACTGGTGAAATACACAAAAAATGTTGACTGATCACTGAGCCTCATTAACCAGTTGAAGTCGGTCACAGAGAAAAGAAAACACTTGGTTTGTCCACACACACACACACACACACAAACACACACACACACTGCAGTGCTTCAGCCACTTTGCTTTTTAAACATGAGTCACACTGTGAGCTCATTTTATAATATCCAAAAGCAAGGATAGTAAAATCAAATCCCCCATGTTGATCCTAAATGTTGACTAATTATCAAAAATATGCAATATGCTATTAAACATTAAAGTGGTTTAGTGAAGTTTTAACTGTTTTTGGAAGGTTGTAATTGTGTTTTTGTGAGGTTTTATCTCGATTTTTCTTAATTTTCACCTTTTTCATTGGTAGTGTTTTTTTTTTTTTTTTGCTTCAATAACGTAAAAAAAAAGACTTTGCAAAATATCTGCCAATAGAACAGTGCAAGTTATTTTGATGACATTTTCCAGACCTAGTTGGCATATCTCAATGGAATGTTCCGCTCTAGGTAATTAGTTCTTATTTTAATTGTGATGAGATGTTTGGACAACAATAAAGACAAATAATTCTATGCTGAATTCTTGAACATAATTGTACCTAATAGTGATAGTGCTGTTTTAGTGTTTTCTGCTACTGTGTTTTTGCTGATTTTCTTTATTTTCTCACTGGTTTCTGGTTTTCATTGATGTATGTAATAGTAATACATACATAATAGATGTATGTAAAATAACTAAACATGAGAAGCTGGAATATGGACACGGAATGATCTAGATCAGAGGTGTCCAATCCTGGTCCCCCAGAGCTATTATCCTGCATGTTTTATACGTATCCCTCTTCAAACACGCCTGATTCTAATGATAAACCTCTCATCAACTTCTGTAGAAGGTGCGTTAGAAGAGGGAACATCTAAAACATGCAGGACAGTAGCTCTGAAGGACCAGGATTGGACACCCCTGATCTGGACAAACACAAATGTGTGAGGACATGTGAAGTAGTTGAAAGTTTATTTCTATAATCTCAGAAAATGTCATTATGAACATTTACAGTTGTTTTTACATCGTTAATATGGAGTTTGTTTGTTTAATTATAAAGCACTGTTTTAAATATTATTTATAATAATGATAATTAATGGGCATATATTGAAAGTGGTTCTTTTTTTAAACAAAAGGTTCAGAAAAATTTGGGGGAAAATGACATGTTACAAATGGAGCCATTAAAGGGTTAAACACTAACAGGTCACTTAACGTCTAATATAAAGATCCTAATTTGGCAATAACAATCAAGGCTCATTTGACAAATACAGTGTAAAGAGGGTGTGGAGTGAAACATAATTAACAGAAACTGCTTTAAAGTATTACACATTCGAGTTCAACACTCGTCTTATGACATTTAAAGTGACTTTAATTAGTTTGAATGTTTTGCCATTTGCAAAGAGAAGCCAGAAGTCGCACAACAGCAGAAGAGAACTAAGTGACATATATTATCTGCACAAACTGCTGCTTTCAGGTCCAGCTTTTGAACTTTTACATTTCGGTCTAACTAATAGATACATTTATTATTGTATACAAAAATCTAAAATTCAGCCATCCATTATTTATACATCCATATATCCATATATATATATATATATATATATATATATATATATTTACATTCATGCTTGTGGCTGTTTATTATCTAATTTTCTTGAGCAGCATTTTACGAGCCTAGTTAAAGTAAAAAGGTCAGTAATCCGTGTCTGTAGGTGGAGGTTATTAAGAGTGTTTTTGTGCTGCTGACTCTGCAGTTTGTTGACATAAAGACTTTGCAGCCAAAGGGTAATAAATGACAGCGCTTGTACATACTGTAGGTTCTAAACAAAATCTAATAAACATGGCAATACATACAAGAAGAATGAGCTAGAGTAGATAATTGTAGCGTCAGTGCTTTGATAAAGCAGATAGTTCTGTAAAGACAGAGTGAGATAGGACAGATGAAGGAGGTGAGATGCAGAGTTGGAGGTATTCTGGTCAGTAGTGGGAGTCTCCTCATATTGTCACACACTTGTTAGTAGCACGTTGCTGTGTTAAGCCTGCGGCTGTTTGCCAAGAACACACACGTGCCAAGTTTTCTTTTTCACAAACAAGTTGTAGGCAGGCATTTTATACATCATCATGACATTTTTAAAGTTTCCAGATGAGCTGACACGAGGGTTGGTATGCTGACGAATGGTTCTGTACTGTGTAAAAACAATGATAACTATGTATTACTGATACTGTGCATATGTAGGATCAGTAGCTACAAGCAGAAGATTAAAAAAAGTAAGTTACTCACAGAATTGGCCCAATTTCAGTCCTGCCTTACATTTATACTCTTAAATATTCTGATTTTCCTGCAGGGTGTTTGCAATTGAAACTAGTTAATGATGTTAATAAACTATCTCCCTTGAGGCAGTTTTTTTTTTTTAAATATCCATGGTAAAATTTTAGCCTGAATTTAGTTTTTCTGGTGACGTTTACATCTGCATCTGTATGTCTAATAGGAAGACAGTGACTCGCTGTTATAACTGAAGGGCTTTTTACACTTTACACTTTACACTTACAGAAATGAACACCATTCAGGTTAAAAAAAAAAAAAAAAAAAAAAAATATATATATATATATATATATATATATATATATATATATATATATATATATATATATATATATATATATATATATATATATATATATATATATATATATATATAAATAACTTTACGTTAAGTTGTTCTGTAATTTGGATTATTCGTTAGTTTGGTCTTTTGTAAATTGAGGTATTCCTGTAATAATAATAATAATAACAGTGGATAATAATGAATTACATCTATAATGGTTTATATGTATATTACAACAGTTAGCTGAAGCTGGTTCATGCCCATTCACACTTGTAAGTTCCACCGTCCAGACGAGCACCTTGAAACAGGTCGATGCTTTGCCTCATATGAGGAATTTTCTTGGGGTTTTGATGAATATAATAGAATATATATCAGCTATTCTGACAATTTAGATCATTTGATTGGCAATAGAGGAACCAAAAGTTCGTGCTACAGTACTGTGAAAATACAGTTTTTGTATCGACAGTCATTTATTTGAAAACTGTGATAAAGACGATCCTTCAAACACACAATCATGTCCTTTTATGGAAAACATTCACCAAACTCAACTCCGATTATATTTGTGGTTCTGTAAGACAAATATATCTAATATAATAATGCTCTAATATGTCACAACTGTAGGTTAAGTCACAGCACTGGTCCCAGACATGAACTATTTAATTTACAGTCAACAGTAACGATAGGAGTGTGTGTGCTTCTATTTTTAATTCATCAACCTCACTATTCATACGCATTGAAGTTTATCTGAGTAGAATTTCAGATTCCCCTCTATGTGCTTTTCCTTCTTTATTTGTTTTGGCCAGTTTGTGTAACCAAGAGCATTTCTGCATACCTAAGATGGCTTTTGGGGTTGAGGGAACTTTCCAGAGGTTTTTCATGACTAAAAACCAATGTTTTTCCTGCACATTAAACTCTTAGGTGGCCCTCCAGATTGTTTTCTGACCACCTCCAGGAAAAATGCAAACCTCAAGATAACATGCAGAACCCCCCCCCCCATATACAGGACACTGGGCCAGTACTGTGGGTTTTGATCGATGTTTGTCTGTCTACCAGGTAGTTTTGTGCTTGTATTGCTACAACTCTTCCGTCTCGTAGGTCATTTGCCTCTTAAGCTTCCTCACAGACTTGGGGAAACACACTCTGGCATCATGTGGCCATGTTGAAAAGTGAAATTAGGTGTCACCACAGTGGCAACCGCAAAATATCTTGGCTTATGAATATGTGTCTGAAAACATGAAGTTATTTTACCACAGCTTTTTTTTTTTTTTCATGCAGCGTCCTACATTTTTTAATAGCTGGCTCTTATGTTGTATAATAAAGACACGTTTCCACTGTATGGTATTGGCTGGACTCTGCTCGGGTACTAGATACTAGTCCTTGAGAGCATTTCTAGTACAGATATTATAGTACCTGGACATCATTGACAGGCTCCGTCAAGCTTACACCAGCTGTGTTTCCATGACAGTTTTTTTCGCAAAACAATGACGATATTCCTAGAATTTTGACCAAGTATATTTGTGTTTTGAACGTGTTTCCATTGACGATTGTTTTAGGCAGGAGCGTCGTAACTCTTTGTGAAATATCCCGCAAGATTTCACAAAAAGTACATCCAGCAGCTCATTAATCAAAGAAATAAAAAGATTAATAAAACTAAAAACTAAGTAAAATGAGATGATATTAAAACTGCCAATACAAACCTGTTATAAGCCAGATAGAGAAAAAAACAAAAACAAAATATAAGAGGAATAAAACCAAACAAGGGGACTGTTTGGAACCTCAGAGGTGAGATCAAACCTCTAGTACCTGACACCAGGGTACCGCATCCTTTATTACAATAGAAACCCACCAAAGTGAGTGTTGTTGGATTCATGTGGTCGTTCTTGGCTCAGTGTAATATAATACCTTCCTCCTCCTTTCGTCTTTTCAATCCCCTCACACCTGACCTTGTATCTTCTCACTCTGTCTTTATTGTTTTTCTTTTTCGTCTCCACTTTCTAAAGTACATTTCTTTCACTGTTTTTTTCTCCCAGGACCCTACTTCATCCGTCTCGAAGCTCCCATGAACAACATCACCACCTCTTTGGGCCAAACCGCCGAGCTCCTCTGCCGTGTGTCGGGGAACCCACTGCCCACCGTGCGCTGGTTAAAGAACGACGCCCCAGTGGTGCAGGAACCACGCCGCGTCTCTTACCGGCCCACCACGTACGGGTCACGCCTTCGCATCCGTAACCTGGACACCACCGACACCGGCTACTTCCAGTGCGTCGCCACCAACAGTCAAGGCACAGTGTCCACCACCGGCGTGTTGTATGTGAAGTTCGGTAAGGACGGGCACACGAAGCTGTCAATCAAACTTGGAAGCACACGCATGTTACAATGAAGAACAATGACATTTATTTTCCTATTTATATTTTCCTACAAGAAGTTTGGCCTCACAGCGAAACACTCCCTCTGATTCCGACTTGTAGTTGGCAGTGTGTGCAAAGAACAATCTGGGAACAATATTGCTTATCCTGTAGTAAAAAAAAATCCCCTTCTTCTTTTCCAGATCCACTCCCTACACCTCTGCCAGGAAGGCCAACGTGAGTTTGTATTATCTATTTTTGCTGTCTGTCAGCATGTTCATATTGCACCCATCAACATGAAACGCCTGGAACGCACAAAGAAAAGCATAATTAGAGGTTTAGCGCACAGAAAATACCATAGATAACACTCCATACTGTACAACTGAATGAGTGTTTTCACTGTGTTCTATGGTAATTGTTGGTACAACAAGCTGTAATGTGAGAGTTTTGTTTTTTTTAGTCCCCTTTTACTACTCGTTATAAACGCCTTTCTTGTACTGTATTATATTACACCCAACCAAGGGAACATGAGTTTTAACGCAGGATACCCTCCCCTTTTTTTTTCCTCTGTAAGAAAACTAATGCTGCATGAGTTTGTACTTGTATATTATTTTATATATTTACAAAATCAAAGTATAGCTGTACTTTTAAAGACAACAACAACATTCTCTAATTTAATTGACTTCCCTAACGGAAGGTAGCAAAAATGTGATTAAATTAAATTTAATTAGATAACATTTTATTGGAGAAATATAATGGTCAAGGCAGCAACAAAATAAATTATGCATCCGTAAGTGTAAAAAATTAAGAAACAAAATAATTATATACATATTTATAACTATGGAAATGCCAGACAGTAAAAAAAAAAAAAAGGATAAAAGTGGCATAAATGGACTGCTGAATTTTTGAAATGGTCAGTATATCTTCCATTAGACTTTCTTTTCAGACGCAAAAGAAAAACTTGTAGTTAATGGATTTTTGTTTTACGATAGTACGGTTAAAATTTAATTTCAAGGCATTTTTCTTTTTCAGTATCAAAACAGATTAACTGAATATTAAAAGTGGATTGATTTAGATTTCTGTTTCCATTTCTGTTTCCATTTCTGTCAGATACTGTAGCAACTCTTTTTTATTATTAGACGATGAAATTAAAATCAATCCATTTTTACATCTAATTTACATCACAGTTTTGACACTGAAAAAAAAATTATGAACTTATGAAATTATTATGTCAACCCATTAATAAATGAATGGATGAATATGAAACATATTTAGGCAGATGTGGGTAATACCAGCGTCATACAGCCGTACATTATATTGCATATGAAGCAGAATCTATTGGATTATTGGTTTGTAAAAGAGGGGTGGGAGTTTATACGTTCTTCCCACTCTTTTTGGAGTGCAAAAAAAGTAAAAAATTGACCACATTGAATGATGTTTTGATGATTGGGTGCTGAAAATAAATGGAACTGAACTGAATATTTGTTCCAACCACTCACTAAAGCAGCCCCAGACAGATGGATAATTAGTGGAATCACTTACAATAGATAAAACCAAATGACTCCAGTCTTTTGACAGACTGTCATTGTAAATAAGAATAAGTTCTTAATGACTTGCCTGGATAAATAAAGGTTAAATAAAATAAACAATACATGACTGGACTTTACTCTATGGAGCTGGGATTACACATTTCTGTATTTAGGATCATAACAACTTGTCCTGTGTGGTTTGGAAATACATAAATGACATCTGGAAAACACTCATACACTCATTTGTGATTTGGAAGCCTGGACAACGGCTCAGTTCCCTTTTGTAAAATACGCCATTAGTTCCATTGGATATATTCCCTCACATTGTTGACATGCTGTTTGTGACTTGTTGACACTTTTGAAAACATTAGTTCTGTTTAATTTCACCACCGATAAGATACAATTCATCTGCTTCTCTAAACTGTCTTAAAAAAAAGCCTAAAACGTGTGTGTTCTGTATTTTCCTAATTAATATTTGATATGAGTATTTGATTATCTGTCTCTGCCATCACTTCTCACATGGTTCACATCTGAATACTGACTCTATTCACATCCACAGTTGGAATGTGAACCATGTGGACTTTTGGGCGGGAAAGTTTGGCTCCGTCCACAAAGTGCAGTTTTTAGGCAGATGTTGATGTGCGGAGTGTGTTATACACATTTGCATTGGAGGAAGTAGATGATTTTATTTTCCACCAATCCTGATCATAAAACATGACGGGATTTAAAGGAGAATTTTGGCAGATTTCCACCTTCAGCTGTGGGTTATGGCTCAGTGTACGATTAACTGGGTCGTTGTGAAGACGTGGCAATTTTTGATCCGACCCTGACAGACCTTGAGCAGAGACGTAAGCAGGGCAACAAACACAGTAAGCAGGGCAACAAACACAGTAAGCAGGGCAACAAACACAGTAAGCAGGGCAACAAACAGAGTAAGCAGGGCAAAAAACAGAGTAAGCAGGGCAACAAACACAGTAGGCAGGGCAACAAACACAGTAAGCAGGGCAACAAACAGAGTAAGCAGGGCAACAAACACAGTAAGCAGGGCAACACACACAGTAAGCAGGGCAACAAACACAGTAAGCAGTGCAACAAACAGAGTAAGCAGGGCAACAAACAGAGTAAGCAGGGCAACAAACACAGTAAGCAGGGCAAAAAACACAGTAAGCAGGGCAACAAACACAGTAAGCAGGGCAACAAACACAGTAAGCAGGGCAACAAACACAGTAAGCAGGGCAACAAACACAGTAAGCAGGGCAACAAACACGTTAAGCAGGGCAACAAACACAGTAAGCAGGGCAACAAACACGTTAAGCAGGGCAACAAACACAGTAAGCAGGGCAACAAACACACTAAGCAGGGCAACAAACACACTAAGCAGGGCAACAAACAGAGAGGTCATAATTAAATGTCTTATCATATACACCAAATATTACCCCAAAAGACCTGCAACGTCAGCAGACACCACCAACATCACACAGTAACATGTGCAACTCAAAATGAGTTGAAAAGTGGCTAAATGTGACACAC
Organism: Siphamia tubifer; assembly: GCA_020466265.1. Lineage (NCBI taxonomy): Eukaryota > Metazoa > Chordata > Actinopteri > Kurtiformes > Apogonidae > Siphamia > Siphamia tubifer. The sequence goes on along the minus strand of CM035786.1, from coordinate 6,158,501 downwards.
ACATTTATTATTTATTTATTTATTTTTTATAATAAAATAATTATTTTAAAAAATATATAAATGTGTGTGTCACATACTGGTTTGTTTTCTGTCCTGTCTTTCAGAAGCCCAAACAAGTCGATCCATTGAGCTTGTACGTACTCCCTATATGTCTATTTTCTTTGTCAACCAAAATTTGATCAATCAATTAATCAAACTTTATTTATATAGCATTTTTCATACATGGTGACCCCCCCCCCATTATCCTGCAGTTGTAGGAACAAGTAAAAGGATTTAAAAAAAATGAAAAATAGTAAAATAAATAATAATAGTAAAATTAAATTAAATACATGAAATAGCAGAAAGAAATAATGTTTAGAGTAAACATTTAATTAAAAGCTAAGTTAAAAATGTAAGTTTTCAGTTGACCCTTAAAAATATGAACCCTGGCAGTGGACCTCAGACCCTCAGGTCGACTGTTCCATAGTTTGGGGAAATAAAAACTGAATGAGGCCTCATGTGTTTTAGTGTGAACTCTAGGGACAGTGAAACGCTTACTACCCGAGGACCTGAGGGTCCGATCAGGCTCATATGTTAAAAGCAGATCCATTAAATAAACAGGGCCACACCCACTCTTAAAAACCAATAAAAACCTGAGCCCTGGTCTGACACGCTCTGTCTTTCTGGCCGTCGTCCTGGAGCAGCTGCTGTGGTGTAATGGTCTTTTTCAGAAGACCAGGAAGGAGAGCGTTGGCGTAATCGATACGACTGGTAACAAATGTATGAGTCTGGCTACGAACAAGTCAACAGTAGATTGACCAATACAGCTGAAAGTTGAAATGCACCGAAATCCTCCTTTAAACGTCTGATTCCATCGTCATTTAATTAATATTGTTCTTCATTGTTAGTGAATGAACTGGTTGGTTCTGGTTAAAAAAAACATTTGGGTTGTTTTTAGAGGATAGAAGAAAGACTGGAGGTGGAACAACAGACTGGTACTTCCTCATATATGTCCATGACACGGTGATGAGGCGTCTCTGATTGGTTCAGAGAATGAATGTGTGAAGGAACACCCCCCCCTTTTTTTATATTATTTTCATTGATCATTTTCGTAATTAAGTTGAAATATGATCTTTGATACCCCAAAAAATGTGTGAAAACCAAAGAAAAGTTCAAAATGATCATATGTTTTAGTTGTTTTTCGTTATTGGTCCATTCATTACCAAATACACACACACACACACACACACACGCAAGCTTTCTGATTGGTTCTTTTCTCTGTTGTTTTCTATTAATGATGGTAAATCCATCCAGGGGAGGGGACACCCCCCCACAGCAAACACAGCATGTGTTGGTAACTCGGGGTGACACATCAGATTCCAAATAGAGAAAAGTGTAAAAGTGTTTTTCAGCAGAATGAGACGTTTTAAAACGTTGACACTTTCCAACTCTGTTCTATCAGTTTCATTTCAGGGTAATAATGAAAAATCTGTCTGTGTGGTTTTGTTGTTATATAAGCTTTTATAGTCACTCAATTATCCACCAGCTTTGAAATATCCAACAAATCAGCTGCAGGTCTGATCTCCTAATGTGAACATGCACTTAAAATTTAAAGCCTTTTTAAGAATAGCAAATAAAACTTGACCATATAATAAAGTATCACGAAAGTATGAAAAATGCACTCCATTAAAAAAGGTTGTTTTCTTGCCTGTAGTATTTGAACTTCCCAAATCTACATTTTGTGTGTGTGCTTAGCCCACGTCTCCCCCAGTGTTCAGTATTATGGGATAAAACTAAAATGAACTTTCTCAGTTTGTTTGATTCTGGAACGATCAAAGCACTTTAAGCTGGATGGTTTTTCCCCAGTGACATTATGGTGAGGCTCGCTGCCATGTTCCATGCAGTCTTCGCTGAATCAAAACTGTTGGCACAAAGTGGAAATCAGACACTTACTACATCCACTCACACAGGCGACCGAACACACACACACACACACACACACTCTGACACACACGCACACACACACACACACTCACATGCGCGCACACACACTCACACTCACACACACACACACACTCTGACACACACGCACACACTCACACACACAGACACTCACACACACACACACACACTCACACTCACACACTCTCGCACTCACACACACACACACTCACTCACACTCACACTCACACACTCACTCACACTCTCACACACACACACACTCGCTCTGATCACGTACGCCTGCGTCTTTTTCAAACATCTGTTTCCACCATTCCATTGTTTACATGTTTTTGATTTTTTTTTTTTTCCTATGTGACTAAATTACAGCTTGTTTCAAAGATGAGACGACTGACTCACAATAAAATCACAATACAGTTTTCTCCGGGGAAATATCAATAAAAATAAAAAAATAAAAAGAGATGAAAGAGAGTTTGTCCTCATAATACGGCAAAGAGATGACAGGCCAAATAAACTAAATTGGAAGATTAATTTAAGAAAACAGCACAAGACCATGTTAGTTTGGATAACTTACATATCAGTCCAAGTGTTTTCCAGAACCGCTTTGATTTGTGATGTTGGGTTCAGAATTGTAGTTGGAATATGAAGTGTAATATTTATACAGAACATTTGGATGACACTGCAGGAATCTGATCTCATGGTTATCCTCTACAGCTGGAATGTAAAGCATCACTAACACTCTCTGTAACAAACACGACTGTTTTACCTTTATGTGTCAGTTTGTCAAAGTTTGAATATTTTTACAGTAAAGATTCTCAGTCACAGCAGAAGAGTAAAAACCCTTTGGTTGTGCCTCATGGGTTCTTATTGTATTACAGTTAGGAGTGTCAAATCAACACATGAATTAAGATGAATTAATTACAGTCATAAGTAATCTGTGTATTATTCGTTTTTTCAAAATAAAACAAATATAACACAATGAAAAAAAAAAAACAAAACCAAAATGTAAAAACAGATAATGATGCAGTTTTTCAGTTTTCCTTTTTGTGTTTAAAGGAATAATAGAAAAAATGGCTGTTTTCCATTTTATCCAATTTTAACCTGAAGCAAATTGAGTAAACTGGAAATGACCTTTGACCTGCAGTGACAAAGATGTAAACCTACGTCCTATTTGGGGAAACTCTTTTTGTTTGAATGATGCATATTTTTTATCAGATAATTTTACAAGTCCCTCCTTGGCAGAGTAATTCATATAGGCAGTGACAGGTGGCCTTTAAATGTAATAAAACTTGCAGATTTTGGAAACATTTGATATAATTTAGGTAGATAAGTGGATAAATATGTATGAAATACCTTGTACATTGCTTTGTTTTAGATATATTAGTGCAGAAAAAAGCATCTTCTCTTAAATATAAATATATATTTTTAGCTTTTTTATAGTCATTGGCACATAATGATAAAGGTGATATGAATTAGACTGAAAATGATTGAAAAATAATATTGGTGAATGTAAGGGAACACCATCCATTGGTTTGGCTCATGTTCATCTAGTTCGAAATAGTAAAATCCTCGATTTCATCATTTTAAGAGTTTCTATTTTTTTTTTTTACGCCACTCGTTGGAGTCTTGAATGAAGCTCTCATCTTGTTTTTCTTCTTGTTTTTCTTTTTTTTTTTTTCTTTGAGTCTCATTACAGTCATTACAGACTTCATCTAAATGGGCAGGGGCCTCCTTTGACAGCAGCAGTGGGCAGATCATCGCTGCTGCTCATCATTAGTGTCACAGCCAACTTATTAGCTGTAAAATAGGGTGGCAGGCATCAAGAAGACAAGGTCACTTAATGATGACACCTGATGACCTGTGCCCGCTTACCTCATACCGCAGCTGCTCAAACGTCAAATACGTCGACTCCTCCGTTAAAACCTTTTTCGGAAAGACATCTGGTGCAGGAGTCGGTCTGTTTAAGTCAAATACATTCATTTGCATTCCACCCGCTTCATTTTTTTTTTCCTATTTCTTAGCTTCTCTATATTCAGGACAGAGTTGCAGAGTGTAGTTGTAGAGTGACTTCCGTTTTTTTTTTTTGGGATAGGTTATCCACAAATATTACTCACAGATTTTGGAGGGAACATTTCTTACCACCCACCTTGTTGATCCTGAACATAACATGAATTTCATATCCTCTCATTTCCATCCCATCCACACTGGGCTTAAGTTTACACTCTTTGGCGTAGGGGGTGTTGCAGTATGTGCAGGAGGGTAAAGCCAAACCAGTGGTGGAATGCACCCAAGTACTCTAATAAAGTATGTATACATTTGAAGCACTTATACTTTACATGAATATATCCATTTTATACAACTTAACATTTCATCTCCTGTCCTTCCCAGAGGTTAATTGTACACTCTTTACCAGAGGTGGTCAATGTCGTCACATTCTGTACTGAAGTAGAAGTGTGACAAAATACTCTGGTAAAAGTAGAAGTACTGATTCAACTCTTCTACTGAAGTAAAAGTTAAAAAAAAAAAAAAAAAAAAGGTACAACTTCTCAATTGTAATAAAGTACAAAAGTTAAAGTAAAACAGTTTTTTTTTTGTCATGAATGCAATAATATTTCAGAAAATAACATTATAAATGTTTCAAAAGTATTTAAAATAAAGGCTTTAAAAGTGAGTTAGTTTGTAGATAATGTGTTTGAGTCACAGTGGATATGGACAGGACATTTAGGACAAATGGGAGAAGAAAAGTCATGAGATTTAAAAAAAAAAGTTATAAATATGAGATAAAAATGCATCATTTTAAGAGAAAGACTCAAAATTATGAGATAATGGTCATATAACTATAATATATAAAGTCACAGTTTATTTCTTCCACTGATTTTCTCTGAAGCTGCAGATTTTTTGTACAGTCACATCTGTTTAGTTTGAAAAAGTAATGAGTTTATTCTGAGAATGGAAAGAATATAAAGTACATATATTTGTATAAGTGTAAAGAGTATAAAGTACATATATTTATATAAATGTAGAGTATAAAGTACAGATATTTATATAAATGTAAATAGTATAAAGTACATATATTTATATAAATGTAAAGAGTTGCTGGAAAAATAAATACTCAAGTAAAGTACAGATACGTAAAACATTTACTTAAGTACAGTAATGAAGTACTTTTACTTCACTCTTATACATTTGTACAAATTTGTACTTGTTTTCATTCGTTTCCCATTTAATAAAAAGCATGCATCTCCAAATGTGTTGATGTTAAATATTTGTGGTAAAAATGAAGGATGAAATGTTCCTTCATGGTTTCATAAACTATTTTAAAAAAAATCACCTCCTTAGCTAGAAGACACATTTCCACAAAACACAGTTCCTTCCCAGGGTTCATGACAAGTAAAGTTTTTTTTAAACATTACAATTGATGGAAGATGTTGGAGTATATGGTGCATTGAAGGACATTTCAACACCAAACCATAAATTATGTAGTTTAAATTATGTCGGTTTGAATTTCTGAAGCAGTAAAATGCAGCTGAAAAATAAATCCAGAAACATGACATTTAATAGAATCATTTTAATAATGTAATGACTGCTTTTATCTTCACACTCTATATTTTGATAATGACACAAGTTTGACTTTTGTTTAGTATTATTATTCTAAACTTTTAAAGGAAGTGTCTGGAGTGAAATTCATTTTAGCTCAATTTTTCGATGATTGGAAGTACATATACACATTTGACACCAACATCACTTCATTTGGATGAACATTGAGAAATTTCGATTTTGTCGTTTTGAGCCAAACTGTGTTGGAAGTGATTAGGCCAAACAAAATAATACGTGTGGTTCCGGTCACCCGACCGACCCAGTTTTTTTACGACGAAAATGCCGACTATGTAGACATTTTATCAGTTTGTCAAAATAAATTAAATATAATGAACCGGCTGACTCTTATCTTCGAAATTCCCAATGACTGATGATGAGAGAATTTATTTCTCCGTATTTAGTCCGTATTCATGTTTACCAACATCTGTCACCTGTCTGACCACCGTGATTTATGACTAGCGACAAACGACGACCATATACATGGTGTCCATGTCCATCAAAACAACCCTCAATGCATGTGATTGCTGCGCCAGTTTTGATTGGCTGTTGGCCTCTTGATGAATCTTTGGTACATGGTGTGTTAATTTCCCACTCACTTCACACTTGGTTTGTTTCAAAAACACCAGCGTTTGTTTATTCATTGGGAAGATGGTTTCATATCTTTATGGAGCATCTCTTGGTCACACAGACTTGTGTGCCTGGTGTGGGGAACCAAATACAAATCCTCTTCCAGAGCTAAAAAATAAATTTAAAACTGTACTCCCGCTCTGTCAAGATTGTGAGGAATGTGAAGAAGCCAGTAACAAAACAGCAGTATGGTAAGAGGAAATAAGTTGAACAGTAAATAGATAGCTGTATATGTCCACTAAAGCCTTCAATATTGGGGCCTTTATTTCATTAAATAATATTTAGATGTGGATAGAATTTACATTTGTAGTTAAACTGTATTTTTGTTGAAAAAAAAATCAATAAAAGACAAAATGTTGATGTCAAATCAGATTTTATTGTATTTCAATCATCTAAAATTCATTTATGCTCTATTAAAACATTCTGTAAATATACATGTACATGTACATGGAAAATCTGAGGCAATGTGTTGATTTTCTAACTGCTGGAAAGAATAACTGATATTAAATCTGAATTTTTGGAGCTTCTTTTTAGAAGACGGGTATATAAAATTGTAAATAAAATAAAATATGGATGACCCACCTACCTACCCAATTTTTCCTATCCATGTGATGGGAACCACATATATTATTTTGTTTGGCCTTAGGACATGTCTTTTCCCTGACACGAAACACTATTTTTAGACCTCTTCTAGGGTCCCTAAAGACAAACCCAAGTGTCCTGAGGTCTTCAGATAGTGGGTCCACAGTTACTCATCTACAGACATGGACCTTTCCGGATGCAGGAGCCATCTTTAGTGCACAGTTAGATGTTCTGGAAATGTCTTTGCATTCTTTTTTGAAAACAATGACCTGTTAATAGGCTAAGCTTTGCTGTTACTTACAGCTTCATTTCAATGTCTAATGAAATACTGGACTATGTTTTCACCCTAACCCTTTCAATACTGGTTGGGTAACATTTCCAAAATAGGTCTTGGGTTAAAATGTGAAATAGTTTGAATAAACAGTAGAATAGGTTTTAGTCCAAAGGAATATTGGTGTCAGATCTACTTCAAAACTATCTGCACATTATGATCCATTCACTTTACAGGTTGTTTCTAGTGGAATATTTTCTAATCCATTGTATACATGTACATAAAGCAGCATATATGTGTAAAACATGAGCTAACCAGCACTAAAGTCATTTGTTTTTGGATTCATGTGATTAAAGTATGTAAAATTTAGCACATTTAACGTGTGAAGCAGATCATTTCTAAAAAATAATAATAATAAAATCAATTGTAGAGCAGTGATATAGTTTCTGATGTTTGATTTTCTAATGTTTTGGAATAAGAATACTATTTGGATCCTCATTAAGTAAAGGGTCCTGATCACAAATCCCTCTTCTACCCCTTAGTTTCGACTCTGTTTTTGTCAGTTTTTATCACTGTGTTTCCTAAAGACCAGAACAGAGAAATAAGATCTGAGCTGAAGCTGTAGTCGAGTTCGGCTCAATGTAACTTTTGGCTAGATTTCAATGAAATTGGCCGACCAATCACAGTGAAGTATAGAGGCAGAGGGCGGGTGTAGCAAAGTGACGCTGTAAAATTTCCTTTTATCAGGGATGAGTGAAGAATGCAAGAAAACGTCAACAATCTTTAAATTCTTTTTACTGAAGCGACAACAGTCGTTAAACTCCATAATCCACCATTTTGTTTAGTCGTTCCTAACTTTCCTCTGTGAACTTTCCGGTGCTCTCACTACGTCATCCTAAAGATTACAATGATTGGTTGTAGTCAGGGCTCTACAGTGCGCCCATTTCACTCGCATTTGCGAGCAAATATTTCATCATGCGAACGAGGAAAACAAAACAGTCGTACATGTGCGAGTGCTTCTTGCAGCAACAATAAGACACACAGACCTGAGGAGTTAATGAAAACCTACTAGAAATTAATTATAACTGTGTGAACAGCTCCGTATAGTCTAGACGAGAAACGGCACATATTGAAAGATTAACCCTTTAACTCCTGATGCGTCAGCGCTGACACGTTCTGAGTGGATGGTTTAGTTTAAAAATTCAGACAAATTCAAGTGTTTTTTTAACTGTTATTTTACTGAGAATTTTGTTCATGGAACTGATGTACAGGTGTCGAAAAGCAAGTGATTAAGAAAAAGAAAAAGCCCAAACTAAAACTACTAGAACCAAATTACAACACTAGTTATTTATTCCTTTTTTTTTTTTACTTCATTTTGGGTTTTGTGGGTTTTTGTTTTTTGCCCTTTTTTCCACGTTATTTCTTATTTTGTGAAAATATATATATATATATATATATATATATATATATATATATATATATATATATATATATATATATATATATGTTTCTGTTGATGTTGCTTATTTTGTTTATTTTTATTTTATTATTTTTCTTTAATTGTGTTCTGTTAGGGTCTTACTTTGTTCATGTTACATATTATTTTGTTGGTTTATTATTCATTTTTGTTCATTTTACTGATCACTTTGACGGTTTTTTGTTCATTGTGTTGCTTATTTTATCTTATTTTATTTTTTACTGTGTCTCAGTCTCAGGAGTTAAAGGGTTAATCATTCTAAAATGGATCTAATAACAAGGCAGCCAATACAACGTTCTAAAATGTATCAAAGGACAAAGCATCCCATAATACAAAGTTATGTTATGGTCTGCTCTAAATTAACACAAATGACAGCAGTCATTCAACAATGTTGGTATCTGTGCGTAAGTACTGCACTGTAAATAAATAAACATTTAAACTAAAACCTACTTGTGCCCCTATTTTTCTTTGTGTGCTCCTAAATTTTTTAACTTAGGGGCACGTGTGCTCCTGGAAAAAAAAAAGTTAGCGTAGAGCCCTGGTTGTAGTACCGTCCTTTTGCATACAGAGGATTTGAAAGACAACCTTTTAGCCCCGCCTCCCCTGACTATGAAGCACCACTAGACCCATACATGTAATGAACAGGGTTAGCGCTGCTAGGCTAGAAATAAGCGACATAAAAATGATTCAAATGGACGGTAACAGAAGAGCTGGTGTAAAATGTGAGCAAGAACTTTCCCCTTGAGCACAATCATTGCAGAGTGTTAAAGTCTTCTGGGCCTCATCCCTTTGAAGTGTTATGTCATTCAGGATGAGTCATGGGACTTTATGAGCAATTTTCCAAGTGTTTCAGGTCTCTGAAGTCGGGACGGCTTTTGGAAGCAACGATCAGCAATTTATTGGCAGAAGACAGATCAGTGCATCCCTTCTGAAAACTACCCATGTTCCTCCTCCTTCATTCTCCTCCACCCCCCCCCTCCCCATTCCTCCATAATGTTTTCATAGGGCCAGAACAAACACAGGGTGAGGGGGAAAAGTCTCGCCTGCCAAAATTAGACCCCCAACTTTCTCCATCTCGCTCTCTGTACGCTGCCACACTTCCTTCATTTGTAGAAAAAGCCGTCGACGCAGACGACGGGAGGGTGAAAGGAGTGAAAGAAAAACAGTGTTAGCAGAGTAGGAGGAGGATGGTACTATTAACACTCCGGGTTGCATGTTGTTCTTTGATTCCCCGGTTCTGCAGGGTCAACAGCGATCAGGTGTGATTAGCTGTGTGAGCTGACGGCAGGTTTAGCTGTAAGCTCAGATCAGAGGCCGTTAATAACTCTTCAGGCCTTGGATGCAAAGTCAAACACAATTATATGCTTTCTTCCTTATCTTTTTTTTGTATGAATGAATGAATTTATTTATTTTTGATCATGTATATAAAAGAAAGAATTAACTATATGTACATACCAAAGAAAGAAAGAAATGATATAAACAAAAAACAAAAACCTATGACAAAACAACATAGTTCTAAAAAGGAGTAGGAAGAAGTAAAGCCTTTTTTTTTTTTTTAGATTCCAACACCTTTTCAATGATTAGCAAGCTTTAAATTTATATGGCATCATATAATAGAATAGATTTTTTTTGCTGCGCTGCCAATGGCAATAAGTTTTGTCACTTCAGATTCACAGTACCATATCACTCCACAGGTAGTTCGGCCATTTTTTAAATATTCAATTGTCTTGTCTTTTTTCAAAATAAGCAGTAATAACCTGTAGAATAAGCAGGATGATGTATTGCCCACGCGTTACAATCAGAAAAATAATTCCCTTTGGGGTGGAACAACACCCCTCCGCCTTTGACATCGGGGTGTTGTTAGTAACGCGTGGGCAATACATTATCCCTTATTAATATAATATAATATCATGTAAATACATGTATATAGCATATATATATACACACACACATATATATATATATACACGTGTATGCACACATAATAATCCACAGTATTTACCTCATCCACAGTTACAGACGTCTTCTTCCATATACTTGTTTAGAAATAATTTTTTGTACTTTATTTTTTTTAAACAGATTTATGTTTGTACTTTGTTTTATTTCTGTCTCCAGACTGTTCCACTGAGCCACCCCACAGCTACACATACACATACCTTCCCTTGTAGTTGAAAGCTTTGGTTTTTTTAAGTTCAAGCCTCCCCTTAAATTACCCCCCCCCCACCCCACCCCCTCTCTGTAAACATCCCCTGTATATTTTTTGTTCGTAGATTATGTCTTGCTTTATACATTATTTGTGACTTGGAGCAGATCTATGAATCAAGCCTGATTTGATGAATGTCTGCGTTTTATATTTTGTCATGGTCACTTTTGCGACAAATGAATCAGATTGGATAATAAGATTTACCTCAGATATGGGCAGCGGCTGACCCATAACTGACTTTTATATTCATCCTTTAGTTTGTTTTTCCTGCTGAAGTGCTGCTCATTATAATAATTTAATTTAATCTCATAAATTTTAAGAAAAACATAACAAATGGCTGCAAAAAATAAAACCCACAAAACCTTGTCCTAGTTGAGATTTAACATGTGTAATGTTCACTTTATTCTTTGACCATTTTGTTGTCTGGCCTCCAAAACGCAGCTACCTTTGCATTTGTGAAAACATTGACCTTCTGAAGTTAGAAGTTTGTAATCTGACAACGGCGATAAACAGACTTTATGCAACCCGGCAGCTGATTCCAGCGTCTCTGTCTGTGTTTATAATAAAGGGGTTTTCTCCCTGTTTGAAAAGATTAATACCACTACACCCTGGCTGTCAAGACTGTTTAAATTTCTCAAAACTTTCCCCACCACTTTTCTCTCAGCACTGGCAAAAAAAAAAAAAGCAATTACAAAAATAGCTGTGTTTTTTTTTTCCCCCTCCACTGTGCCTCAGTGCTTTCTCCTGTGTCCACTCTGTACTCAGGACTCTGAGAATTAAGGACAGGTTTTACACAGAACAGATTCTCTCTGACCTGTGTTTTTCCTCTGGCCTTTTCGTCCATATTTAACCTTTCATGATCCTTGCTTATCTCTGGTCTTCTTAACATTACCTGGAACATATTACTCATAAATTTGGAAGTGGTTGTTGAGATGTATTCTGCTGATGTAATCCTGAACCAATGAACATGTAAGAAATACAACACGGATAAAACAAATCCACATGCTTTTGTTCTTAAAGGGAATCTATATGTAAAATTGATATTCCACTCCGAACAGCAGAGGGAAGTCACACACCACAACACACTGAGGACTAGGGGGCAGTGTCATGGGCTAACCCCCAAAAAAATCACAATATATTTTTTAATTTCTTGGTAACACTAACAATATCCTTTAAAATGTGAATTTCTTTCTTTTTTCTTTTTTATTTTTTTTAATAGAAACTACTTACTTTACGTACCATGATATGTATCCCCCTGGTTTACATCTAACTTATAATAATAATAATAATAATAATAATGATAATGGATTAGACTACTATAGGACTTTTCAAGGCACCCCAAGCGCTTCACATTAGTGATCCATTCATTCACTCTCACATGCTCCCTCTGGTGGTGGTAAACTACGTTTGTAGCCACAGTTGCCCTGGGGCAGTCTGGCAGCCGTTTCACGTCTACAGACCCTCCGACCACCACCGAACATTCATACACCAGTGTGAGTGACGCTTGGAGGCAAGGAGGGTGAAGTGTCTTGGCTAAGGACACAACGGGCTGAATAGGACAGAGACAGATTCAAACCACCAACCCTTGGCTTATTTTGAACTTTCAATTCAGTCAGTTGTAATGTAAGTTGTAATTGAAGCAAACTGAGGCGCAATTTTTAAAATTGTGCTTCGTTTTGTGAAGGTGTTTGAAGTTTGAAATCAAGGTGTGAGATGAATGTAGGTCAAAGGTCACCAAAAATGTGTTTGTGCAATGATAAGAGATGGGGCAAAGTAGGCAAGGAAAATGTATTTGTATAGAACATTTCGTGTACAAGACAGTTCAAGGTGCTTTATATAAAACATATAAGAGTTAAAATGAAAAACATTAAAATGCATTAAAAAAAACAATTAAGATAAGAGACATAAAACAATTAAAAGACAATTAAGAATTTATGAAAAGGCTCCTGTGACCAGTGATGTTTTCAGTTAAAACATTTGCGAGGGGCGGAGTTTGTTTTACCATAAACCACTATTAAATAAATTAATTTAATATTTCTACAATACAGCACATTGACGACTTCATAGCTGTTTATTCTAAACACTCTAATGATGATTTTAAGTTACTGTTTTATTAGAGTGAAGAACAAATCCAACATATAGGCTACCTCTTTAAAGGTTAAATGATTTATTCCAAAGTTGCCCTACATCTGCGTAACACAATAAGACTTAACTTTATTTCTAGGCACCTGAGGTTGTAATTAATTAGCCAGTTGAGATCTTGTTTGCTGTAATTTGACCACTCTGGATGATTACTTTAATCACTTATGTTTAAGTCAAATACAGTATAAACACACAAAGAGCATGTGTGTTTTTTCTTCTGCAAACTGTATGTGTGTGTGTGTATGTGGTGAGAAGCCAACCCGACACATGTTGGATAACTCTGTCATTAGCCAGCAGTCAACACTACATTAAATTGACTTTGGACCTGACGTGACAAAGACTGTGAGGTTCGGAGCATCGTCACCCCTCTGGAAATCCAATTATATACAGTCACAGCAACAAAGAGTTAACACAGAAGTTTAAATCGACTCTGAATAGACTGTTGCGTGCGTGTCCCACCCTCAGCTTGTGCATGGGTTGACTGACAAATTGTTTTAAGGAAGTAGTTGCCAAAATGTGTAATGACTTGAAAATGTCACACTAAGTTATTCCTGAAGCTTGCCCAGGCTCGCTCCAACTCATTAGGCTCTGAAATATGTGCGTTCACTAATGGTAATAGAGTGATTGATACCTTGAAATGTTTTTTTTTTTCCTGCTATGAAATGACACCAACTGTTGGAAAAGCCTTGTACTTAAATGTCTGTAATTAGAATGTGATTTATTAAGACTGCAGGTAATTACACAACATCAAATAGAGGCTCATTTTAAAGGTGCGTTGGCGGATCATAAAGCACCCTGAGGTGGCAAACATCAGCAGTCCTCATTTACGGAAGAAACAACATGTCAAAACACTTTACTAAAGCTGCAGTTGAGCAATTAATACTGCAAATTATCCAGAGCATCTGCAGAATTACGTTATCTCACCAGAGCTTTTAACAGTCAAAGCCAATTAGAGACTATAACGAAGTAGATGCAGTAGCTGTAAACCTTTCTGTGGTTTTTCAGTATGATGTATTATCTGTACAGTAAACATCAGGTTTAACTTTAATAACTGTGAAAAGCTGTGTTTTTCTAATATCACTACTAATTATGTATTTTTAAAGCAGGGGTCTCAAACTCTTTTTCTTCAGGGGCCACATTCAGCCTGATTTGTTCTCCAATGAGCCAGACCAGTAAAATGAAAACATAATAACCTAGAAATAATGAAAACTCCAAATTTTTGTCATTGTTTTAGTGCAAAAAAACCCATTAAATTATGAAAATACTTTTATAAATTATCCAAATGCAAAAAAATATTTACATTTCAAGAGGAAAATAATGGCAATTTTAACAATTGCCTCAATCTATTTTAAGATAAATTAGATCTATAAAGATAATCTGTTAGTAACAGAAGCAGAAAACTATTGAAATTGTGTCTAATTTTCTTTAAACATTTCAGGTTGTTCACGTTTGTTCAGGTTTTTCACATTTTATTGTTACAGGATAGTTTTTAAATGTCAATATTTTCAATATTTAATGTAATTTTTTGCAGTAAAACAATGGCAAAATTTTTAGGTTATCATCTTTTATAGGCAACGAAAAAAAAAAGAAGAAACTATGGAGTCATTTAATAAGTTATTATGTTCTTCATCCCACGGGCTGCATTGGAACCATTGGCGGGCCGCATTTGGCCCCCGGGCCCCATGTTTGAGACCCATATTTTAAAGGGACAAGTATGTAGTTTACACTGTTGCTACAGACCAATGCTGTGTCCCAACACACATACTGTCATGAGTACACTTACACACAGTACACTGTCCGTACTTACTCAGTGTATATTCCAAAACCCGACCTGATCTTTTCTTCCGCACTTACAGGAACTGGTACCAAAATAGACGCTATTGTAAAATGTATTGTTCATACAACTTTCAACACAAAACACCACTGATGTTTTCACACTGTAAACATAAGAACTTACATATGTAGGTCGTAGGGGTCATAGGGGTCGCTTGGTTCGCGCCATCCGCCATGTTTTTATCTTCTGAATTCACGCAGTTCGTTGGCAGAAACATAATAAACAAACAATACAACAGAAAGTATTTTGGCAATCATGGTGAAAAAACAAACAGTACTATTCCCTCAAACAGATAAAGTTGTCATTGTTTTAACCATCCACAAACAATCCTTATGAGTAAGAAAAGCACTTGTGTAAAACAAAAACCCTTCTGTTCTAAATGGAGGAGGATGAAGCATCATTTTAACTAGAATTAGGTCATTACATGATCATTTTAAAGAGGAATTAACCTTTATTGGGAATTAAACAGGCATAAAAACTCTCATGTAAACCACAGTCATTGTTTGTCACTGCCCTGACGTGTTCCACCTGTGTTTCATTGTCTCCCTCCTCCTGTGTCTTTAAACCCTGTGTCTTCCTCGAGTCCGTTGTCAGATTATAACTCTTCTTTCGCTGCCATTCACCCTAGTTTAGCGTTTCCTGTTCTGCCTGTCTGTCTCCTGTTTTACCTCCATGCCTGTCTGTCTGTCGTCCAGGAACACGTCTGTCTGCCTGTCTCCCAGTAAACCTGTCTGTCCATTTTCCTGGTCATCCCTGTCTCCTGTCTGTTGTCCTGCCTACATCTGTCTGCCTGTCCCCTTTTACGTCTCCTGCCAGTTACTATGGAAACACATGGACTGTATCAATAAAGACGCTTCACTTATGCCACATTTCCAGTTCATGGTATTGACCAAACTCAAAGACCACGTACTATTCCTTGAGAGCATTTCCATTACAGATACTAGCTGCGTTTCAAACACCCTTGGAAATTCTCAAAAATGTAAATAGCGTTATAAAAAAACGGTAATGGAAACACCTGGATTTTGGAAAAAAAACACTCAAAAATCGATAAAGAAGTTTCTATATTTTAAATTTTCAATGAAACATTTTCCAAACTGATGCAAGTGATGGAGAAGATTCAGCTTCTTTACTGGAAATACTAACGTTAAAGAGAAATAATACACAGTTCTTTTTTTTATTATTATTACTTTTTATAAGTAGTTGTCACGGGGGAAGGTTTGGACCCACATGAAAGAAACAGGATACACTGGAAATTTTGTAATGTTAATTTTGGAGATGATGGGAAACAAATATAGTCTAGAACATGTTAAATCAGCTCTGGAAGTGTTGATTTAACACTGCAAAATGTACTGTGTATAACACTGTGTTTCCTCTAGTATAAGTTCTACCTGATTCTACTCACTTTGGTGCGTTTCCATGATGTAAAAGGGCCCAGTTCCATGGTACCAGGTCCCAGAATTTTAGTATTTCCTCTGCTCAGGTTTCAAACTGTCCCAAGTGATACTATAAAGGGGGTCGCATGTTGATGTGTCTACGATGTTTACACGTCACATTATAAACTTACTGTATGTAGTGAGCATTTCAGTGTCTTTAATTTTAGTGCAGCTGATTTCCTTTTTAAGTTGCAAAGCAAAAACTTCTCTTTTCCCCCCGTTCACTTTCACGCCAGTTTAATAAACATTTGTGAAACATTGACTGTACATGTGGACTACAAGGATTTTAAGAAGAGTAGGAAACATTTTAAGTCCAGGAACTGAACTAGAAGAATATTTACCTCTGGTTTTTGGTTATGTTTTTTCACTGACAGAACTGAAAGAGTCGTTACATTCACCATTTTTTAACAAGGCTGCACAACATCTGTGATGAAACACCATGTTTGACTCACATAAGGATTCAGTGGAAAATCTTTTATTATGTCGTATTTCATGGCTGGAGGATATCTGTACAGAACATCCCCTTGATGATGTCTGATGATTTACATCACTGTTTAACAGCATTGTGTGAATCACTTTCACTGGCAAATATTCAACATTTTTACTCTGATTATGTTCTTTAATATTTGACAGGGTCAGACTGAATGTGAATTCTAGAACAAAAACACTTCCCTATATCATATGTGACTCCAAACAAATATTTCTGTCAGTTGCTCTCTGCTCAAATACTTCAGAAGTGTAGAATAAAACCTGAGGTAGATGATGTGGTCCTGGACAAAAGACACAGCATTAAGGACATTTTAATGTTTATAAATGGAAATACTTGGACAAGGAATAGTACCTGCTATCTATATTATTTTCTACAGTACATGAATTACAGATTGTCCGTTATGATAGTTTAGATCGTAACATAGCGATCACCAGTGCTGAGGAGGTTAGGGTTAGGGTTAGGGTTAGCATACACACATTCCTAACGCACAACACTGAGCCACAACACTGAGCATAACAACATTTAATTTCCAGAGGAGTTCTACAACTGATGCAGTTGAAATGAAGTTGTTTTTTCCTTTCATTTAATGAAGCAACACATCACACATTACAACCTATCATGACGATAAATATAGTCGTCTCCAGTAGCTGCCCTCATAATAATAATAATAATAATTAATAATAATAACAATAATAATAATGGATTAGATTTCTATAGCACTTTTCAAGGCACCCAAAGCGCTTTACATTATTGATCCATTATTCATTCACTCTCACATGTTCCCTCTGGTGGTGGTAAACTACATATGTAGTCACAGTTGCCCTGGGGCAGACTGACAGAAGCTTGGCTGCCATTTCACGCCTACGGTCCCTCTGACCACCACCCAACATTCATACGCATTCATACACCAGTGTGAGTGACACTGGAGGAAAGGAGGGTAAAGTGTCTCACAACGGACTGACTAGGACAGAGTGGAAATCGACCCGCCAACCCTTCGGTCACCTGCTCTCCCAACTGAGCCATGGCCGTCCTTCAGATGTGCCTGATTTAAAATCAATGGGACCAACTGAGAAAACTGGCCAATGCCGGTTGATTAAAAAATAGATAAAATTGGCCGATTAAATCAGGTGGCCGATCGATCGGTCGACCTCTACGAGATCTGAATGAACTGAATCCACGTCTTCCTTCTGGCCTAAAACCAGTCTCCTTGAACCCACCACCCACCGGCCTGTGTGTGCTCGCTGTACTGGTTCTGGTCACAATAGGATCTTAACTCAGACTGTGAACTTGTGTTTGTGCTGTATTGAGAAACTCTGGCTTTTGGTTTCACTTCTCCTCACCTCAGCGCCAGAGTCAACAGCGCTGTGGTTCTCAGATTCGGGCCAGGATTGATGATGATTTGCTCCACACCACAAGCATCGCACCCATTCAGACTGTGAGGGGATGACAGGCCCACTCAAAGTTTGGATCCACCGCTCCACTGCCACATACTGATCCACTTCAGCACTGCACATCAGTCTTATGTACGAGGGGGTTTAGGGGGTGTAGGGGGGGGGGGTTCTGCTAAACTTATTTCAATTTCAGATCTGGTTAAAAAATATGCGTCCCACGCTGGATCTCATTGACAAACTGCACTGACCTGCCAACAACAGACTGTACCATGTGAATGTTTTCAGCTAATTCATCTGAGAACCATGGCAGGAGCGGCTGCAGGATCCCAGCAATTGTTTATGAGTCCTACAAACTGCCAAACATGGAAAATTGACTCAACAATCCTTGGCAAAAGAATTGTTAAATATGAATAAACATTCCCACTCTGTGTATTTATAGTGTAATTACTGATACATAAAACAAACTACTGAGCTTTGTTTTGTCTTATACCTCTGCCCTTAGATCCAGTTTCACTTTAGGATGGTTTTATCTCTTTGTTTTTTTTTTATTTTAGTTCAGTTTTAAAGTGGTTCTATTTATGATCGACTGTTAGATGTTTTTGGAGCAGATACCGATACTGTATTATGAGATGTGTTGTTATTGATTTGGATCCCAAACCCCTATTAGAACATAAAGACCTAAATTCAACCTGTCTGAATACTTTTATCCAGATAACATATGTAATAGTGATTGGCCCATTTTTAAAATGTTTATTTTTTTTTTTTACATCCGTCTTCACCAAAGGCTAATACAGTCTACCAATATTTCTAAGATGCTATTTGGAGCGAATACAGATTTTTTTTTTCTCTGTCAAATAACAAATGTCAGAATTTTTAATTTTTTTTAAGTAATATTTATTGAACTAAAAATAATAATAAACTCCTGGTGTTGGGGGAAAATGTAGTAAGGTAGAACAGGTAACATTATCATTTTTAATCTCACCCAACAATGGTTGGATGAGATTATTGATGATTGAGTCAAACTATAACTCAATACTTAAGATATCACCATGAAATTATATGGATATATACATGTAGCTAAAATGCATCAATTGTCTTATTTTTGGTTTTATTTTGAAAAACAAATGACAATGACTGAACCATACACATGGCATTGGAGTAAAACTAGAACATACTCGATTTTACCTCCTATTCCGTTTGATTTTGGACGTTGTTACATTATTTATTGTAGGTTTTTTTCATATTTTTGGGCTGTCTTTTCTATTATTATTTCAGTTAATTACATTTCCTCTTAGTTTTAGCTTAATTTCCTGTGTAAAGAGCAGACTTGTGTTTTATTTCCATTTTTCTTTTGTCTCTCCTGACTTTCACTCATACTTACAGTCCAACATAAAACAGTGCGTCACAGAAGTGCACTGGCAGTTACTCTGACAAACCCTATCTCTCACACATGTTTAGTTAAGCCCTCTGCGGGGCTTAATTGCCGTCTTGTTGTGGATTCTTTTTAGCGCTGTGCTGATTGATTGGGGATCAGGGTCCTAATATGGCTCATTGGGGACGGGCCCTTTGACATGGCCCAGTCCCTCAACACCGGCACTGTTTGAAACCAGAGCTCCCACTGCAGCCCCCACCCACAAGCCTGGATGCCTCTCTGTTAAATGCTGCCCAGGTCAGAGGGCTTCACACACACACACATACACACAAACACATGGGTCTCAAACATGCGGCCCAGGGACCAAATACAGTCCGCCGAAGGTTCCAATGTGGCTGATGGGATGAAGAGCATAATACCCTCCAAAAAATTACTCCATATTTTTTTTTCTTTGCCTATAAATTATGACAACTTCAAATTTTTGTCTTTGTTTTAGTGCAAAAAATGACATTAAATGATGAAAATATTTACATTTGCAAATTATCTTGCATCAATAAAATGTGGAAAGTTCACACGTTTTAGTTCCAATATGATCTAAACTCAAATAATAACAGAATAACATACAAAAAATAACAACGCTATACCTTCTTCTCGGTTTGATTGTGAAGATAACATCACATTATGGCTAAAAATAATGACAGCTTTGTTTTAATGCAAAAAATAACCATATTTATGAAAATATTTACATTTACAAACTATCTTGTATCAATACAATGGGACTAGACTGAACAAATATGAACAACCTGAAATGTCTGAAGAAAATGAAGCACAATTTAAAATATTTTCTGCTTCTGTTACTAAGGCTTTAGTTTCTTTGTGGATCAGAAACAGAATACACATGTAGGAATGATAAGTTAAGGCGGAATATTGATAAAACTGCAATTAACTTCTTATGGTTTTTTTTCAAGTATTTCCATATACAGTAATATGTATGAAAATTAATAATTTATGAAAAACCCAAATAACGAATAATCCAAGTTACAAAACACCTTGATGTAAAATTTTCGTCTCTGAATGCGAAAGAAAATTCAAGTTACGAAATTAAACTCCCAGAACAAATTAATTTCTTAAACTGAGGTACCACTGTATAAAGTATAGACATAGAAATAGAGAGTTTTTTTGCATTTTTTTTGTCATTATTTCTAGTTTATTATGCTATTATTTTACTGGTCCGGCCCACTGGAACAAATGGGGCTGAATGTGGCCCCTGAAAGAAGATGAATTTGAGAGCGCCGCACTAACACGTGCAGACTGTCAAGGTGCACAGGCTGCTTCCACCAAAATCAGTCATTAAATCAGTTTTATTATCAGGTGTTAGTAAAGACATAAGTCTGTCATTACACACTTTACCGCACACAGTGATTTTCAGGCGTGGCCCATTATGAACAGAGTTTTCACACTCAGCTTGGACAAGGCCCACTTCCTGTTTCCTGTTTCCCAGAATCCCCTGTGTCTGTCTGTTGGTGATCCTTCTGGCACGTCTGGTCAAGGTCAGGTCTGGTAAAGTCTGTGGGTTAACTGTGTGTGTGTGTGTGTGTGTGTGTGTGTGTGTGTGTGTGTGTGTGTGTGTAAATCATGGTTTCTCCCTGAGGGGTTACAAGGCCCAAAATGGGGTATGTGGGGTTTCCCTGAACTATGCCCTAAACCTCCCATGAACACACACGCACATACTCATTTCCATGTCTCATGAGGACCAAGTTTGTAGTCATCACTTGTAGGTAAAGTGGCCATTGGGTAGTGAACATAAACACGTCTTTAAAATATATATATATATATATATATATATATATATATATATATATATATATATATATATATATATATATTTAATTAAAAAATGATAAAATAGAAATGTATAATATATATATATATATAGATATTTAAAATGATGTTTTTTAAAGTATAAAAAACAAATTGAAAAAAATCTACTTAAAAATAATAATAGTTTCATGGGGACTTCTGAAAAACTAAAATAAAATAATGTGTTCTTCACACACATTTATATTTTACTAGTGGAGACCTACATTCATATTTAACCCTTGTGGGGACCTGAATTTTGGTCCTCATCGTGTCAGAGATGTCCATTGTGTCACAGTGTAATAATAATATCAATGTCCCCATAAAGATAGGAATACAAAGGCACACACAAACACATGGGCATGCTTGTTTTCATGTCTCAGGAGAACTAAGTTTGTAGTTAAGTAGCCATTGGGTAACGTAATGTAAACACAACTGTTTCTCTCATGCTTTATGAGGACTTCTGAGGGGAAAAAAATCATGTACTTATAGGGCCACATTATTTATATTTTACTTATGGGGACCTTTATTTATATTTAACCCTCATGAGGACCTGAATTTTTGTCCCCATAGTGTCCGAGGTCCCCATGGTGTGACTGTGTAAACATATCAATGTCCCCATAAAGGTACATTGATATGTTTACACACACACTCCTGCAGTTCTAAAAGTCACCCAGACGAGTTAAGGTGAAAAGTGTTTCTTTCTTTTGCCGGTGGTTTGGAGTGTTAGAGCAGCAGACAGAGCCACAGTGTATCTGGGTGGATCTGAGTATAAATAGAGGCTTTTGTGTTCGCCCTTTTGGGTTTGTATCCTGCGAGCTTGAGCCAGAGGATATTTAATCATTTGTACAACTTAAGTAGATCAATGCAGTTTGATGTCGAAGCCTAAAAAAGGGAAGCCTATTTGTCTATCACTTCAACTCTTTAAATCAATCAGTTTCCTATTTATTTGTCCTGGCGCCGATCAAATTGTGTGCATATGACGGGGGGGGGCATTTCTGGGTTGGGATTAGAGCAGAAGTTGGATAAATTTAGCTCCTATTTTAACTGGGAAGACATGTTTGTTTGGTCTACGGTTAGACTGATGGAGTAAAATACCAGAACACAAAGACATTTGTTAGAAATGTGTGATTGTACACGCCAAAAAAAAAAAAAAAAAAAAAAAGGGAAAGCGACTTTTTAAGGAGTGAAGATCAGTGAGAGGAATGCTATTAGACTAAGGCTGTCAAAGTTAGCACACTAGCATAGATTGTTTCTCAGCAGCAAGGATTCTTCCTGGGTTCCCACAGTACAAAACTAAATGATCATAATAATCATAATAATACAAGTTAATAACAATTAACTAGAAATGACAATTGTACAGTATCAGTACTTTTTGCCTGTTTGGTTCCACTTTCACCTTCAGCAGTGTTTGTTGACGGACGATGTGATGAATGAAGGTTGAAGACACATGAAAAGCATCATGGGTAGCTCCCTCCTAGCCAATGGGAGGCCAGCACGGTGTTGGGTGATAGCCAATGGGAGAGCAACTATATGAAATAGAAAATATAATGCTACGTACAAGTGTACAGTACGTACATATTTACTTACAGTATGTACTGTATTTACATTTCAGGAGTTTCATTTCATAACTTGAATTTTCTTTCAGATTCACAGATGAAAATGTTATGTAAAGGCGTTTTGTAACTTGGATTATTTGTTATTTGGGTCTTTTGTAAACAGAGGTATTACTGTATTTAAACTAAATACTTCAGAACATGTGAGCAGTGACACATTAGGGGTTAAGGGTTAAAAATAAATTGTAAAACCATATGAGACTCACAGTATTATTCATTGGAAAGTATTTGTATTATGTCTTCTAACATGACTGCAGGGGACGTTTAAGGAACATCTGCCTGATGATGATGTCTGATGATTTATGTCACTGTTTAACAACTTTGCGTAACTGTGTGAACGTGTTTTAAGGTGGATTTGTCCTTTAACCAGACCTCAAGCCTTTCGTATGTACTTCCTGACACGTCCGACAGCAGAGTGTGAACACAGGGATTATTTATGGGCTGTAGCGCCCTGCTCTTCACCCTCCCCATTATATACGTGGCTTTAGTGACTCTTAATCGCACTCATCAAGGATTAAACCACTTGCTCCAGGAAGCCACCCTTATGTTCCGACGTGTGTCTTCTTGTTCTTAAGTACTGTCAGTATCCAGTCAGCCAAAACATGTGTCCTCCTGTCTTCTTTAAGTGTCTGCCTTTGTGTGTTCAGATTGGGATCTGTGATCTAGGCAATAAGCTGCCGTAAATCATGCAGGAAACTCAGTGTGTGTGGTTGTATTATATTACTATCTTTATGGGGACATTGATATGTTTATACACAGTCAGACCATGGGGACCTCTGACACTATGGGGACCAAAATTCAGGTCACCACAACAGTTAAATAAAAAGAAATGTCCCAGTTAGTAAAATAGAAATGATGTGGCCCAAAAAATACATTATTTTTTAGTTTTTCCAGAAGTCCCCATAAAACATGGTGGAAACGGGTGCAAAGTAAAACATGGATTTTTGAAAGCTTTGAAGATGTTTACTTTTTTTGGGGAAAAAAATATTTATTTTTATGAATTTTGATTATTGTTTATTTTTTCTTTATTTATTATTATTTATATTTTTTAAATTTAAATGAATATTTTTAAGTAGTTATTTATTATTTTTTTTAAATTACAATTATTGATTTATTCATTAATGTTTATTTAAAAAAAAATATTTACATTTTCAAATGTTTATCATTATTTTATTTCAGGACACTTACAGTCTACCCACTGGCTACGTCATTACAAACTTGGTCCTCATGAGACATGTAAACGTGTGTGTGTGTGTGTGTGTGTGTGTGTGTGTGTGTGTGTGTGTGTGTGCGCGCTGAATCTTTGCTCTTGGCGATCTCTTTCCCCTGTTCTTGCTTTTGTGCTCTCTTTTGCTTTTCCTGTTATTATTATTTCCACACGGACGTTTGAAGGCTGCCTGGAGTCTGTTCAAGGAATGCTCTTAAAAAAATTGAAGACAGAAATTGTTACAGCGACAAAAAAAAAGGTAGAAGAATGAAGGTTGTAATATAGTCACTGCTCCAGGCAGAAAATGATTCTCCATTTGCATGTCTGTTACTGATTGTTACAATAAAATCCAAAGTTTTTAGTGTCACTTTTTCCCGACACCAAATACTGTCAAAAGTACTCACACTGTACTTAAGTAGAAGTACAGCTACTGGTGTGAAAAAATAAATGATATAAATAGATTGAAGTTATATAGTGCTGTTGGCCACTCATGAGTGACACATCAGTCATTCACTCTCACTAGCTGCGTTACAGTTTCTTGCAAAACAATAGTGATATTCCTACATTTTGGACAAAGTATATTTGCATATGAGAATGTAAAAAAGAACTGAGCGCTCAGGAGACTGTGCATATGACGTTACTCAGGTGCTCATTTGTACCAGGTGAAGTTAAAGTCCAGAAGAGGAGGGCAAAGCAGAGGCACTCTGAGGTTTAAAAATATATTCAAAAGTATTGAAGAAAACAACGCAAAAGTTAAAAACACCTCAGTCTACACGTTACGCCAAAGGACCTTCATCAGGGCATTTCCCCTGATGAACTACCATCTGTATACCATCTGGGAATATACCATCTGGGCATATACCATATGGGCATATACCATCTGGGCATATACCATATGGGCATATACCATATGGGAATATACCATCTGGGCATATACCATCTGTATACCATCTGGGCATATACCATGTGGGCATATACCATTTGGGATATACCATCTGGGCATATATCATCTGGGCATATACCATCTGTATACCATCTGGGCATATACCATCAGGGCATATACCATCTGTATACCATCTGGGGTATACCATCTGGGCATATACCATCTGGGCATATACCATCTGGGAATATACCATCTGGGCATATACCATCAGGGCATATACCATCTGTATACCATCTGGGGTATACCATCTGGGATATACCATCTGGGCATATACCATCTGGGCATATACCATCTGAGAATATACCACCTGGGCATATACCATATTATACCATCTGAGCATATACCATCTAGGTATATACCATCTGGGAATATACCATCTGGGCATATACCCAGATGGGCATATACCATCTGGGCATATACCCAGATGGTATATACCCTGAAGAAGGCCCTTGGCCATAACGTGGAGGCTGTCTTTAACTGTTCCATTGTTTTATTAAATAATTTTTAATATATTTTTAAAATCTCAGAGTGCTTTTCCCTCCTTCTGGACTATATTTGCATATATTGAAAAAAGGTTCAAAAGATACAGATACTGATTTTGCACCAATAGTATAAAGAAATCTAGGCAGCCTGTTTCCATGGTAACCATTAAAGCAGGGGTGTCAAACTCATTTTAGTTCAGGGGCCATGTTTACCTAAATTTGGTCTAAAGTTGGACTATCATATAGAATGTAGTGTTATGTAATTATGTAATTATGTAATTACACATTAATGTTTTCTTATTTCATTATGACATTAGGTTGATTAGATGCTGTTAGCGCTGCTTATCATTGATGCTAGTCTGGTAATGTGTTAGCTAATGCATTTCAGTGACACAATTATCCTTATCTTACTGTGAAATATGGACCAGGATCCTCCTTTCATCAGGGACAGGTTCACTGTGTGTTCCCAAAATCAGAACCAAACAAAGTGAAGCATCATCCAGTTGTTCTGCTCCTCACCTGTGGAACAAACGACCTGAATACCTGAGCTCTGAGAAAAACTGTCATTTAAATGAGAATGAAAACATTACTTGTTCACTGGAGCTTTGACTGACATTATTAATATTCTTTTAAATGTTTTTATGTCTCTTATCTTCTTATGTTTTATGTAAAGCACCTTGAATGATCCTGTACACGATATGTGCTATACAAATAAATGTGCCGGGCCCTTCTATGTTCCTGGAGTTTTTAGGAATCTCTCCCTCCATCAGGTCGATGATTAGACAAACAAACCCGTCTTCTCGCTCCTTCCTCAGTCTGGTCTCCAGTAATGGATTCTACTGTGTGACCTCTGTGCTCCCTGTGTTTGTGTGTGTACGTGTCTATCTAAACACGGTGGGGTTTATGTTGGCTTTTAGGACACATATTGCCCTCCTATTCTGTTAATTGACAGGGTGATTGACACCCTTGGTCCCAGAAAACTCCCCCATGGTCCTCCAGGGGGCTGATGTCATCGGGTCAGGAGCGTTGTGAGGAGTGAGTGGATTGATGCCGGTCCGTCGCTGCATGAATCACCATGTTTGGGTTTACCCTATTATTAAAACTCTTCAGCTTCATATATACAGCCGTGCCTGTGTGGGCAACGTCTGGATCCTTCAGTGAATTCCTCAGCAACCTTTTTTTTTTGTGCGTTTCGTTTCATCTGGGAGCCATTCTGAAATCTATTTAGATAAGACTTTTATCAAAGTTGCATCCAGTAAATTGTTAATATGAAAAGTGTTTACTTTGTGTTTAAACTCAAGAGTAATATCAACTAAAAGGTCAGTTTCATCACTGCTAACACAGTTGCCGTCCTGACCAAACAAGCTGCTGCTGTTAAAATGTCTTTTCTGGGAAACTTCTTAACTTACTGGAAGTGATGTATTTTAAATTTTTTGGCAGCGGAGGAAAATGCTTGTTGGAAATAATTTAGTAGAGCCGTATATTTAGCATGAGCAGAGATAGCCACCATGACTTAAAGCTCTTCAGGCCAATGGAGGCACTGCTTCAAATATTGCAGCCCCCCCTCATTTATTTCCGAGAGACCACTGCTGTCGGCGCAGCAGGAGATCTGGGTGCTGAGGTCTCTGGCAGAAAAACTTGCTTGGTTGTATGACAGAAAATTTATGTCTGGCACCCAACAATCTACTGTGCTGTAGCCAAACACATGCAAACACAATTCTGTTCGGTCATTCTGCAATGTGTAATTGTGTTTACTTCGCAACAGAGGATAAAATAATTGCAACTATAAATATGACAAGGGCAGTGGAGAGCGTATAGACCTCCACTGTAGGACCAATAGTCCACTCATCTGCTACTTCCACAGGAGTTTTATCAAAACTAAAAACAAACCACAAATTATGACCCTTGCATTTATCAGACGGTGCCATTGAGTCGTTTAACCGACTGTTACCATGGCAATAAAGGGTTAATGGTAAATCAGGTATTATACTGCTTTCCATTATTAACGAAAGTCGAAGAAATTTCCGCCTGCAGCTGAATTTATGAGTCGGTTTAATGGTTTTAATGGGTTTAATGGGCTTGTCCTTGTTCATGTCCTGCCCTCGCAAATTTAATGAAAATTGTTGCAGTATTTTTGAACAAACTTGCTGTTTGGCCAGAAAACTGTGACTGATCATATTTAGGGTTACAAACTCCCTGAGAAAAAAAGCAATTACCTGCATTCTAATGAATTTTAGGGTGATTTTAGGACAAACCCCTTCTGATTTTTTTCATCCATTGCTGATCAGTGATCAATGGCTAATCGATATCCTGTTTATTGATGAAGGGGGTGTGGTGTGTGTGTACAGTATATGTGCATTGTGTACAGTCCGTAGGTTTACATGAGTTATTTACTCTGACGGAATTAAAGCTATTTCCTTCGTGTTAATTCAGAATAAGCATTTACCTGGGACATGGGTTTATTCTTGTGTAGTTAATTAGGCTTTAAGAGCAGAGGGTACAGTGGGTTCTGATTGGACAGAACACCCATGTGACGTCTTGTCGTCTACCGGAAGAAAACAATTCTGTTTTGCTTTCTCATCATTTTTACTTTTTATCTCATGATTTTGACTCAATTATAGTCCAGTGCGCCTTATATATGAAAAAACTTTAAAAAAAAACAAACCATTCATTGCCAGTGCACATTATAGTCCAGTCCGTCTGATAGAGCGGAAAATACAGAACGTGTCAAATAAAATGTAAATAATAAATTCCAAATAACACATAGAATTAGATGAATCCATTTTTAGTTAAAATTGCATAGAATAGAATCAGCTCACCTGTCACGTCTCCTCTTGTTTCCTTCCTCTTTCTGGAAACTCTTGAGTCTTTCCGTCTTTCTCTCTGACAGAAGCCTGCATTGTTGAAATCCAGTAAGCAGTAGTAACACAAGGACCCAGGAGAGTCTTTTCTTTCTCTATTGTATCCTCGTACAGCTCCTCAGTTGCCTCCTCTGTTCATTCCCAGTGCAGTCACGGGCCAGTGGCGGTCACAGACCCCAGTCAGCCTCCGCCTCTGGTGGCCATTTTGGCTTCCTGTCAGTGCGCAATCATTACATACAGCAACTGAACTTTACCTTTGCAATCCTTTCTATGATAATGGAGTGACATTAGGGATGGAAACTGATGAGAATGTACAGATTCTGGTTCCGTTATTGATATCAGCTGCACTAACATTTTTCATTTGATATAAATAAACTCATGAAGGGGTAGTTAGAGGAATGTTGGACCTATGCTGCAGATATTAAAATATAACCAAGAGTATTTTTCTAATTAAACAAGTATTCAGAGAATGTATAATCTCGCTCATTCTTGAATTGACCTTTGACCTTTTACAATGTTGATAATTTTGTTTTATGCATATATGCATCAGTGTGTGTAATATTATTATATCATATCCAGTACAGATTAAGTTATAGCGTGATATGTCTATGTTTGACACACACAAATGGTGTTACATAAGTTAATTTTACGACATGTCACCTTTGACCTCCAGAGATCTCAAAAACTATTGGTCGTAGGTGATAACGCCAATTATGAGAATTGTAGAAATCTTCATTCCACATTGTTTGGTACCAATCTGAAAGTTCTGTGACCCTTTGTTCTTGAGTTACAACCGGTAATGTGATTTTTTAATTTTTAGTTAATTGTGACCTTGACCTTTGACCTTTACTCAAATGGATCATTGCATCTGATATAGCTATATGTATTTCATGGTGATATCTCAAGTATTCATTGAGTTATAGCATGATATGTCTCTGCAGACACACACAAGGTGATTACAATAACGTCCCTCAGCCAATGTGGGGTCTCTCGTCTTGTCATCTGAACCCACTTTATCCTCACTAGGGTCACAGGGGTCACTGGGGGCCTAATCCAGCTACAATGGGTGAAGGCGGGGTACACCCTGTATGAGTCTCCAGTTCATCTCAGGGCTGAACATATATAGACAAACAATCACTGTCACATTCACACCTATGGGTGATTTAGATTAACTAGTTAACCAGTTAACTAGTTAACCAGTTAACCTATCAGTGCATGTGTTTGGATGGTGGGAGGAAACTGGAGAACCTGGAGAAAACCCATGCAGACACAAGGAGAACATGTAAACTCCACACAGAAAGGTCTGGTGTGGGAATAGAACCAACAACCTTCTGTCTTTGAGGCACCAGTGTTAACTACTGCACCACTGTGACGCCCCCATTCAATATCTCATCACACTAGATATAAGACTTAATCACCTGAAGACGAGTGATCAACTGATATGGATTTTTTTAGGCCGATACTGATATTTATACCAATACAATTTTTTTGTCTGTCAAATGACAACAAATGTAATAAATTAGAAATTCTTGTAATTAGAAAATAAAAAGTTACTGCATACTCTGGGTGACCCATCAGATTCCAAAAGGAGTGTGTAAAAGTGGAATGACACCTTTAAACGGAAAGAAAATATGGGTAAATCAATGAGTTACATTGGTTGTGACACTGCTAACGATAACTGCTAACGATAACTGCTAACGATAATTGCTAATGATAATTGCTAACGATAACTGCTAACGATACGTGCTAATTAAAAGACCACTACACGATCCACTTGTTTGCAGTTGTTAAAAGTTGTAGCAGAGAGACAAATCCAATGTGACATTTTCTTCCAAATTCTAAGTGTATTTTTTGTCAAGGACTAATTCTGCGGTACCTTTTTATAATTATAAACATACAGAATGATAGGCAGCAGATAATTTTTTTCAGTCTTCTAGGAAGAAAAGTATCTCCTGAGAACACGGTCATAGATAGCCCATTGTTTCCTCCCATCCTCCGCTCATCTGTTTCGTTCCAGACCCACAAGTGTCTTTGGTTTATTGTTGGACACCTTCCCTAATACATGCTCAAAAAAAAAAAAAAATACACATAGACAAATACTCCTAAGAGGCTCAGCAGTACAGAGTATCCCAGGGAATCAAAGAGATTACACACTGTTTTTGTCTGTTTCAGTTTACTCATGAACTGTGCTGGATGTTGTCACTTCAAAACACCAAATATCAGTAAAGTCTTTCATGGTTCTTCTACAGTATAGTCCATTTAATGTAATACAAACATGACATTCAATCATTTTAGACTAAAAGGCAGTAGATTTCTGCATTTTATTCAATTTTCTTCTCATCACATGTAATTTAATTCAGCTGTTTTTACATGTTAACACTACCCACAGGCATGTCAGACTGCTCAGTATTTCAAATATGTGTATTTGTTCGTCCAATAAACACATGAAGGAAGCAGGAATCACTCACAGTCAACATCTAAATCTGATTCTAATAATGTGATTATATAACCTCAATATTTTAAATAGCTCTAAAACTTAAGTTTTATTTACATTTGCGCTTACATTGTCATAGTTTCATGCACATCATTTTATTATATTGTTATTTTTCTACTTTATTATTTGAATCTATTTGCATTTGTACACCTATGATTAATATTGACATTAGTTCTAATAGATTAATGAAGATTTGAATACATTTGAAGGACAGTTTCATTATTATCATTATCTTTCCCTCGTCGCCACATTCAACAGTTTAATCTTTTCCAAGGTAACATTTGTGTGTGTATTAATTATATTTGATTAATAGACGATTCAATTCTTGAATAACATTAATTATACAAGCTTGAAAATTCATACATTTTTCATTGACTGTACGTCAGGGTACCCCACCGCCCCACCCCCCATCCTGAATTCCAGCCAACCTCATCTGGTCACCCTTCAGCAGTGGTTCTCAAATCCGGTCCTCGTGGCCCAACGTCCTTCATGTTTTAGATATTTCCCTCTTCCATCACACCTAGTTCAGTTATTGATCAGAAGCCTGATAAAGATGTACGAGCTTCCAGGTGTGATGGAAAAAATATGTTTTTTAATTGCATTCTTTTTATTTTTATTTAATTTATGTTTTTAATTATTTATTTATTTATTTAAGAGGGAGATTTTTTGGGATATATTTTATTTAAAAATATATATGTTTTGTCATTTTCAATTTAATTATTTATTTATTTTTTACTTTTTCACTTTTTTTTTATTTATATATTTATTTTTATCTAAAGAAGAAAAAAAGAAGAAGAGGGAGCTATCTAAAACATGCAGGACACTGGGCCATGAGGACCGGATTTGAGAAGCACTGCCCCACAGCCGCCTCTTTGTTGTTAGCGAGTCAACACACTCTCAAAACATCACCAGAGAAGTGGAAAGACATTTGGGTTTGGTTTTGGGCCTTCCAACCAAACCCCAGAGTATATCTTTAAATGAAGAAGAAAAAAAAACAAAACTCTGGGGGCATCCCCCAATCAGGACGGACCAGATGTGACCTCACTCACAGCTCGTCTCCTCTTCACTCAACACCCACAGAAGCTTCTGGAAGTGAAACCCTGAAATCTAAAATGTCACTGGGACCCGCCCCTCGCTTCTTCACCCTTAAATCCCATCCTTTCTGTATCGTCTCCAACAAAGAGTGTTGAGTTTCACATCCTTTTAACCCAAACTCAACACAAGCCTGTCAACCCTGACCCACGTGTTATTGATGAGAAACTCACAAAGTTGAAACAAAAGATGAATTTAATGATCGAAATTAAATTAAATCTAAACAGAACGTCTGTGTGTGTGTGTGTGTGTGTGTGTGTGTGTGTGTGTGTGTGTGTGTGTGTGTGTGTTCCTGTCTTTATGGGGTCACACCATGAGGACCAAAATTCAGGTCCCCACGAGGGTCAAATATAAATGAAGGTCCCCACTAGTAAAATAGAAATAATGTGGTCCTATAAATACATGAATTAGTTTTTTTCTGGAAGTCCCCATAAAGTTTGATGGAAACAGGTGCAAAGTGAAACATATGTATTTTCGAAAGTTTGAAAATGTGTTTAGTTTTTTTTTTTTTTTAAATGGTATTTTTACATTTTTTATTTATTTATAATTTTTAAAAATATATCTAATCCTTTTTTGTATTTATTTATTTTAAATGACTATTTGTATTTATTCAGTCATATATTTTTAATGTTTTATTAATTTAAATTAAAAAAAAAATTTTTGGAATTGTCAAATTTCTATCATTATTATTATTTTTATTTTAAAACATGTTTACACTTACTACCCAGTGGCTACTTGATTACACTAGACCTCTGATACATGATGTGTTGACTTAAGAAAAAAAGTTTGGTTTTTTTTCTTCATTTTTTATTTATTTATTACAATGATTTACCAGATTATTTTAATGTTTATCACAATCAACAAATGACCCGACTGGCCACAACGTGGATGTCATTAAAAATATTTTTCAATGACCGGTAACTGCGGGTGACCACAGGCGCCCGCTCACATCGGGTCAGTCCACATCACTGATACGTGTGTGTGTGTGTGTGTGTGTGTGTGTGTGTGTGTGTGTGTGTCAGTCGTGCTTCAGTCTAGGTTTCACTGGCTCCACCCCAGGTGTAAATCTGTGTAACCATATATATATATATATATATATATATATATATATATATATATATATATATATATATATGTGTAAAAAAGCTTCACAGGCACTTCACTGAATAAATAATGAGGTTGGAAAAATGTAATTGGACAAAGAATCAACGTCCTCAATACCTTGTTTAGGTTCTGTGGTGAGGCTCGCCTTTCTGTTTAGATGTGGATTATAGTTTGGGCTTGGAAGGGAAAAGCCTTTCCTTATAATTAACTATTATAAAACATTACACAGAGGGCCCGTGGCGTTGGTGTGTAAAATAAAAGGCCTGAACAGCAATCCACTGTTTACACAAATAGCAACCGCATTTGGCTTTCCCTGCCTGGGACGTCTTACACCATACACACAGTTATACACAAGGAAGGAAAAAAAAAAAGGATTCATAAATGCAAAACTCAAGGATGCTTTTCAGAAAACCTCAGATGTCTCACTGTGATTTGGTTTCTATATACGTGCTTTTCTTTTCCATTTATCGCTTTAGTTTGGAATCGTTCCACTGGACAGGATACAGGCACTTTATTATAAAGATTAAAAGTGTCTCAGGCTCGGCTTCTTTGCTAAGATAAAAAAAAATTGGAAAGAAAATTGACATACTGTATTTTCGGCACAATAAGGTGCACTGGATTATAAAGTGCACTGGATTTTTTTTTTGTCATATACAAGGCACACTAAACTATAACTGAAGTCAAAATCATGAGGTAAAAAGGCAAAATTATGAGATAAAAAGTCCAAATTGTGTGATAAAAAGTTAAAATTATCAGATAAAAAGTCTAAATTATGAGACAAAAATCCAAATCATGAGATAAAAAGTTAAAATTATCAGATAAAAAGTAAAAACTATCAGATAAAAACTCCAAATTGTGAGATAAAAAGTCTAAATTATCAATTAAAAAGTCAAAATTCTTAGATAGGAAGTCAAAATTACCAGATAAAAATGAAAACTTCTAAGATAAAAAGCCAAAATCATGACATAAAAAGTCTAAATTATCAATTAAAAAGCCAAAATTATGAGCCAAAAAGTCAAAATTCCAAGTTACTAAGCAGAACCAGAATGAATTCATACATAAGATGCACTGTTGTTTTTTAAGTGCACCTAATAGTCCGGAAAATACGGTATATGCAGAAAGCAACGAGGGGCTTGGTTGGGCAGATGTGCTTTGGGACGGTCCAGAGTTATAATTTTCCTGTGGGTCTCTGGCTGCACTGTGGTGACTCGTCTGCTCTCCCTTGTCATTTACTTGTCTGTGTGTGGCTTTAACGTTAGTGTGTCTGTGTGTGTCCGCCGTCCTGTGTGACGCACAACCAAAGTAACCTCTGTCCAGCACGTACTCTGCTCCCCTTTATGTGCTCTGGAACATATCGCCCGGTAACATTATCAATCAACAGTTCCTGGCATTATTTTGTCATTTTTCATCGTGGCAGTTTTTTTATGACCAGACTCTCCTGTTACAGCCTCAGTGCCAGACATGATTTTCACCTTTAAACACATGACGCTCTGTGCCAAAGGAAAAAAAAAAAATCAGAAGATGTAGCAGTTTGTGGCTTGATGAAGAGGTGCAAATCTGTGTCTAAGGCAGGCCGCAACATGAAGTCATTATTACTGATATCCACATTTTAGTAGGAAATTACATATTCTTTGGATAAAATCTGCTTAAACATATATTAATCTGTAAATATTATCAAATCTCCATGGAATTAGGAGTATGTGGTTCACTGCTGTGGGTCTGGAAATTGCATTTAGATCTGTACGAGACAGCACTGAAGGAGAGAGCTGACCTTGGCCCTTTAGTCACTTAACACTCTTCAGAGAAAGGAAACCTAATGACCTTGTACTCACATCACACATGGCACATAAAGCTCTGTGTGTGTTTTATTGTGTTTGTGTATGTGCACAACCGCAACATTGTCACCTTACTTTCACTTGTGTCTTTAAAGCATTTCGGTGCAGTTTTATGGTTTGTAGAGTAATTAGTGCAATTCACACTTTGTTATATGATCCCTTGTAAAGTCTGAGTCTGACTAACAAATACAGCAG
>CM035786.1:6065958-6118458 GCA_020466265.1 Siphamia tubifer | reverse complement strand
GGCACCAGGGGACCCATCTCCTGCTGTAGAACCAGGCTAATGGTCAGAATCACCTGCTGGAGGATTTTACTGTACCCTAACAAACATGTTTTTGGGTGATGGAGGAAACCCATCCAGACACAGGGAGAGAAAACTCTACACATGGTCCAGGAATCAAACCTGGGTGTTGTTGCTGTGAGGCAAGAGCGGTTTGAATCCCGCTCTGTCCTCGTCAGTCCGTTGTGTCCTTGAGCAAGACCCCCCCGCCTCCAGTGCCACTCATACTGGTGTATGAATGTTTGGTGGTGGTCAGAGGGACTAGGTGTGAAATGTCTGCCCCAGGACAACTGTGGAGACAAATGTAGTTTAGCACCACCAGAGTGAGAATGTGAGAGTGGATGAATAATGGGTCACTAATGTAAAACACTTTGAGTGGCCAAAAAAGTAAAATATAAATACAATCCTAAATTAAACCCTTCATTAGTCTTAAAATTGATAATCAATGTTTGAACCTGACCCTTTTGTAAAGAATGAGTCAAATGTGTTATTAGTGATGATCGTTTTATCCTCGTGGTGACGGGACTGGGTGGAACCTCCAACAGTCATTCATGGGTGCAGAGGTTCCAAGGATGAACTTTAACAGCTCGAATAGCAGTAGCAGAAACATTAGTCATGTACAAATGGGAAATGTAATGTTAGTGGATTGGAACATGAGTGAATGAGCATCAACAGTGAGACCTGTAGAAAATATGAGGGTGGACTAAAGACAAATGTCTTCAAAGTTATGAATTCTTCTAACCTGCAGATACCTTGGAGATCTACATACATTAGGGGCGGCCGTGGCTCAGTTGGTAGAGTCGGGTCATCCGTTAACTGAAGGGTTGATGGTTCGATTCCTCGTCAGTTCGTTGTGTTCTTAGGCTGGACGTTTTACCTCCTTACCTCTAGTGTCACTCACACTGGTGTGTGAATGTTTGGTGGTGGTCAAAGGTAGTCAGTCAGTCTGCCCCAGGGCAACTGTGGAGACGAAATGTAGTTTACCACCACCAGAGGGAGCATGTGAGAGTGAATGAATAATGGATCAATAATGTAAAGCACTTTGGATGCCTTGAAAAGTGCTATAGAAATCCATTATTATTATTCTTTGTTTGCTTCTGTGGACACAAGGGATTATAAATATAATGTACTGTATTTCATGACTATTACTGTATTTTTGGTTTGTATCTGTGAGTGTTAACACTCTAGCAGTTGGTTTATAGATTACCAGTGTTAGTAAAAGTAGGTAAAAATTTTAATTTCTCATACTTTTAAAAAATATTTTTTCTTGTGCCATTTACTTATAAAGATTGAAATGTTAAATGTCTATAAAATGTAATTTAAAATTTACTTCAAACTTAACGCATATATACAGTAGAGGTAATTGACACGCTGACATCATCACGCCTGCAGACATGATGACATCAGCTGGATCGATGGTTAAATAAGCGACAGTACCTACGAGTGGCCGGGTTCGTTCGTCCGGGACCACTTCCCTAATTCTGCCTGTTTGTGTTTTGCAGCCGCCTTCACCATGATCGGTACTTCCAACCACCTGTCTGATCGATGCTCCCAGTTTGCCATCCCGTCCCTCTGCCACTTTGCCTTTCCGACCTGTGACCGCAGTTCAGGATCCGACAAACCTCGGGATTTGTGCAAAGACGAGTGTGAGATCCTAGAGAACGACTTGTGCAAAACAGAGTACATCATCGCCCGCTCAAACCCCATCATTCTGAAGAGGCTGAAGCTGCCAAACTGTGAGGACCTGGCTGCCTCTGACAGTCCTGAGGCTGCCAACTGTCTGAGGATCGGCATCCCTATGGCTGAGCCCATTAATAAGAGTAAGAACCTCTGCTGATGTGGACGTTTTTAAAGGAGAATACATTTGAATTGACGAATTGATGAAAAAAAAATTATACAACTTAAGGAAGCTCTTCAGAAAATACTAATTTGTGTGGTACATTGCATACAGTCATGGAAAAAATTATTAGACCATCAAGTCATTAAAAACAATGGTCATGCAGTTGAGTCCTGGTGACTGAAACAGACCGAAAAGAAAACATGGAATGAATAAAAGCACTGTTCTTGTCAGTGCAATGGCATATATATTGATGTGAAAACTGAAGGGATTTTTGTTATCGAATTGGTACCTTATTTTTATGGGGTTTTTTTTTTTTATTAATTACTCAAAATTTCAGGTGACCCCATGTGGGGTCCCTACTCAAAGGTTGAACAACACTCATTTAATGACTTTTAAACAAAACACAATTATACATTTCAGTGTACTGTTAAGCAAACATGATGATTCACATGTAAGATTATTAAAATGTCTCATATTTATGCTCCACCTGCTTATGTTAGGTGCAGTGCATTTGTTTTATTTATAGTCCTTTTTCCATTATGTAACATCTGACCTCAGATGGAGGAATTTCAAGGATAAAAATATCAGTTTGTGTGAACCTTTTGGCATTTTTGGCAGCATTAATGTTAGTAAAATAAAGTGACTTCTGAAGGCTACATGTAACACACCTAACATGTGTCCTTACAGATCACAAGTGTTTCAATAACAGTGGGGCGGACTACCGTGGGACCGTCAGTATGACCAAATCAGGGCGTCAGTGTCAGCCCTGGAACTCCCAGTATCCTCACAGCCACAGCTACCTGGCCGTTCGCTACCCAGAGCTCAACGGGGGTCACTCGTACTGCCGTAACCCAGGAAACAACCACGACGGACCCTGGTGTTTCACCCTGGACGACAGGGTCCGAATGGAGCTCTGTGACATACCTGTCTGTGGTGAGAAACGTCTGGACCAATGAGATCTATCCGTGCATCGGCCATTCATTGGTTTTTCAAAATAAAACCAAAAATAAGACAATGAAACAATAAGTCGTTTCTTCATCATTTGTTTCCCAAACCAAAATGAAAAAACTGAAACCGATGCATTTTTTCACTTTTCCTTTTTGTGTTTAAATGAATAATGGATAAATTGGATAACGGCCGTTTTCTGTTTTATCCAATTTTGACCTGAAGGTCTGTGTATCATCTGGTCATTCCAGTATTCCATAGGAAGACACACAAACGTTTGTCCTTTTTCTACGCATGTTGTGAGTTGAGTAGTCTCCGCACACTGATCTCTGAAATTCCCAGTTGGATGCAAGTTCTATGAAATCTGCTCATATTTCTCCATTCATAAAAATATTGTGTATTATAGAGAAGTGCAGATTGAGTGACACCATTATAACGTAGG
This sequence comes from Siphamia tubifer, assembly GCA_020466265.1. NCBI lineage: Eukaryota > Metazoa > Chordata > Actinopteri > Kurtiformes > Apogonidae > Siphamia > Siphamia tubifer. The sequence goes on along the minus strand of CM035786.1, from coordinate 6,115,195 downwards.
TGTACCGTCTGAGAAGGATGTTTTGACCCATTGACTTTTTCCGGTAGAGTGAGCAAAGCACATTGGGACCAACAATGGCTATATGAAAGAGGAATTTCATTTGTTTTCCTGTTTATTATTTGTTCTATTTTCAATTGGGAAAAGGAAATCAAACACCAACCCCTGATTTTTCGATCATAAAAAAAAAAAAAAAAAAAAAGAAAACGAAATATTGAGTTAGTTTGTTTTTCGTCTGCCAGGTTGAATGGAATACTGACTGGAATGATTGGATGATACACGGACCTGTGGGTCACAGTCATTTACAGTTTATTCAATTTGCTTCAGGTCAAAATTTGATAAAACTGAAAACGACTGTTGTACATATTTTACATTATTCATTTAAACACAAAAACGAAAACTGAAAAAAATCCGTATTTTTCATTTTTGTTTTGGATTGTTGTTTCATTGTCTTATTTTTTGAAAAACAAATGAACAAATGACACAACCACTGGACACTGACCTTATATGTGACATCATCCCTCTGTTTCCTGTCATTCCTGCAGATCAAAAGGATAAATCTAGTGGCAGCAACATGGAGATTTTATACATCCTGGTTCCAAGTGTGACAATTCCATTAGCCATCGCCTTGCTGTTCTTCTTCATTTGTGTGTGCCGCAACAACCAGAAGTCCTCCAGGCCTCCTGCCCCACGCCAGCCCAAACCAGTCCGTGGACAAAACGTTGAGATGTCTATGCTCACGACTCCATTCAAGCCAAAGGTAGAGACGGCGCACGGTCACAGTCACATCACAGGACATACATTAACTTCACTCTTCAGTCATTGAACTCATTCCTTTCTCTAAACCCACATGCCTTCTTCTGCACACGCTCGGTTTCATCAAAGTCAAAACTGGATGTTTCAGCAAGATAATGAAACGCATTCAAGCCATGACATGTTGAAACTGTCAAGATAAACAACACACAAGAAACATTATTTGCATTCCATAATAAATATGCATGCATATATATATATATATATATATATATATATATATATATATATATATATATATATATATATATATATTTTTTTTTTTTTTTTTTTTTTTTTTTTGTGTGTGTGTTTTGTTTGTGTGTGTTGTATATATATATATATATATATATATATAAACAAAGAGAACAAATAAGATGTTTTTTTGAATGAAATAAGGTCAAAACTAGTGGTTCCAGGCACAACAAACCCCGCCCCCTCACATAAGGTGTGTTTCCACTACACTGGTTCTGGGACTTTTTTTAGGGGACATACTTTTGACCGGGCCATGAGTTAGCCCGGTCCGCTCAGGCGTTGTGTCTCCATGCCCTTATGGCCCTGTAAGAACCCTGTGGTGACGCCATCATGTTACGTCAGTTGCTATGGTAACATCACTATTCTGCTCTAGTTAATTTGGCTTTAAAAGCTGCGGGTACAGAGGGTTGTGATTGGACAGAATGCCCATGTGATGTCTTGACTACAAGAAAACAATTGCATTCACTTCCTGTTTTGCTTCTGTTGAAACTATCAACATCTAAGACCAGATATTATATTTAACTCTTCCAATGCTCCAGTCAAATACTGAACTTCGTGACGCCAACACTTGCTTGTCCAGCCATCTGGGAAAATGTTCCTACACTTATGTCGGCAGAGTGGAATATGTGCGTGATCAACACAAAATATGTATGTCATGGTGACGAAAAACAAACAAACTGATAAATAATATATAATTATAGAGAACCAAAACACATATGCTCAATGTGATGATTTTCAGAGTGGGAAGTTTGTGTAACTTAAAGCATACACTCTTGTTAATTATTTAAAATGTAGAGAGATGAGAGCAATGAATCAATCAGATCAAGGAACATTTGTGACTGGAACCATGCATTTCAAACAAGTTATTTATTTTTCCGTTTATATATTTTTTGTTTAAGTATGAATGTATGGGTTGTGACTATGGAATGGGGGTAGGCAAAAATAAGCAACTCTGCTTCAGCCTACTCCTTTTGAGTTGTCATTATATAATCAATATAACTTGTACTGTTACAAGATATGTAATCTGCTCAAATAAACTCAAACAAACAAACAAACGAGGCCAGGAGCATACGCAGAAGGACAGGAATAATAACAGTTTACATGGGACAGGAATGATCTTATTCAGAATTAACATCAGAATAAACCAGTGGCTTTATTTGGAATTAAGTGTAATTTGGAATTAACATTTCCAACAGGAATTAGGTGTTTATATGGTTCTTTTATTTGGAATTAAACAGAAATAAAAACTGTCATGTAAACAGGCTGAATGACCGACTGCATATTTTTATCCAGAATATCACTGTTGTTTCCCCTTCCACCTGTAGCTTCTATCCTAACATTTACCTCTGTCTGTACAAAACTGCTTCTAAAACACACACACACACACACACACACACACACACACACACACATATATTTGCTCTCGCAGCAGTTTGGAGTCTCCTGCGGTGAATCTAAATGAGCGCTGCTCTGCCACAACTGTCTTTGAAAGTCATATGAGCAGAGGAGTCAAAACACTAACACCACCCAGTGTGTGTCAGCTGGGATGTGTTGGAGCAAGCTCTGTGTGTGTGTGTTTGTATTCCTGTCTTTATGGGAACATTGATATGTTTCCAAAATCACAACATGGGGACTTCTGACACTATGAGGACCAAACTTCAGGTCCCCATGAATATTAAATAAAAATATAAATTAAGGTCCCCACTAGTAAAATAGAAATGATGTGACCCTATAAATACATGAATTTGTTTTTGAATTTGTCCCCATAAAGCAGGAGGGAAACAGGTGTCAGGTGTAGTGAGTGTAAGAACATTTTTTAAATGTCTTTATACTCACTACCCAAATGCTACAGGATTACAAACCTCATGAGACATGAAAACATGTCTGTGTGTGTGTGTGTGTGTGTGTGTGTGTGTGTGTGTGTGTGTGTGTGTGTGTGTGTGTGTGTGTGTGTGTGTGTGTGTGTGTGTGTGTGTGTGTGTGTGTGTGTGTGTGTGTGTGTGTGTAAAAATGACCTGTCTGAGGAAAACCTCCAGATCTCTCTCCTCAGATCCAGGAATGTTCAGCAGTACTTCTTTTTGGTCTGTGTTTAGTTCTGCCCTTCTTCTTTTCCACATTTGTCCCTCACACTCACTCCTCCTTAAACACACTCCTCTCACTCACTCCTCCTCACACTCACTCTTCCTCACACTCACTCTTCCTCACACTCACTCTTCCTCACACTCACTCCTCCTCACACTCACTCTTCCTCACACTCACTCCTCTTCACACACACTCCTCACACTCACTCCTCCTCCTCACACTCACTCCACCTCACACACACTCCTCCTCACACTCACTCCTCCTCATACTCACTCCTCCTCACACTCACTCCTCCTTCAACACACTCCTCCTCACACTCACTCCTCCTTAAACACACTTCTCCTCACACTCACTCCTCCTCACTCACTCCTCCTTAAACACACTCCTCCTCACACTCACTCCTCCTTCAACACACTCCTCCTCACACTCACTCCTCCTTAAACACACTCCTCCTCACACTCACTCCTCCTTAAACACACTCCTCCTTAAACACACTACTCCTCACACTCACTCCTCCTTAAAAACACTCCTCCTCACACTCACTCCTCCTTAAACACACTCCTCCTCACACTCACTCCTCTTTAAACACACTCCTCCTCACACTCACTCCTCCTTAAACACACTCCTCCTTAAACACACTCCTCCTCACACTCACTCCTCACACACACTCGTCCTCACACTCACTCCTCCTCACACTCACTCCTCCTCACACTCCTCCTCACACACTCCTCACACACACTCCTCACACTCACTCCTCCTCACACACACTCCCCCTCACACTCCTCCTCACACACTCCTCACACACACTCCTCCTCACACTCACTCCTCCTCACACACACTCCCCCTCACACTCCTCCTCACACACTCCTCACACACACTCCGCCTCACACTCACTCCTCCTCACACTCCTCCTTACACACACTCCTTCTCACACACTCCTCCTCACACTCACTCCTCCTTAAACACACTCCTCCTCACACTCACTCCTCCTCACACTCCTCCTTACACACACTCCTTCTCACACACTCCTCCTCACACTCCTCACACTCACTCCTCCTTAAACACACTCCTCCTCACACTCACTCCTCCTCACACTCCTCACACACACTACTCCTCACACACACTCCTCCTCACACTCCTCCTTACACACACCCCTCCTCACACACACTACTCCTCACACTCCTCTTCTCTCCTTGCTCTCACTTCATCCATCTTTCCTTTCTTGCTCTCCTTCTCCTCTTTGCGTCTCCTGCTCCATCCCGTTACTTCTGAACCTGTATTTCTCCTGGTCCTCCCTCTTCAAACACAATAATGTCTTTATAATGTCGATCATGTCCCCACTCTGCCAGCCAGAACATCGCTCACATTTGGATCCGTATCGTGTTTCGTTCAAGGTTACACACTCATATCATCTCATGTTTATCTTTTTCCACATCATTTCGTCGGTGCAGCGGGGTGGGTGGGGGGGGGTGGGGGGGTGGGGGGTTACATACACAGTGTGTCTTTGCAAAAACCAGAGCTGATGCTCAAGGTAATGTGGGTAATATTACCGTCAATGACTTTAGACTAAACCGCAAAATGTCACAGAAGCGTCAGAATCCATTAATATCCCAGGTTTATTTTGTTTTTTTGGAATGGAACAAACGTTTCACTGACCTAAAAAGGAGCCTGTCTTGGTGGTGTTTAGATGACGACCTTGTATCTGCAAGGAGTCGACTTTAGGGGGAGATCAAAGCCCTCGCAGTGACAGCCGTGCAGTTTTAGGATTATACGATGGATTTTAAAAGGTCTCTGTGGACAACGAAGACATGAAATATGGTTTACATTCAAAAAGCAGCATAACTATGTTTTGTACAGTTTGAAGAGGAAACAGGGTTTTTACACACGTGATGATATTACATGTGTTACCGGCATGAACATGAGCTGAGAAAAGTTTACTTTGTTAATGAAAAACTAACACTTTTAAGTTAACTCATAATGGGCTGTCGGGCTGTGTTAAATGTCTTTTCCTCTGCTTTATAATAGGTAGGTAGGTAGGTAAGTAGGTAGGTAGGTGGGTTAGTGGGTGGGTTGGTAGGTAGGTGAGTGGGTGGGTGGGTGGGTTGGTAGGTTGGTAGGTAGGTAGGCGGGTAGGGGGTGGGTGGGTGGGTGGGTAGTTAGGTAGGTAGGTAGGTGGGTGGGTGGTTAGTTAGGTAGGTAGGTAGGTGGGTGGGTGGGTGGGGATGTAGGTAGGTAGGTGGGTGGGTAGATAGGTGGGTAGGTGGGTGGGTGGGTAGGTAGGTGGGTAGGTAGGCGGGTAGGGGGTGGGTGGGTGGTTAGGTATATAGGTAGGTAGGCGGCTAGGTGGGTGGGTGGGTAGGTAGGTAGGCGGGTAGGGGGTGGGTGGGTGTCTGGTTAGGTAGGTAGGTAGATAGGTGGGTGGGTGGGTGGTTAGGTAGGTTGGTAGGTAAGTAGGTAGGCAGGCAGGCGGGTGGGTGGGTACCTAGGTAGATAGGTAGGTAGGCAGGTGGGTGGGTAGGTGGGTAGGTAGGTAGGCAGGTGGGTGGGTAGGTGGGTAGGTAGGTAGGCAGGTGGGTGGGTGGGTAGGTAGGTAGGTTGGTAGGTAAGTAGGTAGGCAGGCAGGCGGGTGGGTGGGTACCTAGGTAGATAGGTAGGTAGGCAGGTGGGTGGGTAGGTGGGTAGGTAGGTAGGCAGGTGGGTGGGTGGGTAGGTAGGTAGGTTGGGTAAATAGGTATGTACGTGGGTGGGTGGGTGGGTAGGTAGGTAGGTAGGTAGGTAGGTAATGATCTTTATTGTCATCATACACAACATCATGCACAACAAGATTTAAAAGACACACACATATAAAAGACAAGATAATCATTTTAAGTACAAGGTAAAATAACTGAAATAATCTATATAAATATATTACTAACAAAGATAGTGCCAATGACACTGTGCTCATCCAAACCTCACAGCTGTGATGTTTTACCATCAGCAAAAGGGAGTCATTCAATAGATCATAAAATCAGGAGTGAAATCCGATGAGAATTGAGGGAGAAGTGACTTTAGTGACAGACTGGAAAAATATACAAAGTTGTAAATGTATTGTTTTCCATTTTAAATTGTGATAAACAAAGTGATATGTTTTGTACCTAATGCTTAGATCTATCAGAAGTGAGGAAGGTCTGGGCTGTCCAATAATTGACATAATGTAATAATGTCTGTTTTAACTCATTTGTAGATGAGCAACAAAAACAGTACATCTGTAGGAAATGTTTGAATTAACTTTCAAGACTTCATTTACTTCTGTCACTGGAAGATAACCCATTATTTGTATGAGAGATAAAATTAAATAAATAAATAAAATAAAATAATTATTCTGAACTTAACTTAACTGGTTCAAAAACCACAAAATGTTTTCAGTTTTTAGTTAATGTTTTTTTAACGTCTGCCACTTCACTACTACCTTTTCTTCTGTGTCATTTACTGCTTAAACTGAAGTAAAACTACAATATTGGTTTGACAAGTACCACAAGTAAAAGTTCTGCATTTATACTTAAATAAATGTGTATTTTTAACAAATGGTACAAAAAGTATGATGAGTAAAATGAGTCGATTGTGCAGTAAAATGTTCCTACCATTGTTTTGCATTGATGTGGTGTTTGACCATTCATTTTTCTGCCGCAGATGTTACAGTATAAACGACTTCCTTTACTGCTCATAGTTTATGCGTCTTATTCTCATATGTTTGCAGGATCATTGTCCGATGCAAACCATGTGTTTCTAGAAAGTTCTGTTTTCATGAGCGCAGAAAAACAGACTTGTTTTCAGCCTTGTGGCACTGCTTTTTCCAACAAATCCAACAGGGTTTTAGTGGAGTTTATTTAGCTTTAAGGAGAATTCTCTAAATCCTTTAATGCATCAGTTTACCACAAACCTTCACAATCAACACATTTTTTTGTTGTCACTGGACAAAAGTGGATACACAAAGGCAAGGTGACGAGATAAATGAGTAAAAGGTGCAATATTTACTGTTAAGATGTAGTGGCATTAGAGCATAAATGTAAAATATAATAATAATAAATAAGTAAAAATACAAATAGCTCAAATTTGTTAATTTCCACAAATACTTATTTTGTTGCCATCATCATCTTCGTCTCCCGCTTATTCGGGTCGTCGGGGCAGCATCCCCAGCAAAGAGGCCCAGAATTCCCTCACCCCCCAGCTACTTCAGCCAGCTCCTCCAGGGGACTCCCGAGGTGTTCCCAGGCCACCCGAGAGATATAATCCCTCCAGCGTGTCCTGGGTCGGCCCCAGGTCTCCTTCTGGGTGAACATGACCGGAACACCTCCCCAGGGAGGCGTCCAGGGGGCATCCTCACTAGATGCCCCACCCTCCTCAACTGGCTCCTCTGGACAGGGAGGAGCAGCGGCTCTACTCTCAGTCCATCCCGGATGTCCGTGCTTCTCACCCTATCTCGAAGGCTGAGCCCCACCCACCCTGCGACGGAAACTAATTTCTACCGCTTGTACCTGTGACCTCATTCTTTCGGTCATGACCCAAAGCTCACGACCACAGGTAGGGGCGGAACATAGGTCGTTTAGTAAATCGAGAGCTTCACCTTCTGGCTTAGCTCCTTCTTCACCACAACAGATCGGTTTAGCACCCGCATTACTGTGGATGCCGCCCCAATCTGCCTGTCATCAAGGTGTGGGGGAGGGAACGGCTCGTGGACATTTTTTCTGAGTCTTTTTTTCCGTGTGTTCGGGGGTTTTGCCGGCATGTCTTTTGTTCATGCTGGTGGAGTGATGGCTGCCTCCTCCTTTTTTTGTCATCTTCTTTACACTTATGGTTAGAACTGTGATGAAAGAGGGTCAAGGGTAACGAAAAGTATTATGGGTAATTCCCTCTTAGCCAATGGGATGATACGTACAGTACGTACAGTACGTACATTACGTAGTTATGTACAGTACGTACAATAATGTACATAGTATTTATGGGGGTTTCAGTTTTCTTTCGTAAATATAATTTTTCGTTACTTGGATTGTTCGTTACCTACCTGAGTAGAGGCACCGATGTATTAGAATATCGAAATGTATGGGGGGAAAAACTACTCATGAAAGCGTTAAAACTTTTTATTGATATTTGAGCATTTTTTTCTGAAATTCAGGTGTTTCCAATTTTTTATAGCGCTATTTACATTTTTGCAAATTTCCAAGGGTAATGGAAGCGCAGTTAGTGTCTTTTTCCTGGTCTTTGTACTAATACATTTGAACAGACCACTATTACCCAGCAGGCAGTGCAGCAGGTCTCCCATGGGACACTGTCTGGCTGTTCATTTAGACACACGTAAAATTCTACGCACACACACGACCTGTGGTGGTGTGAGGAGGATCTGAGGGTTTGGGTGTGGGGATTTAGGAAGGGGTGCAACAAACCCATAACTAAAAACATCTGTTCTTTTCATAACATCAGCAGGACACCACTTTCTACTCATACGTACGCTCATGCACACACACCGCACCCCCCTCAGAGATCATACAGGCCTGTGTGTCTCCCCACCGCTCACAGAGGAATTTCATTATTCATCTCCCAGTTCCTGGAATCTGAAAATCTCTGCCAACCTCTTCTCACCTTTTATCTTCTCCCAAGTATGGCTGCGCACACACACACACACACACACACACACACACACACACACACACACACCCAGAGCCCAGCGCCTCACTCTATCTCTTCAAACACATAAAAACACACTCCTAAAGCCTGTCTCCTTCTGAAATCATGTGGTGGGTTCATAGATATGAGACCTTCGGTGGAATCACGACATCGTCCTTGTGTTTGAGCAATAGATTTGATCCAGCTGAAAAGTTTTGCAATCCTCTTCTAACCCTAATGTTCTGCACAATCCTGTCGGTTTGAGCTGTAGAAACCTCCAGAATCCCATTTCACCCCTTAGCCCTACCCATACCCATTACCCCTTCAAATAGGGCTATAAGGGGTAGGGGTTGAAAAGCATCCCCTATGAATTAGGACACCCTTTCAACACTCGCCTACATCATCAGTTCACTCCACCAGTTGTTACGTAACCAACAAGTATTCAGAGAATCTAACCTCTGTTTTGGGCCAATCTCATGTTTCTATGACAACCCATTTTTGAATTACAGCCAATAATGTGATTTTGACCTTTCTGCGACCTTGACTGTTGACCTTTTGCAACATTGATAATTTCATTATATTTCTTTATGCATCAGTGTGTGTAATATTATGATAAAATATCAATATATCACACACAGTTTACACAAGTTAATTTTGTGACATGTCACCTTTGACCTCCAGAGATCTCAAAAACTATTGGTCGTAGGTGATAACACCAATTATGAGAATTGTATAAATCTTCATTCCGCATCGTTTGGTACCAATCTGAACATTCTGTAACCATCTGTTCTTGAGTTATAACCCATCATGTGATTTTGACCTTATAGTTAATTGTGACCTTCACCTTTGACCTTTACTCAAATGGATCATTGCATCTGATGTGCATTAGCTATATGTATATGTCCATGTAATTTAATGGAGATAGCTCAAGTATTCATTGAGTTATAGCCTGACATGTCTCCGCAGACACATGCTCACACAGTGTCGTCCTCCTGGACTAGGCCCATATTTTTACTAATATCTGTGTCGAATCGGAGAAGTGCTATGCATCGACAGATAACTCCACGTTTATGTAAATAACGGGTTTTTTTATGTCCATTTTATGGAGAAAATGACCATTACACATTGTGACAATGTCAAACTTTATACAACAAAACTTAAAAACAGTTAATTAAGTTTAAAATACTACATTTGTGTACTTGTTTCATAGATGCTGAGCATTTTTAAAAGGATTGTATTCTGGGAAATCTCTCGTACCCCTCTGTTTGGAGTCTGTTTAAAGGTGTATAAAGCCCTTCCCCCTACCCCTCTGCCTTAACATTAATTGAGACACCCCTACCCCTACACATGGACACACAAAACAGAAGGTAAGGGCTAAGGGATGAAATGGGATTCATCCTTCGTCCTGCTCTAAAGACAAGGCCACGCTTTTCAAAACACAGCTACAGCTGATTCTGTGTACGTTTATACTGGCAAGAGAATTAATTGCTTAGTCTTCCTAAAGCTGCTAACTTGTCAACTAAATGACATTTTTAAGCTGTGAAACACATTGCCAGATTTCCAGATTTTCCCACATTTCTTTCCAAAGGCTTAAAAGGGGTTATTAAGAGCTGATGTAATGGATGTGGCCTGATTATGACAATTATCAACACTCCAGGCTATACTTTTTACATTCACTGATTTATTGCTCACACTCTGGTGTTGTGTTAGGCAGGATGCCTGTGTCAAAGTTAGCAAAGCTAATGTTAACTTCATGACAACATTTTACTTTTCCATACAAGGATAAAGGTAAGAGGAGAAAAGTGGTCTGACAGAAAATAATGACCTGCTTTTTTCCCTATCATCCCTCTGCCATCTTTTGCTCTAACTTCTTTCTTCTTTTTTCTTTCTGCAGAGTAAGGCCAAAGAGCTTCCCTTGTCAGCCGTTCGTTTCATGGAGGAGCTTGGAGAGTGCATTTTAGGGAAGATTTACAAGGGTCACCTCTACCTGCCAGGCATGGACCAGGCACAGCTTGTGGCCATAAAGACCCTCAAAGATGCCCAGCAGTGGGGCGACTTTCAGCAGGTACAGAATTAATCACTGTACATATCATTTAGTTTCTTTCCTTTGTGTTTGTTAAAAAAATGGTGGATGGCAGCAGATGTTAAACAGTGATATGACTACATATAAAACAAGAATACACAGATAATTACACATCATATTCATACTAAAAGTGCCAGACCTACACTGACTGATCTCTATGTTTTCAAAGCATGTTTAAAACTATCAGAGTTGGTGATTGTCTTTATATTACCTGCTAGCTACCTGCTAATATATTTATATATATATATATACACATACTTATTAATATTTGAACGTAGGAATACCACATATAGCCCCTTCAACTGGCAATTTTGTGTAGATATGAAATGTACTAAAATGCTCAGTAATAAACTACAGAGGACTTCTGTCCTTGTGGAAACATCTCTTCCCACTAGACTTGAAGCCTGACATGTTATATTTACACAGAAGGTAAATGTGGTGGGCAACGGGAGAAGATGTATATGGATAAAAAGCACTGAACAGTGGCTAAATTCATGGCGATTCACTTTAAATAGTTCCAAAAATAAGCAAAAACGAGTCCTACCCTGACTTTCCATCAACAAAGAATAAGGTGGAGCTAGCTTAAAATGTGACATTTTTCAAGTAAGTTTTTTTGGAGTGAGAAAAATGTAAGTGACCTCAGCCTGAACTTTGGTGAATTTCAGTTCCCTTTGGCCTTCAGAACATTCCATATTCTAATTCTATTAACCCCCAAAGACCCAAACAACTGCCAGCAGCCACAAGCTTTGTCTGATCTAAAATGCATAATAACTATTTAACCGCTAAACATATCCATACATGTTAATAATTATCTTCTTATCTTTTCATGGTCATCATATATGACCCGTGTGGATGTTCAGAGGCTCTGTAGTTACCATGGAAACACCACCATCTTCTACAACATTGACTCGTCAGTAAAACCCATCGTAAATGACAGTGGATGTAGACACGTGTGATAGATAGATAGATAGATAGATAGATAGATAGATAGATAGATAGATAGATAGATAGATAGATAGATAGTTTATTAATCCTTCTTCAAGAAAATTGCTTTTGTTACAGCAGCAGAAATAACACTCAGATATCCCATCATTTCAGATCTCACACACACACACATAAATCCCTACGACCCATAAAAGATCACATAAAAAGACCATTATTGTACATTATTGGACATTGAAGAGTCTAATTGCAGCAGAAAAGTCTTCCGGTAACGTTCAGTCTAATGTTTCTTATGTTACCGTTTTCAACCCAGGAGGCGGCGGTGTTGACCGACCTGCAGCATCCCAACGTGGTGTGCCTGGTGGGTGTGGTGACCCAGGAACAACCGGTCTGTATGCTGTTTGAGTTCCTGCCCCAAGGAGACCTTCATGAGTTCCTCATCATGCGTTCTCCACATTCTGATGTTGGCTGCAGCAGCGATGAGGACGGCACCGTCAAGTCCAGCCTGGATCACGGGGACTTCCTACATATGGCAATTCAGGTTGGATATGGAATAGTTTTTTTGTTGTTGTTTGTTTTCAAAGGAAATGTAGTTTTTCCATACTGACAGACCCCTGCTGTTGATTTCATCCACTTATCATCACCTTTGGTCTAATAAATCCTGTGACTCTCGTGCTTCTTAGGTGGCTGCTGGGATGGAGTACTTGTCCAGTCACTTCTACATCCATAAAGACCTCGCAGCTCGGAACATACTAGTCGGGGAACAGCTTCACGTCAAGATCTCCGACCTGGGTCTCTCCAGAGAGATCTACTCATCAGACTACTACTGTATCCAGCCCAAAACCCTGCTGCCCATCCGCTGGATGCCCCCCGAAGCCATCGCCTATGGGAAATTCAACACAGACTCAGACATCTGGTCATATGGGGTGGTGCTGTGGGAGATCTTCAGTTACGGCCTGCAGCCTTATTATGGCTTCTCCAACCAGGAAGTGATGGAGATGGTGAGGAAGAGACAGCTGCTGCCCTGTCCAGAGGACTGTCCCCCCAGGTATGATCAGGTTCACATTAAATGTCAGTGTAGCCTAGCTATGCTATCCCAATTCATTCCATGTCTGGGTCTAGTGGTGCTTCATAGGCAGGGGAGGCAGGGCAACAAGGTTGTCTGTCTAAAATCCCTCTGTATGCAATAGGACAGTACTACCACCAATCAGTGTAATCTTTAGGATGATGTAGTTAGAGCGCCGGAAAGTTATGAATTATTATGGAGCTTAACGACTGTTGTCGTTTCTGTAAAAAGAATTGAAAGATTTTTGACAGCCATCTGTTGACATTGTTGTTCTTCTTCTATGGTTGTTTCCGGTTGTTTCTCTCTGAATCGTTGCCGCCTCACTTTGTTACGCCTGCCCTCCGACTCTATACTTCACCATAATTCGTCGGCCAGTTTCAGGGAAATCGAGCCAATAGTTATGTTGAGCGAAACTAGACTAGTATGGTAGCACATTAGATTTGCTGCTGCTTGGGGCGTCTAGCACGGGTGGGTGGGTGGATGGTCATCTATCTGAACTAACCTACATATTTGTCCTTTGACATTTTTGTTAACATGTACAGGTATTTTCACATCATATGATGCTAAATGTTTGTGTATTTAAGCACTCTGGGTGCTTAGAAAAGCACTATATAAACCCAATCTTATTACATTATTATTAAATTTTTAATAATAATTTTAATTGTTTTTTAACCACCTTAGCACACTTTCTAAAGCAATATTATCCAAATGATGACACTTTATTTGCTCTTTCAGATTCTATGGTTTGATGACTGAGTGCTGGCAGGAAGGACCAGCTCGCCGACCACGTTTCAAGGACATCCACGTGCGGCTGCGAGCCTGGGAGGGGCTGTCATCCCACGCCAGCTCCAGCACACCTTCTGGTGGTGGAGGAAACGCAACCACCCAGACGACTTCACTCAGCGCCAGCCCCGTCAGCAACCTGAGCAACCCCCGATACGCCGCCGCTGCTGCAGCTGCTGGATACCTCTACCCAGCCCAGGCCATCCCACCCCCAAGCCAGATGGCTCCGATTCCGGCCTGGACACCCATGGCTGTACCCCAAACCCACCAGCGCTTTATTCCTGTGAATGGCTACCCCATCCCGCCGGGTTACGCAGCTTTTCCAGCTCACTTCGCCCCCCCGGCACCACCCACTAGAGTAATCCAGCACCATCTGCCTCCTCCCAAGAGTCGCTCACCCAGCAGCGCTAGCGGTTCCACCAGCACGGGTCACGTCAGCGGAGTTCCCTCCACTACAGGCTCCAACCACGATGCCAACACGCCACTGCTCTCCCACTGCATCATGCCGGGGAGCGGTGGTCCAGCTCAGATGTACGGACAAATTTCCCAGAAGGGAGTGGGGCAGCTGGACCACACGTCACAAACATCAGCGCTGCTCGCTGCAGATTCTGACATAATAATGTACAACGACAATGTCATCACGGCAGACCTGTAGATAGACAGACAGATACTCGCACTCATAATTTGAGAAAGTTTTGATCCTTTTCACACAGGACCAGCTCTGACCATGTGTCAAACAGAGACCCGGCAGAAATGGGCCTGGACGCACGTCTGGACCCAAACCCACAGTGTGAAAAACATGGGTGCAGCTCCACCAGTATATACACACAGCTGACCTTTTAATAGGTGTGGTTCCACTGTCGGAACTTCCGGAACATTTTACAGGAACTTGACAGGATGCGCGTGTTTCCACTGACCGGGCCATTCGGATAGGTCCGCCTTCTGGAACTTTTACAGGAACCAACAGATTTCCTGCTCGATGGTAGGTACTTGAGCACGGCCCGGTTGAGTCGCTGGGCAGAAGTCTTGCAGATCGATTGTCGCAAATGACATCATCAGATTGCAACAAACAACTCAAGAGTAGTTGTCGGAGGAAGTTGACCACATGACGAAGTAGAAGAACAGCAAAAAGAAGATAAAATGGATAAGAAGAGTGTCTATGTCTGGTCTTGTTGTGATTTCCTCCTCTGCTGCTGCTGCTTTGTTTTGGTGCTTTTTATTAGGGATGTTACCATAGCAACTGACGCGATATGATGACGTCATCACAAGGTTCTTACAGGACCATTCTGTATGGAGACACAACACCTGAGAGGACCTGGCTAAGCCATGGCCTGGTCAAAGCACGTACCCCAAAAAAGTCCTGGAAGTTCCGATAGTGGAACCACACCTGATGCCTTATTGTGTAAAACAAGTGTACTTAATACCATGGTTTGAAAATGTGTTATTTTAACCTCTGTGTAAATACGGTACATAAGTCCTGAATGAATCAGTGAATGAAATGCATAGATATATATTCAAAGGAACATTTTATTATTGAAAAAAAAAATCTTTACTTTAGAAAACCCTGTGTCTCCAGACTTCACTAGTTTGTTCTGCAGTCTGAGTGAGAGGCAACAAGTACCCCGGCTGAACCGCTGATCCTGAAAGAGGCCACAAAGACACTGATGTTCACTTGATTCCCGTGTCTCCTGTTGTGATGCGCTTGTAGCTGGACATAAAAACACAACACGAGAATGCGCCATACGCTTCTGCGCACTGTGACGATTTACTCGGGAACAACGAACACATGTTCGGTGGCTTTTTTTTTTTCGGTGGAACCAAACAGTGCACAAGGCTGCGTACAGATACCCCACCTGTCTCACCGGTCTCAAACATGCGGCCTGGGGTCCAAATGCAGCCCAATCCAACCCTTGGGATAAATTTTGGAAAGTTCACACATTTTAGTTCAGGTTCCACATACAGACCAATGTGATCTAAACAAAAATGACAACTCCATATCTTCTCGCTTTGTGAAGATAACATGACATTATGCCAAGAAATAATGACAACTGAAATGTTTGTCTTTGTTTTACTTCAAAGAAATAATGAAAATATGTACATTTATAAACACTCCTGTAACAATAACATGTGAATAATCTGAACAAATATGAGCAATCTGAAATGTCTAAAGAAAATTAAGCATAAATTTAACAAGTTTCTGCTTCTTTTACTAAGTGTTAATTGTCTTTGTGGATCTGATCCATAATGTACATGTAGAAATGATAAGTTGAGGCACAATGTTGTTAAAAATCCCACTTACTTTTCTTGAGAAATGTAACTTTTTTTCAGGTTGTTCACATCTTCTTTCTTTGGATTGTTTTTAAAACTAAGTATTTTCATAATTTAATGGGGTTTTTTAAACACTAAAACAAAGACAAACATTTGAAATTGTGATTATTACATGGTTATTATGCTATCATTTTACTGGTCTCACTCACTGGAGACCAAATGGGTTTGAGACTCCTGCCATAGATGATCCATAGCATTGTTTGTACCGTTCAGTAAACTAACAGCTTCCGTTGTCTACTTCTTTTTCACTTAAAATCCTTTTGGAAATGACACCTGAATGTTTTTCTGCAAGCTCAACTTGGACTTAGACTTTTCTCAAATCCCTGCATACAGCTGCCAAGAATGAGAAACCAGATAATTGGGGGGAGTAGGTTGCAGTTACGTGACCATGATGACATCACAATTTGAGCTGGAGGGCAGGAAGTAACCATGGAGACTGTTGCTATGGAGGAAACCATTAAAGAGAGTGTTGATTGTATGGATTTAGATCTAGTGTCCAAATACAGATACATACAGTTAGTTAAAACATTTATTGGACGTGACCCGTATCTTATGAAAATTAATGAGTTTTTGACAGAACCCAAAGATCCACAACCTCGGTACCAAAAGGCTCAGTGATAATTATCTTTTAGTCTTTGCCAGGGTGAGTGTTTTATTTGAAAAGATGAGATGTGAAGATGCAATACATGTTTGATAACATTCGTCGCTGCTAACTGCTAGCAGTAGTGACTTATGTCAACAAACATGGAACGCATCTTGATGTCACTAGATAAACAATATTACAACAGTGTAAATGAACATTTAATGACAACCTATTGATATATAGCACACCCACACAAAAAACAAAAAAGTTAGCTTTCGAACGTACCTCTGACAAAGTGGTTGCTTGCAGACACAGGTATTAGCATTAGCATTTGCAGACTCCATTTCTCACCTTTGTGAATGGCAGTCTTTGGTACTTGCTTTCGGTAATCGCGTTTCCTTCTCTCAGCTAGAACGATTGGCCAGTCGTAAGCTACACAAAACTTAGGCATTTTCGTCAAGCTACTTCACTTCCTTAGCCTAAAAAACTAGCCCTCCTCTACTGCAAAAAATATTTTTGCCTAAATCGCTCCATCAGCCAGGACCAATAAAAATCTATCAGTCCAATCACAACGCTCTATTTGTGTAGCAAGATTGTAGAGCGGGTTTAGCACGACGACGACAGGGTTGAAGAAGTATGAACTTATAAACAGTCTATGGTCGGATAAGCAGCATGTAAATGGACACTGTTAGCGGTGTGTTAAAGTTAATTAGCTTAGCCTATAGGATGTTAAAACCACCAGATAGACACTGGTTATGACTTGTTTTTGTTGATCTGTATACGTCACATTGTTCATTGCTCTGATTGGTCACAGCATTGGCCTATTACGTGCAGAACAGTTTGAAAGACAGCCGTTGATCCCACCCGTACGTTTAAGCGCAGTCTATGGATCGTCTCCAGACAATGAATTCGTATCATAGTCAGGCTTGACAGGCTAACACTTCTTGCCCTCCATCTGAAAATTGGCCGTTGACTATATAGCAGTGTGATGTCATGTGAAATCAACATATTGTAAAAGTAAAATCCACGTCAGCCTTTCTAGACCCTGTTTTCTCTCTCTGAGTGGATTTGGCATCAAACCTCTGAAGCAGATACACAAAATGAAACCACACAGTGCTTCATTTCCTCTTCATCTAAACCAGACTGGTCTCAGGGTAAAACACTTCACCCACCAAAACAAGGGCTGGGGTACATTTACTGTCACTATGCTGAAATATCAACTCCAGAAAACCTTAAATCTTTTATTGCAGAGTGGATATGGTTTTTATAAGAGAATATTGTCAGTGTTTTTGAAGGATTTTATAATCATTGCTTCCATGTTTGATTTGTTCCTTGCATTTCCTGGTTTTCTGCCCATCCACGAGATTAAATTTATCCCCACATTCAGACATAGAAAGACAAAAAAATACACTAAACAGAGCTTCTTTTTTGTGTAACTGATGCTACCTTTATAAAGTCAGTCTATGTTTTTTTATTATTAATAATAATTTGATTGCCTGGGTGTTTTTATGGTGTCATGAGAGCTTTGCAAATCATATTTATTTATTTTTTATGCCCACTTTATACCTGAGCAAGAATGATTAACCTGCCTTAACAAGGAATAATTTGATTAATAGAGTGTTTAAGCCTGAATCTCATTCCACCCCTTCCCCTCCATTTTGCATGTCCACATGTAGGGGTAGGGGTAGGGGTATCTCAATTCACATAAGGGCAGGGGAGGGGCTTTATACCCCTTCAGAGATTTTCCAGAGGCAGATTCCAAACGGAGGGGGACTAGAAATTTCCCAGAATACAATGCGAATCCTTTTAAAAATGGTGGCAATTATGAAAGAAGTACACAAATGTGGTATTGTCGCTGTAATTAACAGTTTTTAAGTTGTGATAACTGTTGTATAAAGTTTGACATTATTGCAACGTGTAAGGGTAATTTTATCCATAAAATGCACATGAAAAAAAATGACAATTTTTTTTTAATAACAATGTGATTATTGATTTTAAATATAACAAACACACACAACTGTATGCCAGCATTACATGTCACGTAACTGTATAAATATACATTGCATTCAAAGAAAAAAACTAAACTAAGGGTTAACCTGTTAATTAACTGTCTACCTATCTAACAGTTAGCCAAATAAAAACTGTCCTACCATACTATACGAGTTTACAACAACATAAAACAAAACATAAACATACAAGGGGCGGCCATGGCTCAGTTGGTAGAGCAGGTCGTCCAGTAACTAAAGGGTTAGTGGTTCGAAAGGAAAGGAAGAAAAGACCCTTCACCCTCCTGCCTCCAGTTCCACTCACACTAGTGTATGAATGTTTGGTCGTGGTCAGAAAAATGGCTGCCATACTTCTGTCAGTCTGCCCCTGGGCAACTGTGGCTATGTATGTAGTTTACCACCACCAGAGGGCGTATGTGAGAGCGAATGAATAATGGATCACTAATGTGAAGCGCTTTGAGTGGCCAAAAAAGTGCTAAAAAAAAAGTGCTATATAACTCCAGTCCATTATTATTAATCTAAAATACTTCACCATCCTCTGCGTCTTCTGTTAAGTTTAAATTTCCCACAAAGTCTTTAAATGAACCCGACACTTTTTCAAACATTGACAGTTTCCCTTCCCTTCTAAAAACATGATGAGCATCTGCTTCTCCAGCTTAGGCCAATGGTTTATGGAAAAAAAAATTGCTATTTACGTAAACGTGGCGTAATCGGTCGATGCGTAGCACTTCTCCGATTCGATGCAGATATTAGTAAAAATATGTTCCTATCCAGGAGAACGACACAACTACAGCAGCAGACGTGTTAGTTCAGTTCTGGTTAAAGCTGTGGATTTTTTGGTTACGTAACTGGTGGTGTGAACTGATGACGTAGGTGAGTGTTGAAGGGGTGTCCCCAATTAATAGAGCTTGATTTTCAAGCCCTACCCCTTATAGCTCTGTTTGAAGGGGTAAGGGGTGAAATGGGATTCAGCTTTAGTTTGTGTTTGCAGCGAGTTTTCTGTTTTTTAGTTTGGAGTTATTTTTTCCACATTCTAAGCTCTTGTAGAATTCGACGTTTGACTCCTATTATGCAAAGAAAAACAAAAAAACATGCCCTGGCTAGATGGAAATATACAGCTGTTCTGATTTTTAGGAAATCCCAAGTGAAAACAGGTGCATGTTTGAGGGGAAAAGAAGCGAATGATTTATTGAATTTGTCATTGTTTTGTTTAGGTCTCCCTATTGCAGGTGTATTTATTGGAATAGTTCCATCTAATAGCAGATAAATCATGTAAAAGCTGGATACATTTACTGTAATATCCCTTTGTGATATGAAGAAAAATGTGTGTGCGTGTTTGGCAAATGCTAAATTGTTCTCTTGTTTTTTTTTAATCACACAAATCACACTTGTGACGATAGGTGAAATTAAACAAAGCTACATAGCAAAAACATATTAAATTTTTCCCTTTAATATTTGCAAAAATTCAGCTCCAGACTGTTTTCCTCAGTGTCTGTGAGGCAGACAATCATAGTGGGGTTTTTTTTAATAACAGGACAAGTCTTCCTTTGCACTTAGTTGTTGAGTTTCAGACGGTGATATCAGCTGCACTGGAAAAAAAAAAAAAAAAAAAAATCTGACCAAGTGTATTTTTCCCTCATTTTTAATCCAAATATCTGATCACACTTCAAATCAGACAGAATCACATGAAGAGAAACTTTTCAGTGAAATATAAGACAATAGAATAAAAGTCATTTTTCACGACATTTTTACCAAGATAATTTTAATTTGTTCCATTGGCAGAATTTTTGCTTAGTTTACAATTTTTACATTTTCTTTCCCTTAATTAAATCCCTGACACTAGACACCCCTTAGTGGCAGCAAATCTAATGTGCTACCGTCGTAGTCTAGTTACAGTCAATGTAGCCTTTGGATAGATTTCCCTGAAACTGGTGAAGAATAGAGTCAGAGGGTGGGTGTAATAAAGTGACGCTGTAACAATGTCCAGAGAAACCACCATAGAAGAAGAACAATAACAACAGGTGGTGATTTCCTTTTATCAAAGATTTATATTAAATACAAACTAATGCAGTGCATGTACTGTTAGTGGCATGTGCAGCCTGTCTGTGGCAGTATTGACTGAAACCTACCGTCCTTCTGGGGTTTATTTGACAACATGATAGTTTGAGCAGCTGATGATCCGTCTTATATGAAGGGAAAGGCTCTTGTTGATCCTAGTTTCAAATAAATGCAGTTCAGGATATTTTTTTTATTCATTTTAGGTCACAGCTTTTTTTTTTTTTGTCTACCTTTTTATTTCCTCTGAAGCAGACTGAGCTACCTGGATGACACGACCTCCTCCAACAGATGAATGTGTACATATCGAACAGTGCAGAAAACCACTTGTACACAAGACTGTGAATCTAAATCAAGTGTAGCTTAGAATTTTATTGGCAAAAGTGACATCATTGTGCCTTTTTGTTAAATTCTAGATCCATTAAAAGCAACATATTTTTGTTTAAATAACAATTTTACAAAAGGTTTACATGCATATCCTATTGACCAAGCGCGGTTTTGTTTTTGTATTTCATCTGAACATTTTTGCACAGATGTTTTGTATTTCAAAAATCATTTATTAAATGATGTTGTTTGGTTAAATGTATAATGTTTTGGCTTTTGTTTTGTTTCTGAGTGTTGTAATGGTCATCTAAAGCCACAAGGTGTCACCACAGTATAATTTCTTTGGGTATTTTTCTCATTCGTTTACTGTTTGTTGTAATAACTAGTGATGACCAGGTGGGGGTGCTGTTAGACTGGTGCCAGTGTGAGCTACACAACAGCTGGAATTAATATTTGCCCATCTTAAACTAGGCCAAAGATGGAAAAATGACTCTGGTACATTTTGCATCTGTGACTGCTTAGTTGTGAAAGTCTCCATACTTTTCTTGGTTATATTTTGCACATTGACTGATTCCAAAAACCATTAAAAGAACATATAATTACACATACACTGCAAAAATCTAATTCTTACCAGGTGTATTTTTCCTCATTTCTAGTCCAAA
Source organism: Siphamia tubifer (assembly GCA_020466265.1). Lineage (NCBI taxonomy): Eukaryota > Metazoa > Chordata > Actinopteri > Kurtiformes > Apogonidae > Siphamia > Siphamia tubifer. The sequence goes on along the minus strand of CM035786.1, from coordinate 6,093,597 downwards.
TATTTCATCACACTTTAAATAAGACATAATCACCTAAAGAGGAACTTTCCAATGAAACATAAGAAGTTATTTATAGACAATAGATCTGGAAAATCTGATTTCAAGAAATCTTATTCAGGTACATTTTCAATTGTTTCATTGGCAGATTTTTTTTTTAATTAAGCAAAAAATAATCTTGAATTAAGGACAATAAAGGGTCTGCCAATGGAAGTAGTAAAATGATCGTGGTAAGATTTCTTGAAATAAGATTAAAATTACTTATACATCAAACACATATTCAATTTGTATCATATTCTGGATTATTTCATGTAATGATTGACTGATATATTGAGTTAACATTTACTTCTTTAATCTCATCCAGCATTGGTTGGGAGAGATTATTGTAATCACTTTGTGTGTGTGTGTGTGTGTGTGTGTGTCCGCAGAGACATATCATGCTATAACTCAATGAATATTGTAGATATCATCATGACATTACATGGACATATACATATAGCTAATATGCATCAGATGCAATGATCTGTTTGAGTAAAGGTCAAAGGTCAATGTAACAATTGACTAAAAGATGAAAATCACATCAGTTATAGCTAAAGAACGGAGGGTCACAGAACTTTCAGATTGGTATCAAACGATGCAGAATGAAGATTTATACAATTCTTATAATTGGTGTTATCACCTACGACCAATAGGGTTTCAGATCTCTGGAGGTCAAAGGTGACATGTCACAAAATTAACTTGTGTAACACTGTTTGCGTGTCAAACATAGACATATCACACTATAACTAAATCAATACTGGATATATTATCATAATATTAAACACACTGATGTATATATACAGTACATATAATGAAATTAGCAATATTGCAAGAGGTCAAAGGTGAAGGTTGCATTTAATAGAAACTTTTTGGCTGTAATTCAAGAACGGGTTGTCATAGAAATTTGAGATTAGACATTCTCTGAATACTAGTTTTTCTTGTATTGGTATCAACCTGTTGCATTGGCTGATATGTTCTTTTTTTCACTCCTATGTTTTACTGACAGGTAAAGTTCACAGCACTTCTGTGTTCTACGGCTGTTCATACTGAAAAAATAAATTAATATTTTGAGGTGATAGACTTTTAAAATAATTTTCAAGAAGTCGGTTACATTTTTCCAATGGCAGATTTTTTTCTAATTCAATTAGTTTAGTTTTTTTTAATTCAAACAAATCTGCCAATGAAACAACTGTAAATGACCTTGGTATAGATTTCTTAAATCAAATTATCCAGATCAAATATTGACTGTATAAATCAGTTCTTATGTTTCTATCTGAGTGAAAAGTTCCTCTTTGGGTTATCCTATCTTAATATTAAGTGTAATGAGACATTTGGGCTGGAAATGAGAAAAAATACACTTGGTAAGAACATATCTGCCAGTGGAACAAGTTAAAATTATGTTGATATTTATTTAAATAAGATTTTCCAGACCTATTGTCTAAAAATAATGTCTTATATTCTCACTAAAAAGTTCCTCTTCAGGTGAGTTAGATATAAGATAAGATTTTTTATTTATTTTTAGACAATAGAACAAGAAAAAAAAATTTCAAGAAAGTTTAAGATAATTTTCAATTGTTTCATTGTCAGATTTAGTTTTATTTTTTGTGGGGGGGGGCTTAGTTTAATATTTTTCTCTTTTTTTTTGCTTGAACAAGCGTCAATGAAACAATGGAAAATTCTCTTGGAAAAAAAAAGATCCACATCTATTTTGTAAAAACAAAATTTCATATGTTATTTACAACTTCCTCTTTGGGTGATTTTCTCTGATTTTAAATGTGAAGAGACATTTGGACTAGAAATGACAAAAAAAACCACTTGGTAATATTTACATTTTTGTCCCCAGGTGGAAATATAAATCACATTTTCTTCCTCCTCCTTAAATGCTAAATCCAGTGTTGCATCTGAATAATGGGTGGAGTGGGAACGGGTGTGTCCATCCCTGATGCTAAAAAGCTTCTGGTTCAAAGCTGGGGGGGGGGGGTGGGGGGGTATATATGTCCTGTAACTGAGGACGGCCACTCCCTCGACCACCGGTGACAGACGACCCCCGAGGCCAGTGTCTGCTAAAGGAGCCTCATTTAAGCTCTTGAGTTTAGGGTGTGATGGTCTGTAACGGCCTTTGAAAGTTAAGGAGAGGCCACAGATAAGAATGGATGCACATTTTTCTTCAAGAGAGAGATAGATGAGTAGGGGATGGATGGATAGAAGGAGGGACGGCAGAAGCAGGTGAGGGTATTATGTTGAGGAGGACACAGGGGGAGCATCAGGGGGGGGGGGGGTCAGCTGTAGCATGGGGTTCTGTGTGGACACAACATGCAAACAATGCAGCAGTGAGGAGGAAGGGGGAGGGGGGGGGGGGGGTACAACCTGATTGCTCCCAGTTGTGGGTTCTGACTTTCATCTGACTCCACTGGGAGGATCAGGGAGAACACTGAAGCCCAGAAATGAAAAGTTCAGAGGCTGTTTATTGTGTCTGTTTGCATGTTAGCGTTGGCTTGTTAACACTCGACCTAAAAAATGTAGCTGAACGTCACTGGTTTTGTGGTTATTTGTCATAAAAAACCAGCCGAACCATAATGAAGGGTTGTTTAAGTGTTTACAATTCTTCCTGACTGAGAAATAAATGAATGTGAACTGCAGAGTTTTGGAGAAATTCTGGACCTAAACAATGAATTAAAAAAATGAACAGATGGAATTACTGCTTAACCCTTCAGTGACGACCACATAAATATATATATGAAGAGTTCATTTGCAAAAACAGATAACTCCATTTTTCGTTTTTTTCAGAAAATTGCATTTTTTACTCTACATTCCAGGTAATACTCATTGATTTGATATATTATTTATTCAATTTAGTGGATCTTACCAAATGAAATAAATAATATATCAAATAAATCAGTATTATCTGTGGAATGTAGAGTAAAAAAATGACATTTTCTGAAAAAAAAGAAAAATGGAGTTATCTGTTTTTGCAAATGAACTCTTCATATATCATATATATACCTGGCTGCCAGGTGGGGGCGCAGACGCACCCTCCTGCTTTCTCTGCTGGTCTCACACCTGGCTGTTTAGCACGTGCTGGCCTGTAGGGAAGCTAAGCCACGGTACGGTCGCAAACCCAATACCAGTCGCTCCAGGACAGTCCAGTCTGTCGGTGCTGCGCTAGGCAACGTTTTCCTTCAACAGGACGTCTGTTACTATTTAAGCAGCAACAACTCAACCACTGGACGTAATTCTCTTGAGGAAGAAAACGAGAATGACCCAGGACGGGATGGTCAACCATGGTAAATGGACTGCACTTATATAGTTCTTTTCCACCTTCATGGTGCTCAAAGCGCTTTACATTAGCCTCTCATTCACCCATTCACCCATTCACACCAGTAGGTTTCTAAGGTCTACGGTAAGTCCTACTGGGGGCCTAAGCCAGGGCTCAGTGTCTTGCCCAAGGATACTTCGACAGGTGGACAGCCAGAGCCGGGACGCGAACCGTCAACCTCTCGGTCATTGGGCGACCCACTCTACCAACTGGTATATAGAGGGGGCTTGGCCTTCCCACATGTCGACCTGTCTGTCAGAGACAGATGTTTTGTCATTGGAGCTTCTGTAATGGTCTCACCTGAAGCGATTGTCATCGTGAAACATCGAACGAAGTTAGAAAAACAACTCAGCTATCAACATTTAACGTTAATTTAATTCTGTCAAATAAACTTCATTCATTCTGACAGACTTCCAAAAGTGAACATTCTTCTGTTCCTGCTTCTGCTTCTTCATTTCCTGCCATGTTGGCATGAAAACATGATTAATAAAAACATATTTTTGATAAATGAAATAGTTAAATCCTCCACGTTTACTTTAGCTAGCTATCTAATCTGATGTTAGGCTCCAGTCAGTGGTGCTGCCTGAGTCTATTGACTTGGATGACCAATTAAATTAGTTCAGGGTGTGGTATATGTAAATTATTCCGTCACTATCCTGGGCAAAAAAAATCTCGCCTCCCGGCCACCGTACACATAACATAAAACATTTTAGTTTGTTGTCCTTTAAGTACCAGCACATATGGCCGAAGCTTCACCTTTATGCTTTATACCTTTCTTATGTTAAAAAAAAGCTGTAGCTTCCTGTCAACAAAAGCCTCCTGTGTGACGAGCAGAGGCTTCCACTTTGATGGGACGATGACTGGGAGGAAAATGCAGAAGTAGAGACGGGGATACGGTTTCACCTCCTCACGCTCTGTCATGGCTGTGGTGGAACCCAACAACAAGACCCTGATTGTTGGGGAACATGAGCTGTTTTTGTTGAAGAGCTGACAGGCGCTTGACCTCTGCTGTCCGCACTGACACACACTGACCTTGAAGAGAGGAAGTGAAGTGAAGCCTTTGAACACTGTCAAGTGAACTATCAGCGGCTGCTTTAATTTCCCCCGGGGGCCGAACACAGCAAGGACAGGTCAGGTAAGATCCACACACCTGGAGGTAAAGGCAGTGGATGTACACATTCCTTTAGATCTGCTGTATCCTAAAGACTTTGATGATCTCTTACCTTTATATATAAAAGCATCAGGTGAATAATAATAATAATGTTAACACAGCTAGATTTAATTTATTCATCTTGAACATACAAACAATATCACTGGAACCATGCATTTCAAACAAGTTATTTATTTTTCCGTTCATATATTTTTTTTGTTTAAGTATGAATGTATGGGTTGTGACTATGGAATGGGGGTGGGCAAAAATAAGCAACTCTGCTTCAGCCTACTCCTTTTGAGATGTCATTATATAATCACTATAACTTGTACTGTTACAAGATATGTAATCTGCTCAAATAAACTCAAACAAACAAACAATATAAAGAAAAACTATATATATATATATCAGAGATGTTCACAAGTAACTTTTTCCAAGTCTAGTCTCAAATGGCTAAAATGAATGTTTCACATTAGATGCTATTTGAGATAATACTGCATTGCTGTATTGTTTTGTATTAAGTGTGTAGTAATTAAGTGTGTTGAAAGCATGTGTACTATATACTCTATTATTACACACTACACCATCAACATTGACCAGAATAATGCATATGCAATGTGAAGAAACATCCCAAAAGCTTTGTTTACATTTGATCAATGTATTTTGATCAAATTACAAATGCAACGTATTTGTACTTTTTGTAATACAGAGGATTTAGCTATTTCATTACAAAATCCCTGTGGCAGCATATATGCGTTACAAACCTTTGCACAAATATCAAGGGAGAGAAACTATTATTTCTGCCTGTGATTTTCCCATAATGTTGGAAAAACTCAAATGAATTAAATAAGAAAACAAATAATTCCATGATAATTCCATACAAGTCTCAGATTTGAGTTTACACACACACACACACACATATATATATATATATATATATATATATATATATATATATATATATATATATATATATATATATATATATATATATATATATATAAACATGAGTTACACAACACTAAAGTGGGTAAAGTGTAAGAAAATGTGCCTGTATTATAGATGATATAAAACAACAAACTATCCAAAAATAGTCATAGTGATAAAACTGTTTAGGCTGCAAATATATTTAATAATAAAAGGAAGCAAAAGAGTGGAACAAGTGTTGTGAAAAATATCCAAAATGTCTAAGTATTCACATTATAGTGTATTAATTTCCATAACCTGATTAGTATCCAGTCAAACTTCCCTTTTGTAACATCATCCTTATGTTCAGTGTGTCTTTGACAGATGAAACTTTTTGTTTGTGTCAAAGCCATTGAGCTGTTTTAAACATTTACACTCCTGCTCATTGTCATACAGAAACTTGGGTGACTGCAAGAAAAGTCAAGAGAGAACAATAGAGTGAACGATGGATCCACATTCCTTCTCTATTCACGCTTCGCAGGTTTGAGATCACATGACCTCCTGTGAAAAGCTCCACTGTGTTATGATGAGATCTACCACATCAGCCCGTCTGAACGAGGCATGTTTTTACCTGCTGAATGATTCACATGTGAAGTTTAAAGAATGTTTTATATTCACAGCACGTGACTTTAGCAGTTGTTTGGTTTTTGTGGGTGTTTCAGTTCAGGTGTCCATTGTGGAATGTTGATCGATTATTAGGCCTTCGCGGCGGACTACGGCAGGAGCAAGGCCTATTGAGTCTGCTGTGATCACAATGGGATCCAGACATTTGAGTTCTAATTTGACCCCCTGAACATGCACGAAGACTCACCAAATTTTGCACACACTTCAGAAGTGTGAAACATTGTGAGTATATATAGGTTTCTTAAAAGTCGGTAAAGAAATGTGTCTACAGCGCCCTCTAGAATAGGTAAAATAATTTGTATTGTATTAACCTATCAGTGCATGTGTTTGGATGGTGGGAGGAAACTGGAGAACCCGGAGAAAACCCACGCAGACACGAGGAGAACATGCAAACTCCACACAGAAAGGTCTGGTGTGGGATTTGAACCAGGGTCCTTCTTGCTGTGAGACATGAGTGCTAACCACTGCACCATTGTGTCGCCCCAGGGCAAATACCTTTATTAGATTAACTGTGAAGATTCAAAATCGCTAAATAAAAAATGATTTTAGTTGACTAAAATGATTTTAGTCGACTAAAATATGACAACCAGTGTTTTTTGTTTTGTTAAAAATTATCACGTCGTCATCTGAACCCGTTTTAACCTCACTAGGGTCACAGGGGTCACTGGGGGCCTAATCCAGCTACAATGGGTGAAGGCGGTATGAGTCTCCAGTTCATCTCAGGGCTGAACATATATAGACAAACAATCACTGTCACATTCACACCTATGGGTGATTTAGATTAACCAGTTAACCAGTTAACCTATCAGTGCATGTGTTTGAATGGAGGGGAGAAACCGGAGAACCTGGAGAAAATTTTAATTTAGTTTTAGTCTCATGACGAAAATTAAATTTTAGTTTAGTCAAAATGTAGTCATTTAAATCATTTTAGTGTTAGTCTAGTTTCAATTAACCAAAATTAATAAAATTTCATGTTATGAATTTTAGTCGACTAAAATAATTTTAGACTAATATATGACAACTAGTCTTTTTGTTTTGTTAAAAATTATCACTAGTCACCTGAACCCACTTTATCCTCATGAGATTGAGCCAGGGGGCTGAACCTCTGTCATTTGTACCACTTTATTAATTTTGTAGTCATTTTTAACTCCTAATTTACAGGTTATTGTTCAATAATTTCTGGGTCATGTGACCTATGGATGCCAAAAGTCCTTACATTTATAACTCTGGTCTGGGTACATAAGACACACTCCTTACATTTAATTTATACCACTTTATTAATTTTATAGCATATTTTTACTCATAAATTACCGGTCATTTTGTCAGTGTTTCAGCCCCCTCGGCTCAGGATTCATTTCGACAGGGGTTTAGCCCCGTAGGTCACAGGGTCGCAGGGTCACTGGGGGCCTAATCCAGCTACAATGGATTGCGGGGTACACTCTGTATGAGTCTCCAGTTCGCAAAATAAAAAAATAATTTTAGTCGACTAAAATTATCAGGGGCAGGGGTCCTTCTTGCTGTGAGGCACGATCGATTGATCGATGCTGAAAAATGAACATGAGTATTAGAGCTCTTCATCTTGGATCAGAATTGTTCCAAAATGTTTGATTCACTGCTCATTGTTTCCAGCTTTAGAATCAACAGTATCGTCATCATCGTCATCGTCATCATCATCATCATCATCATCATCATCATCATCATCATCATCATCATCATCATCATCATCATCATCATCATAATCGTCATCATCATCATCATCATCATCATCATCATCATCATCATCGTCATCATCGTCATCATCGTAATCGTCATCATCATAATCGTCATCATCATCATCATCATCATCATCGTCATCATCGTCATCATCATCATCATCATCATCGTCGTCGTCATCATCATCGTTATCGTCATCATCGTCATCATCATCATAATCATCATCATCATGATCGTCATCATCATCATAATCGTCATCATCATCATAATCGTCATCATCATCATCGTCATCATCATCATCATCATCGTCATCATCATCATCTTCATCATCATCATCATCATCATCATCATCATCATCATCATCATCATCATGATCATCATCATCATCGTGTTTGGGTTGAAGACTTTTGTTTCCTGGTTTCCATTGAGAAATCTCTGGACATTGTTTTCTGCCTCCTCACTTCCATGGGAACAATTGAAGGTGTGATTGTAGTAAGTGAATGTTGGGTAACTTTCTGCAGTCCATCTGTTGTTGTGCTTTAACAGAACATGCTGAACCTTTTGATCAAATGAATCCCAAGTTGTTAATGAACTTTGAGGACAGAACAGGATCACTGTGTTCCTCAAGCTGTGATCCAAGGACAAAGAAAGTATTCTGTTTTACATGCAGATGTGTATGTGTTGTAAACATCTGAATGTTTGTTATTAAAATTTACAAAAGAAAAAATAATGTGGTGTGATGAACAACAAATGACTAAACACAGTTGTGCTCATAAGTTTACATACCCCAGCAGTGGAAAGTGCTGGTCTTTCAAACGGGGGAAACTCATCATGGGTTTACATCATAAAATTTGTCAATTTTCTATTTCTCTGTAAAATCTGCCTCTGTTCCTTTTCTATAAAATAATCAGTGACCTCTGACCTCTGACCCTATCATACCATGTAGGCACCTTTTCCACAAACTTGAACAAGGAAATGTTCAAATTATGTTAAACTGAAACAAGGAAATACTATGAGTGTGTTTTATTTAAAGTGTAAGAAATGAAAAAGGAACAGGAATTTCACTGAGCAAATACCAAGAGAAGTGTTGACGTTTATTCCACCTTCATTTCCAAAGTCTGTAATGCAACTGAGGCTGAGCTGAGTGGACAAGTGGTGGTTTTCTATCTCAAAATACCCGTCAAACTTCAGTATCTTGTGACTGAGTGACAATAAAACTTCCTTGAATCTTTGAATAGTATTTTATACCCTGCAGAATGAAAGGTTCTTTTCACTAAATGCTTCCAGTTTAAAATATGAAATGAACACAGTGTACATTAGCCAGGGATTCTGTGAGCACTTCAGCTAATGCGTTACCTAGGCTGCAACAAAACCGTTAAGTGTACATGTATATATATATATATATATATATATATATATATATATATATATATATATATATATGAACAACGACAGATTAACAAAGAAAATATTTAACTGGGACATAGAAGTGAAGGGACCATGGACAGAGGACATGCGTAATATGCTCAGTGAATGTGGAAGTGAGGATGTTTTTCTTGGTTTGAATCAGGTTAATATTGTAAGGTTGAAAGAAACACTTATAGAGAAGGTCAAGTGTAACTGGGCCGAAGAGATCTGGAGCAAACCAAAACTACGCACATACAGGGAGATTAAAAGCGAATATTGTGCTGAAAATTCTGTTTTATTTAATCTACGAAAGAAAAAAAGGTCAGTCTGTGCACAGATTAGAGGAGGTATACTCCCACTGTACATAGAAACAGGCCGTTATGCTGGGCTCGACGAGGAAGATGGGATCTACCAAATGTGTGATCTCAATGAAATCGAGAACGAGTATCATTTTGTCTTTTATTGTCCTCTGTATGAGAAGGTCAGAGGAGAACTATTTAATAACCTAAAGTATAGCAATGTGCTAGATATGAATGATGCACAACTACTTAAATGTTTATTTGAAAAGGATGTATTTAAATTAGCAAAGTATGTAGAGAAGGCATGGGACATGAGGAAAAAAGCATTGTACAGCAAAGATTGAGATGTTTTTGTGTTTTTGTGTTCTGTTCTGTGTTCTATTTTGTTTTGATTACCTATGTGCTGAATGTGATGGGCACGGCCAGAAAAGAAATGGAAACAATGAGATTGTCATAATTCTTGAAGAGGTGTCATATAATCCCATAGGGGATGGGTCACAGGGTGGCATGACACTTAAATAAACTCATTCATTCATTCATTCATTCATTCATTCATTCATTCATATATACATATATATATATATATATATATATATATATATATATATATATATATATATATATATATATATATATATATATATATATATATATATATATATATATATATATACAGTATGTACATATGTACACATGTACATTAGGGCATTAACAAAGCTGTCGACTAGTCGACACGTCAACTTTCGTAGCACAAGTCGTCTTAAATTTGGAGGAGTCGACAAGTCGTATGTTATTCTTTCTCTCCCTGCCTCCCTCTCTCTCGCGCGCGTGTAAACACAGACCAGACATAAACTGTCCTCAGTGTGTTGCGTTGCCAGGGCGAGGACCAGCACATGTACAACAGGTGACAGGTCACCAGCGATGTCGGCAACCCACGCATGAGTCAGAGGGTCTCCCAGAAGCCCCACTGCACAATGAAAGTAGGGGTCAGCGTGTGCCGGCTGAGGTGGGATGCCTGTTCCACGGGGCCCGGGCACTCACAGAGGGCAAAATCAGTGATGAAGAACTGCCCCTGTTTTTATTTTCCCTAATTCACATCCATAAACAAATGAACTGCAGAAAAGAATCAGTTTCCGGTTTTGAAATCATAAAAATAGGTTCGTTCCTTGTTTCCCATTTTCCGACTACAAGACAGGAGACAGCCTATTATCCATTTTCTACTTCCTTATTTAAAAACAGAAATTGAATTGCCACCGCATACACGGATCCCTCCCCCTCCTCAGCACCAAGGGTTTTTGAATACAGACGAGTTTGTCGTCACCAAACACCATGTGCTCGTCCCCATCCTTTGGCAGCCTGAGGGGTGCAGTGCTCGCACCAATCACACCATTGTCATAGAAGCTGGACATTCCATTGTCTGCCAGTGAGGTAAAGAAGTTCCCAGAATGCACCTGTCCTCTGCTGATCTCTATCGCTAGACTGACAGAATAGAATAGAATGATCTTTATTGTAATTATACACAACATCATGTACAGTGAGATTTAAAAAACAAGTTCCAGCAGTAAAAAACACACAAGCATAAAAGACAAGATAGAATTAAAGTACGAGGTAAAAACATAAATAAAATATATCACGAAGGATTATTACAATGTTTAAAAGGTTGTAAAATTGAGAAGAACACAGTAGAGAGGGCATGACAGCAGTAGAATAAATATAAATGTATAAATATATTTCCCAGGTGAACAGTCGTATAAATGGTCAGTGCATGTTCAGGTGTTGAAAAACCTAAAAGTGTAGGACTTAATGGACCTGTGCCTCTTCCCTGAGGGCAGCAGTGAGAACAGGTCGTGCCTGGGGTGTGAACTGTCCTGGAGGATGTTTAAGGCGTAGACATCTGGTGTGATAGATGAGAGGACAGAGAGGACAGCTGTGCTCCTATGATGTTCAGGGCTTGACCTCCTGACCCTGTCATATTTACCCCCTTAAATGTTTGCATGTCAAGATCCTCTTTTAAGCAGTTTGTGTTCATATATATATATATATATATATATATATATATATATATATATATATATATATATATATATATATATATAAAAGTTTGCTTAAGGAGCGCTACCTGGACTCAAAATAAGTAATAATAATTAGAGGTCCTCTATTGGATAGGAAAAAACAGAAAAAAGAAAGAAAAATTCCAAGGCACTCTCTTAAAAGTGAAGAATAAAAAGCCTTTATTAAACTGGCCTGGTTACAAAAACCTATAAAATCATATAAAATCATTATATGATATCATTATATGATTTTATAGGTTTTTGTAACCAGGCCAGTTTAATAAAGGCTTTTTATTCTTCACTTTTAAGAGAGTGCCTTGGAATTTTTCTTTCTTTTTATATATATATATATATATATATATATATATATATATATATATATATATATATATATATTGGGTTTTTTTTGTTTGTTTGTTTGTTTTTTGTGTGAGTGTTTGACTTTTCTTAACAACTATCAGACATATGTGTTGGTTTTTCAAAGTAATACACCTGTGAAACATTAAAAAAAGTTTTGACATGTTTTATTTTGTTGCTTTTTTTTTTTTTTTAAATGAAAAACAAGTGCATTTTCCTCATTGAACCATTACCTGTTAGAGGTCACATGCGTAGGGTTAAATTGACCCTGGGACACCATTGCTGTTTCTGACAAATGAACACAACAGGAAAGTTTACAGCATGTTTACACCATATTATATTCTGACTACAGGTTTGGTTTGAGAGGACCTGTTTTTTTTTGTTTTTTTTTTTAATCATTCAGGAAAATGTGTGTTAGTTTGTATATCTAATTGTTAGTATTTCTGTTGGTAATATGTTCCACTAAGTGTCGTTTTGTGCCTCAGAATCCTGCACTCGCCTTACGCTGTTGATCAGTTCATTTGACGTTTGACGAGAACTTGATGAAATATGATCCCTAAAATAATCCTGCAACATTGTTAAAGGAAGTTTTATGAATATCCCATAGTTTCCTTTGTCTACTAGTTCATAAATCTGCAAAACTCAGAAGAGTTGTGGAGAATATATCTGCAGTATTTGACTCATAACTTTGGTTTTAATATTTAATGTGGGGTGTAACTTGATTTGGCTTTAAATAAGTCAAACAGGCAGATATAGAATCCATATAATATATTATGTCTGAGCTGCAATGCAATACCATCTAGCAAAAGTTTAACCCCCCCCCCCCCCCCCCCCCCCTCCTCCTCCTCTACCTTCTCTTTCTCCTCCTTCCCTCTCCACTCTCACTCAGACTCTCTATCTAATAATCCATCCATCTCTGAGCTGGAATGAGCCTCTAATGTTTTCCATGTGTGGGCGTCAGTGTTGGGGCTCCAAGGGCAAGGCCTGCCACTCTTTATTCCCCCCCTCCTCCACTTCAACTCCCTTCCAACAAAACCCAAGAGTCTGGTTCCACTCAGCCCTAAAGTCTGAGACCCCTCTCCACACCGGGGCCCCTGGCCCAAGGCGGCAGAGGGAGGTCGTCCAGGCCCTTGAAGCTCCGCACCAAAAGACTCCCGGCCACTCACAAATGAAAGAAAGCACCAATTAATCACATACCTAAAGGTTCCAAGCCCACATTACTTTGTAATTTACTTCATGCTGGAAAAAAAAAACCTGAAGTGAAATGTTTTTTTAATCATCTAATAATTACGAGCTCCATAGAAAATATACATAAGTTTCTACTTCCAACTACTGTCATCTGTTTGCAAAAGATAGAACCAGTAATCTTATTTTTCCCATCTAGGTAACTCATAATAATCTGTTTATTTCAGTGGCTTCGATTTTAACACAATGAGTTGAAGTCCTAAAGACTCTGTGCTACTTTTGTAGTCGTTCCCAAATGAAGTTTTCCTCTATATTTAACCTTTCTTGAGTGATTTATCAAATAAAAATGACTAAAAACACATTACATGTCTATAGTACCTTTCAAGGCACCCAAAGCGCTTTACCATTATTCATTCACTCTCACATGCTCCCTCTGGTGGTGGTAAACTACATATGTATCCACAGTTGTTCTGGGGCAGACTAACAGAAGTGCAGCAGCCACTGACCACCACCGAACATTCATACACCAGTGTGAGTGGCACTGGAGGTGTCTTACCCAAAGACACAATGAACTGGCTAGGACAGAGCAGGAATCAAACCACCAACCCTTGGGTTAATGGACGACCCGCTCTAACAACTGAGCCATGGTTGCCCCATAAATCCCATTATAATCCTCATTATCATTATTTTATTCTGTTATTATCCTTTGTATTTGGAATTTTTTTCAGTGAAAATCATACATTGGTGTGTATTTCCTATTTATAATTATGAACACTTTATTTAATATAAACATAACAAATTACATTAGTACAATCACAAGGAGAGACCAGATGTTCTGCAAAGGTGTATGTAGCACAAGTGCTAACTCTCAACACCAGTTAGTGTTGTCCAGGTCGACGTATAAATGACCTGCAACTGACCATTTTTTTAACTATCCTGCCTGCAAGAGAAATATTTGAAAAGGACGCACCTGACCTGCTTCTTGACCTTTTGAAAAAAAGTTGTCAATAGTCTTTATGAACATCACATGACCTTTGACCTTACTCACATATCTGCATTTGCTTCTTTGTGAAAATTCATTGTCATTGTTTATAAGTTAATATGTTCATCATTCCAAACTTATCAACGCTAACGCAGCATCTGAACCAAAGGTCAACAACCTATAACACCCAAAGAGACATTTGAACCTGGTTTCCATGGAAACAAAAACACTGGGAGCCGCTCATCATCTTTAAAAGTCTCATTGAATGTGTCCCAAACCTTACTGTTTTTGTTTGTATGTTTCCAGAGCCTCTCCCAACCTAGACTTTCTCTCTTGCTCCCTCCATACCGTACGATACTGACCACGTATCCCATGTTCAGTTAATAACGTGTATGTATTAATAGAAGAATTTTACCGCTGATCCAGAATCCAGGATCTCTTCCAGATCATCACCAAAATCTAATCATTTGTTCCTTGTTACATTCCCAACATGTCATGAAATGTTCATCATCATCCGTCCATACGTTTTTGAGTTATCTTGCTAACTAACAGACAGACAAACTGACAAAAACATAACTTCTTTGGCAGAGGTAATAAATCCTGTACAATGATGTGTTAATGATACGGACCACCCAGTGAGAATAAATATGGCCTGTAAACTGTAACAGGGATGTTGATGTTGTAAAAAGGCCTGATTTTATGGAGAACGGCCCAAACTCTGCAGGAGATTATATAGTACGATGACTTCTTGACATCCTGGTGGAATGTCATCAAAGGGAAAATCCACCCTAAAAATGAATATCTGCTAATGCTACCATCCTGTGATTTTTCATAAATTATGACCATGATATGATTTAATGTGAGGATTAATGATGAAGATTAACAATATTTAAGACTGTGATGCTGAGGATTGTAGAGGGACTGCAGCAGAATTCATATTTAGGGTGTAATTCTGCAGCCACAAGTCACCCATTTGCCTGTTTTTGTTTTTTGTTTTTTTCACATTAATGGAAGAAATGGTTTGAGGGGAGTGAGATATTCATACAGTATTCTGAGAAATGCTCCTTCTTTCATCCACCCCCTTACACTGTGACCAACACAACACTGCATTTCTAACAAAACCGCCTTTGTGGAAAAGTCCTGATTTGGATTACAGGCAGTGAGTGTGTTGTGCACATTAGGCTCAAGGTTTCTTTCAAGTCCAATGAGCAGAATCACAGAGATCAGATGTGTGATTATGATTGCTCCCTCGTTTCCTGGTGATAAAGGTGTGAAAGAACGCCTTTAGTGTATTCACACAGACGACACAGCACAACTGTACTGTGTATTCACAAACCCATGTAGATTACAGAATAATCACACACACACACACACACACACACACACACACACACACACACACACACACACACACACTTAACCTTCAGGTTTTAATGTAATTGCCTGGTGGGTTAAACTTCTTTGTATGAATAATGTACGGAATAACCTCAGCCTTTTTGCTCAATTGATCCAGGATCCATTTACAGTTTTTTCCCCTCATTGCTATTTTTGGAAAAGTCTACAACAAACCACAAAACTCCAAAACCAAAGCAGCTGAAAAAGTATCATCATTTCAAACCAAATAACAATAATAAAAAAAAAAAGGAAAAGAAATTTAAAAAAAAAAAAAAATCATGAAAATTGACCAAAGGCAGTACAGTTAGTTCAATTCTAAATACTTTAAAATCTATGGTACAATATGATTGGTTATTAATGTCACTTAACATTGTTTTGGTGACATTATTGTAATCACTGTGTGTGTGTGTGTGTGTGTGTCCACATAGACATATCATGCTATAACTCAATGAATACTGTAGATATCACCATGAAATTACATGGGCATATACATATAGCTAATGCGCATCAAATGCAATGATCCATTTTTTAAAGGTCAAAGGTCAAGGTCACAATTAACTAAAAGGTCAAAATCACATTATTGGTTATAACTCAAGAACGGAGGGTCACAGAATGTTCAGTTTGGTACGAAACGATGCAGAATGAAGATTTATACAATTCTCATAATTGGTGTTATCACCTAGTTTTTGATATCTCTGGAGGTCAAAGGTGACATGTCACAAAATTAACTTCTGTAACACTGTTTGTGTGTGTCAAGTATAGATATATCACACGATAACTTAATCAATACTGGATATATTATTATATTACACACACTGACACATATAAACATATAATGAAATTATAAAATACTGCAAAAGGTCAAAGGTCAAAATCACATTATTGGCTCTAATTCAAGAACAGGTTGTCATAGAGGCAAGATTAGACATTTTCTGAATACTAGTTTTTTAAAGTTGCTTTTTAAGTGTCATTTATAAATAACAGTCCCATAGAGGGTTGAATGTGTAAAATATTTACCGTTGCATCTTTCTCAGTTTTGGTTGTTGCAGTTTTTCCTTTATTACGACTTCATCCTTTTCGTTTGCGTTGCCTGACTTCTTGATTGTGGTTTAGACATGAACGTAGCTGGTGGGGGCGGGACTTCCTGTGGTGGATTACTATTGGTTTATGTATGTTTGACGGACAGCTAAGTATGAAGCGGCTCTGGCCACAGCAGCTACTCTGCTTCTGATTGGGTACGATTACTTAGCTGTCTGTGATGACACAAAACGAGTCTTCATTCCTCTCATCTTCCTCTTCCTGCCCCCCCCCCCTTTGGTCTTTTCATCTTCTCCCTCTGCTCCTGCCTTCGCTCTCTTTTCATCCCCTCCTCTCGACCCTCCCTATCTTTTTGATATCTCCTCTTTTAAGGTCTGCGTCTGTACTTGCACGTGGCACACGCTCACATCTTCTTTTTCATTATAGGTCCTGACCAACAGTCAGGTTTGTAATCAGAATGTTTTTTTGTTTTTTTTGTTTGCCTCTCCTCTGGCTTTTCCACACACATTTGTCATACACAAGCAAAAAAAAAAATACAACTGACTCATATTTCTCCCTCTTTTACACAGATGTCAAACACAGCGCTGCACAAAAAAGCCACAGCCCCAGTCTTGAATAGAGCCAGAAATAGCATTGGGTTTGACTTGGAATCGGCTTATGTCTTCAAAGAGAACATTTTTGATGTAGCAAAGGGAGTGAGGAGGAGAAGAAGAGGGAGGAGGAGGAGGGTGGGTGGGTGGTGGGGGAGAAAAACTGGGGGAGAACAGAACACAGCAGACCTCGTCTTTATATCCAGCTGTAAAAAGGGGGCAAAAAAACTTCAAAGAATCATGTTGCCATAGAAACTGAATGGTACTTGCTTTTAAACCCCCCCCATCCCTTCCCCACCCCCTCATTCAGACACACATACACGTACATATAATAAATGTATTCATAAAAAGTGATGGCAGCAGAGGAGTGGAGTCTTTAGTAAAGACAGACAAACTCCTTAACGCCTCCGTTCTGCATCTTTTATCCAGTTTAGAAACTGTGTCCGTTTCCAGCTGAGATGATATTGATGTGACTGGAGCTAATTAAAAGCCCAAATAGCGTTAGCGGCTAATGCTTCAGTTTCCCAGTGGTTTGGTCTAATCCGACTGCTTCCTTTTTCTCTGTCTTTGTTTGCTTTTCTGGAATTATGACATGGTGTCGCTGCTCTGTCAGTGGTTCAGCCATGATTAGATCAGTCGTTCCCAATTTCTTTTTAATCTTTAGCTTCTGACCCTATTTTAACATCTTCAGCACTGGAAAACTAGATCAGTCAGAGAGCACAAACCTCTGCGAAGCAGCACCAGTCTGCCAAGGTTTGGATCCGGATTATATGTAAACTAGTGTTCCGTGTTCGCTAACGATTCATTTTATCGGTCATTAACAATCCATTAGAGCAGAGGTGTCAAACTCATGTTAGTTCAGCCTAATATGGTATAAAGTGGGCCGCACCACTGAAACAATATAAATAATTGGATAAAAGCATGTGAATTACATGAGCTCTAAAATTTTCTCTGTTTTTGAGAAAAAAAAAAGGTCATATTGTACAATGAAAGATTTACGAACAGTACTTGGACATAGCATAGAAAAATATTAACAACCTGAAAATTCTTAAGAAAAAAAAGTGCTATATTACACTTAAGTTTATCATTTATATACAGTATATGCATCACAATTTACAGATAACAGTGGATTTATAAATACACACAAGAATATTGGTAAAATTCCACATATATTTCAGGTTATTCATAGTTTTTGTAACAGGCTAGTCTTTTTATTTATTTATTCACTTATTTATTTCTTCCTTTTTTCAAAGGGTAACAGCCAATGGGATGCTATGTACAGTATGTACGTGACATATTTACGTTCATGACGTAGTTACGTATAGTAATGTAGTGTATTTATGTCTCGGGGGTTTCAGTTTCATTTCTTAAATAGAATTTTCTTTCATATTCAGAGATGAAAAATTGAGGGAAAGGTTTTTCATAGCTTGGATTTTTCATTAGCTGGGTCTTTCATAAGTAGAGGTATGACTTATGACTTTTATATATATTTATTTATATATATATATATATATATATATATATATATATATAAAAAAAAATTTTAAAAAATTTCCTCTCGCCCCACGTGGGCGGTGTCTCCTTCAGACTCGGGTCCTCTACCAGAGGTCTGGGAGCCTGAGGGTTCTGTGCAGGATCTTAGCTGTTCCTAGCAATGCGCTCTTTTGTACAGAGATCTCTGATGTTGTTCCTGGTATCTGCTGGAGACATTGTCCCAGCTTGGGGGTCACTGCCCCTAGTGCCCCCATCACTACTGGTACCACTGTTGCCTTCACACTCCACATTTTCTCTAACTCCTCTTTCAGTCCTTGGTATTTCTCTTCTCTTCTCATGTTCTTTCTTTCTGATGTTGCTATCACTGGATAGCTTAGTGGTCTACACCACTGACTTTGGTGCGGAAGGTCGAATCCCAGGTGTGCCCTTAGGCAAGGCACTTACGCTATACATGCCTATACCTCATGATGAGCGATACAATAAATAGAGTCATACCGGCTCGGACGGCGCCCAGGACAACAAGGTCCGCGTTAGGGGTTGAGGAACCAGGACACCCTGATGTTAAATTGGCTACTGGAACAAGACATTCATGGAGCAGGGCAGAGAAATATATATATATATATATATATATATATATATATATATAAGCTGTAACCGCTTCAATCTTAATTGCTTCCTTGGGTTCTCATCTTGTTCATCTTTTCTTTATTTCTCTTAATGGTAAATGCATATGTGTGTACAGTCCTTCAAATGTTCAGTCTGCATAGTTTCCATGTTATTCATCATCTGCAAAAATGTAAAAAAAAAATAAAAACAAAAAAGAATGAAAGAAAGTCAGCGTAAAAAAATTATGAGATCAATCTATGGAGGGAAAATAGTCTAAAATGGTCTTAACAAGATAAGAATTGGGACACTATTTAACGTCCTTTCTGTTGCCCTTAAAATGATTTTAGCTCTCCGCTCTATTATCGTAAATCCTTTTCTGCAAATGTCAAACATTCAGACAGACACAGGTGACATTTTAGTTTTATCCTTTCAGGGCTGTCATCCCAGCAGAGCTTTTCAGAGGTCACACTGCCTCCTACAGAAGGTCACACATGTTCACAGACTCATACAGCTGGACACATGGAGGGTTACTACACTTTCAATTCAATTTGATTTATACAGCCTCAAATCACAACAAAATCATCTCTCAGGGTTTTACAGTGTTGATTGGAGAGAACAAACAATCACAGAAATAGATAAAGTCCCAAACATCCCCTGTCCTTAGACCCTCCTTCTCTGCAAAAAACTCCAAAACCAGTGGGAAAAAAGGAGAAACCTTTGGGAGAACCACAGTGAAGGACAGATCCACTCCCATGGACGGACAGACTATAGATGGACGTCTATTTGTAGATGAAAGGAAGGGGGGGGGGGCTAGGCTATCCATCAGACAGGTGGGGGTGAGGGTCTGGGGTCACAGGTCAGTACAGGACAAGGTGAGTCACTGCAGATCCTGTTGTCTATGGCTCCTTATGCAGATACTACTGAGAGAGACACTGGGGGAGGAGTCATGAACAGACTTGATATGTAAAGTAGGTTTAAGAAATGACAAATACAGACGAGAGAGAGAGAGAGAGAGAGAGAGAGATTTAAAAAAAAAAAAAGATTTATTTACATTCTAAATACAAAATAACACAAAATGAAATACTATCATTTTACAAAATCTAAAACAAAAATCAGCATAAAGCAAAAAATCTCTCCCTCTCTCCAAAAAGACAGAGAGAGAGAGAGAGAGAGAGAGAGAGAGAGAGATAGAGAGAGAGACACAGAGAGAGAGAGAGAGAGAGAGAGAGAGACGGCAAAATCGAACTTTCTCAATGTTCATCTGAATGGTTTGATTTTAATGTGGACTATATGTATGTACTCCTAATCATCTAAACAATGAGTTGAACTTATTTTTACTCCAGATAATCCCAGATAAACATATTTGTACATGATTTTAAAAATATTCAAAAGCAGGGGTGGGGGGTCCTGGTCCTGTATGTTTTAGTAAATGTCCTTCTTCCATCAGCTGATCATCCAGTTCCACAGATAATGATGTCATGTCCTCCAGGGGTGATGGAAGAGGGAACAATCTAAAACATGCAGGACACAAGTACTTGAGGACCAGGACACCCCCCCCCCCCCCCCCCTTTTCGAAATTTTTTGGGTTTGTTGTTCTTTTTACATTTTGAACAGAGGTGTAAAGTAACTAAGTAAAAGTACTTCATTACTTTACTTAAGTACATTTTTTAGGGATCTGTACTTTACTTGAATATTTATTTTTCTGGGAACATTTTACTTTTACTCCCTACATTTTTGTATAAATATCTGTACTTTATACTCTTTATATTCTCAGAATAAACTCATGACTTTTTCAAACTAAATAGATGTGACAGTACGAAAAATCAGTGGCTTCAGAGGGAAACTGTGACTTTATATATGATAGTTATATCACTATTATCTCATCATTTTGACTTTTTCTCTTAAAATTATGCATTTTTATCTCATGTTTCTAACTTTTTTTTTTTTAAATCTCATGACTTTTTATCTCAATTGTTGCCCCCACCCAACCACCCACCCACCCCCACACACACACACACACACATTTTTCCTACATTTCTTGCCCATATTCACAAAACTGAGTAACTGTGACTCGATCAAACACATTATCTACACAATAACTCACTTTTAAAGGTTTTATTTTTAGATACTTTTGAAACTTTTGTGATTTAACTTTCTGAAGTATTATTGCGTTCATGACAAAAAAAAAACAGTTTCCCTTTTTACTTTTGTACTTTATTACAATTGACAAGTTTTTTTTTCTTTTACTTTAAATTAAGTAGAAGAGTTGATTCAGTACTTCTACTTTAACCAGAGTATTTTTTCACACCAGTAGCTGTACTTCTACTTAAGTACAGAATGTGAGTACTTTGAACATCTCTGATTTTAAAATCCTTTACCTGATGAAATACCTTGAACTGCTTTTGGAAAAGCTGAGAGACCCTGACCATAAATGTCATTTAAATATAGTAACGAGTATAGCATCAAACATTTGAAAGGTCATAAAGTTCACAAAGGTCAGTGAATGTTACATCCAGCTGCATCAGTGACTGTCCTCTGGATGCATTCCTGTCTTTTATTTGCTTTTGTCTTTGTTTCTGGGACATGTGAAGGGGTCTGTCATGCATTAAGAAGAAGTGGGTCTTGCTGGTTTGTCCCCGGAGCGTTTCCTGTCTGTCGATGGCCAGCTGCCCGGAGACTGTGGAGCTGAATGGACTGAGTTCAAGTCAGCTGGGAACTGGGAAGTTGTTTACTTCTAAAATTATTTCTGTTACCACGGGGTGATAACCACAGTGGCATGGAGCTGAGGAGAGAAAATCTGATTAGTTACTCATGATCACTGCTCTATATTTGGACATAAGGCTGATGTAATAGGTGTGTCATCAGGTTTGTTACCACTGCCCCTGATGTGGACGACAGGACGATTGTTTTCCAAGATTATTGTAATCACTGTGTGTGTGTGTGTGTGTGTGTCTGTGTGTGTGTGTGTGTGTGTGTGTGTGTGTGTGTATGTGCGCAGAGACATATCACACTATAACTAAATGAATATTTGAGAAATCACCAGGAAATGTGACATCTCAAGTATTTATTCCTAGTCCTTTTGGTCTTTTTTCAAAATAAATGTCTCAGAAAATGTCTTTTGTGTTTGTTATTTTACACTCTAGATGAAATATTTGGGCTCAAAATAATAAAAAAATAGTCATGGTAAGGTTCATATTTTTATCAGTGAAGTGAACTGAGGTACTAGGAGCAGGTGTATGTTCCCAAACCAAACCCCTCCTGTGTCTTTGTCCTTCTGTCTTCTGTACATGTTGACCCTTCCTTCTTTTTGTGTCTCATCAAAACCATTGTCCATGGGAGTAATCATGATGTTGACATTGGTGGGGACATAATTCAATTAAATTCTAAATAAATAAATACATGGCTAAAATAATTAAAATAACGTCTCATTTTATTTTTGTCAACAAAGCATTATATATTTAATTATAGTTATCGTCACAAGACCCACATTTACGTCTAGTTTGGTCTCGTTTTTGTCATGTGATAAAGGTTTTTTGATGACGATATTTAGTCACTATAAGGCGCACTGTCAATGAATGGTTTATTTTTTAAGATTCTTCATATATAAGGTGAACTGGATTATAAACGTATATATATAGCACATTAAGTAAAGTCAAAATGATGAGATAAAAAATCTAAATCATGAGAAAAAAAGTCAAAATTCCCACAAACACAAGTAGAATAATCCATATATAAGGAGCACTGTGGTTTTTGTAGTACATTACCCACTCACCTCCGTCAAATAAACTCTCTGGACACTTTCAAATCTCAAATCAAAACATACCTCTTCAAAGCTGCCTATTCATTGTAATTTTTAACTGCATTTTAACTGTATTTTTAATCTGTTTTTTATGTAAGGTGTCCTTGGGAGTCTTGAAAGGCGCCATCAAATAAAATGAATTAATTAAAGTCTTTTCAGTGTCACCTTATAGTCCAGAAAATACCGTAACCTTTTGTTTCCCAAATGTCATGTAATTTCCTATTCAAATATTGGTATTGACATTTTAAAAACCATCCAAATAGTGTCCATACACAAGTTTACACCCATGCCATAGTCTTACATTTTTAGATGCAAATATCCATCAGCAGTTAAAACATTTGTTAACATCTGCATCTGAACGAGCATTGAATGAATTGTCATAAAAATCAGTTTGTTTCTTTAACATCCTGTTGTTATTCTGCTTCCTTCTACACACCAGGAAACAATGAGTAATGATTTGTCTGGACATGGTGATTTTGTTGTATAAATCAAAGTGGGATATAAGGGGCAGCGCTGCCAGAGCATTTCCACCAAGTGGTTTGAGGCTGACCCAGGAGCAGCTGGAGAAAAGAAATGTGGTGAGGATACGCATGCAACACATCAGAACCAGTGTCATGCAACCTCTGGGCTCTGGTCAGTACCAGTAAGCAACTTGGTTTCCATGTGAAGCCATAAAAATATGTCAATAACTGGAGGAAAATGTTGTTTCTCATCCTTTCATGGTCATCATATAGAGGTTCTGTAGTTACCATAGAAACACCATCTTCTTCTACAACATTAATTCACCACTAAAACCCATGCAGTTTGTTAAACGACAGTAGATAGAAATGTTTATTTTTAAGTTCAGTTTGCTTAAAAAGTCAGTTTTTACTTTTCCAATAAAGTAGCCCTCAACTTTAATATGATCTGTATGATCAGCAAAATTAAATATAGGAAAATATACGACCCCCCCCCCTCAAAAAAAAGAAAAAATTTAAATAAAGAGAATAATATTAAAATAAATAGTGATAAATCCTTTAAAGACAGATTAAATCTAGAGGAAAATTTTGAAGAATAAATTCTGTTTGGAGTGTTACCTGGACCTTGTCTTCAAGTAGGGATGGTGCTCTTTGGTGACAGGCTTAATCTGTTTCAAAAACATCAAAATTCCAAAGTACTCATCCTCTACAAGTTTTTAAAAGCCTTTATTTTTTAAATAACTTCCTGAAATGCATAGTATTTTTTATTTTTTTTTTAATCATGATTAGCCCATAAATTAGAGGAACATTTATTTGGGATCTGCCACAAAAATAGAACTGGGTCAAATTATGGATTAGATTGGATCGATATATACAGTAAGACCTCAATTTACCAAAGACCCAATTAATTAATAATCCATGTTACAAAACGACTTAATGTAAAAATGTCATCTCTGAATACGAACGAAAATTCAAGTTATGAAACGAAACCCCTGAAATGTAAATACATACGTACTGTACATTTCTACATAGCATCATATTTACTATTTGATAGAGTTGTTCTCCCATTGGCTAACTCCCAACACCCTGCTGGCCTTCCATTGGCTAGGAGGGAACTACCCATGATGCTATTCGTGTGCTCATTGGTCACAGAGTTCTTAGTGCAGTCAGTGTTGAAGAACTTTTACTGTTGTTTGGTGAGTTTTTCCAGTGTGCTGATTGTAACTTTATTATTCTTTATTCATCATTCAACACTGTCAAAGGTTAAAGTTTGACCCAAAACAGGCAAAAACTACTGACCACAATTAAAACAACCACAATGGAATAGAAATTATTTTCATATCTTGTTCATTTTAATGGTTTAATAAACAATGTTATTTAACTTTTAACACATATTTCATATAAAATGTGAATACTTTTATCATTTTAAAGGGTTTAGGGCACAGGTGTCAAACTCCAGTCCTCGAGGGCCGGTGTCCTACATGTTTTAGATATTTCCTTCTTCCATGTGATTCAGTTTAACCCTTTAACTCCTGAGAACTAACAAAATAATTGGTAACATGAGCAAAGTTAGACAACAAATGGCAGAAAATCAAAGAAAAATTAAAAGAACCAAAATGTAGAATAAATAAATAAAATGAACAAAAACTAATAAATATTTACAAAATTACAAATAATGTGGAACATTTTGGAGAAAAAAAATATTAAAGAACAAAACTAGTATTGACATTTGGTAACAGCAATGAAAAAAAAAATGGTGAAATACAAAAAAAACACCTCTTGCTTTTTGGAACCTTTTCCATCCACAAAATAAAGTAAAACTGTTGAATTTTTCTGAATATTTAAACTAAATCATCCATTCAGAATGCATCAGCGTTGACACTTAAAGAGTTAATAATCAGCTCCTCATCAGACTGATAATGATGTAATGACCTCCAGGTGTAATGGAAGAGGGAAACATCTAAAACATGCAGGACCCCGGCCCTCGAGGACCACAGTTTGACACCCCTGGTTTAGGGGGTAGTATTGGGAGACTTTTACATGTAGAATGTGACTCTACTTATGAAAAAAATCACATTACAAAACCACTGTCGCAATGTGTAATGGACATTTTCTCCATAAAACGCACATGAAAAAACAAACAAACACTATTTACGTAAACATGGAGTAATTGGTCGATGCATAGCACTTCTCTGATTCAACACAGTAAAAAATATGGTCATATCCCAGAAGAACATGAAAACTACAGCAGCAGACATGTTTGTTCACTTCTGGTTGGTGTTTGGTTACATAACAACTGGTGGAGCGAAATGATGACGGAGGTGAGTGTTGAAGGGATGTCCCAATTCGTAGGGGTTGTTTTTCAAGCCCTACCCCTTATAGCTCCATTTAAAGGGGTAGGGCTAAGGCATTAAAACTATGAAGCTGAGGTTTCCTTAAAATACTGTCTGATGCTTTTATTATGAAATTCTTTCCTTGTTCTAATCTAAATCTTCTTTATTGGATACTCCGTGTTCACTTCCAGCCGTCATTTCCAGTTGTAGACTAACTCTGCTACTGTTACTGTTGTTTCTGCAGGTAGAGCGTCGCTGTAACGGTCGAACAAACCTCTCAGTGTCACCATCACTCCTTGTGTTTTTACTGATTATTGCAGGGATGCTGTCAAGCTCAGTCAGTTGCTTTTGGCTTTAGCTTTATTTACACACAGAGAAAATCCAATTGTACATTGTCTACCCTCCCACAGGAAGATACTTTCTCTGACAACAAAAAAAAAAGTAACCTCATAGAAACCAGCTTCAAATGTCGTCTCCGCTCACCACTTCCCCAGGTAACAGGTATTATTAGATCCTGAGCCTAGTTCTTCCTGTTTACATGCCAGATAAAAAAATCTCTTTCTCTGTCATTTTGTGTTGTAGCAGCTGATATTAACCCCAGAGTCCTTCTGTCTGACTGCATCTCAATCTGTGTACACTGTAAAAAAGGATTAGTAGTTGCTAACAGTGCTGCGTAAGTGACTTTGAAAAAGTAATTCATTACTAGTTACTTCCCCAAAACAGTAATTGCTTCACTAACTGTGGTACTCCACTAACAAAAGTAATTATTTACCAGGAAAAGTATTTTTGGGTTCCTTTTTTTTTTTTTTTTTTTTTAAATGTCAAAGAAAAGAAAAAAACAGTTAAATCAATCAATCAATCAATCAATAATCAATCAATAATGCCCTTTATTGGCATTTCACATTTGTAAAATGAAATTGTAGCGTCTCCTTTCAGTGCAAATATAAAATATAAAAGTAAAAACAATAAAATAAAAAAAGATAAAAAATATACAGTATTTACAAGGTATTTTACACCAGTGTACTAAATATAGGAGATATGTATAAAAGGTAAATAATTTGACAGTATGTACAATAAAATAAATATGAATGTGGATATGATTTATATAAATAGATAAATTGCATGTTATAAATATATTGCACATTTTGTGTTATAAATATATTGCACAGGTAGAAGGAGGTTAAATGGTGGTTTTCATGTAGGTGATGGTTTTGGGGAAAAAAATGTTTTTTCGTCTGTTTGTCCGAGTCCTGGTGCATCTGTAGCGCCTCCCAGTAGGAAGTAACTCAAACATCTGGGAGGCGGGATGGTAAGCGTCCTACAGGGTATTGATCCTTGTTCTGTGATGTTACTATGGGTTTGATTTAAGATGCTTCCTTAAAAACACTATCAAAGATCTTTATGACCTATTATCAACAGTAAAAGTTAAGCTAACATAAATAAACCATGTTATTACGATGCTGTAAACGCAGACCTCCAGCCCAAACTACAGGCCAGTCTGGGCCTGGTGTAATCTAATGGGATATGTTATTGGAATTTACCTCATTTCTTTTACAGTATTGGAGCTGTTAATTACACTGGGGGTCAAAGGTCATTTCTGGTTTACTCAATTTGCTTCAGGTCAAAATTGAATAAAACAGAAAACAGCCATTATATGTTTGTTTTTTTTTTCCATTATTAATTTAAACCAAAAAAGGAAAACTGAAAAACTGCAGTTGGAAACAAATAATGAAAAAATTACTTGTTTCTTTGTCTTATTTTTGGTTTTATTTTGAAAAACGAATGAACAAATGGATTCATCTGAACCTACATCTCCTTCAGTGTTTTCACAAACCCTGAG
>CM035786.1:5970958-6060958 GCA_020466265.1 Siphamia tubifer | reverse complement strand
TTATTATTATTTTGCTCAATTTAAAAAAAAACAGCTAATGGAACAAATAAAAATGATCTTGGTAAGATTTATTGACATAATATTTTCCATATCTATTGTCTAAAAGTCACTTGTTATATCTCACTGGAAAGTTCCTCTGTAGGTAATGCTGTCTTAAGCATGATTAAATATTTGGACAAAGACAGAAAAATACACTTCATAAGATTTAGACTCCCCCCCCCCCCCAGTATTTCCTGTAAAAACTGAAGGAGCAGTGATGGTGAGACTGATCAGAGATCGTCTATGTGATGCTTCCATGCTGTTCTCCTCCAAACCTACCATTGACTGTGATTATTTAACAGATAAATCATTTTCTTACATTTCACAGTTTAGCACTAAACATCTGAAACTGCCCCAGTGCACGAGTCTCTGTGTTTTCTCAAAGCACCTTTGACAAAGTGAAACTGAAGCATGAGATAAGACATGGAATGGATTCTCATAGGATTTGAGTCTCACTGGATGACTTTACTTATTCATATAGAACAAGACTGTGTAAGATAATAACACGTGATCAGAACAGAGAACTACCTACAGTCTGTCACTTTTTATGTCTATCTATCTATCTATCTATCTATCTATCTATCTATCTATCTATCTATCTATCTATCTATCTATCTATCTATCTATCTATCTATCTATCTATCTATCTATCTATCTATCTATCTCTCTCTCTCTCTCTCTCTCTCTCTCTCTCTCTCTCTCTCTCTCTCTCTCTCTCTCTCTCTCTCTCTCTCTCTCTCTCTCTCTCTCTCTCTCTTTCTTTCTTTCTGCTGAAACATCCCCTTTTGACTTGGACAGAACTGAGCATGTGCCAAAGGATCTTGTGGGTTTGGATAATAGAACAATTCTTGGGCAGATTTCAGTGACTCAGGAATAATATTTAATGCAATATATCAAAAATGTATGGCAGCATCTGAAACTGGCCATGATGAACATTTGACAGATAAACAGTACCACAGTTTATCATATGTATTATATATGTCTGTTTGTAAGGTTTGTTTTCATTTTTTTTAATCAATTACTAGAAATTCCAGGTGACCCCATGTGAGATTCTGACCCCAAAGTTGAAAAACACTGGGTTATTGGTAACTCATGTGTATGGGACTAAAACTATATATATATGTATATATATAATAACTTTGTTTTCTTATATTTTTCCCATGAGTAAGAAACATTTTTTTGCATCTGTTTATCTAATGCAGCAACAAAAAAATATTTTTATGCAAATATTGAATGATATAATATTGGAAACTGTAAAATGTTGAGGGGTGTGCCATTTTAACTCCACTACTCTAGTCTAACAAACTACTCTGGTCTACAAGTAAAAAGCTTCTGGAATAAAACTCTAAAAGACTTAATAATAAAACTGGAATAAGACTTAAAAAGTCTTAAATGTTGGTTGGATTAAGTTTCCAAGAAAAGTCTGTGGTCAAAATGTGAAAATGTTAGAATGAAAAAGTGAATACGTTTTAGTCCAAATGAATATTGGTGTCAGATCTACATCAAAACACTGTCTGCACATTATCATCCGTTCACTTTACAGGTTCTTTCTAGTGTAATATTTACTAACACACCATCATATATATTACAAACATGAACTAACTCGCACTAAAGTCATTTGTTTTTTGATCCAAGTATGTAATATTTGGCACATTTTTTGCCTGAAGCAGATACTTTCTTAAAAAAAAATACCATTACATTATGATAAACAAATTAATTTTAGCTAAAAAAGTCTCTGTTTTCTTCACCCTGCTTCTTTCCAATCACAGAAGTTGGAATTAATAAATAAATTATATTAAATTAAATTAAATTAATGTCTCTGGTCGTGAGAAATTTCTAACATCAAAATGGGCTCTAGAACCAAAATAAAGGTTGGAAACCACTGACTTCACCAACTACTTTTGATGGTCTAATAATTTTTTCCGTAGCCGCTTTTTCCCAGCTGCCTCTGAACGCGTCGCGCGACCCTGATCCATTGATCCACAGATCCAGGCGCCGCCGCGGCTCTGTTTCCACGCCTCCCACTTTCACCCCCATTGTGGTGTTTCTCCGGCTCACTCACACACACTTTACTAGACTTCCAGGAGTTGGAGCGGACTGATCGAGGACGAAACACCGACAAACGTGTTCGTTAGAGAAGCTCCGGTGTCCGCTTTTGACGCATGGATCTGTTTCCTCTTCCACGGGCTTTTGGCGGAGGTGCAATGGTCTGCGCCACGGACACTCACACTGGAGACAACGGGGTCTGGTTGTGAACGTTGCAAAGTTGTAAAAGTACTTTTCTCTTGGAAGTTTTTTTTCCCTCCTCCTCCTCCTCCTCTTCCTCTTCTCCTCTTCTTCAGTCGTTCAGACTCGGTGCTTCCTCCACGGCCATCATGGCGCGGCGGACACGGGACACATTCTCCGCTTTGACGCCGAGCGCACGCGCTGCTTTCCGGGATAAACACCTTTGGTTTCACAAGGGTTTGTTGGCATTTTCGTGGAGCTTGGTTTTCTTGTGTTCTTGGGGATATTGCAGAGCAGAGACGGAGTTTTCCATCCTAGAAGAGGCGCAAGTTTTGGCAAGACAGATGAAGACACTGTCCTCTCAGGAGCTGGGAGTCTTTACTATGCAGGTAATGTGTTCTGTTCGCACCCCAAACTACAGGGAATGTGTTCTGTTCGCACCCCACGACTGATTTATTTTGCATAAAAATCTGTCATATTTCTGTACCACTTCCATTTTCTCCTAAAAAGATCCATTTTTAGTCCAACCATGACTGGGCTAAAAATATTTCCCCAGTGATTAAAAGAGTGTAACTTATTTGGTGCAAATATAAGGGAAACAATGAGCTGTGGGTTGTTACCAGTGTTACACTGCAACAACAGGCGCTTTGAAGTTCTTCCACATTTATCTGGGACATGAACACGCTGGAGATTTGGTGTTTGTGCAGCTTGTGTTTCACCTCAAGATCCCAGGCTTTTATATCAGTCTAATCTGTTTAAATTGGCACATTTTGCAAAAAAGATTAGCGACATTTATCTGCATTTGAAACCTCAGTGTGTGCAAGAAAAAAAAAGAATAACTAATAATAAAAAAGGGGACAGATAAAAATGTGGATAAGCTGCCACTCAGAATATCATCATCATCATCATCATCATCATCATCATCATCATCATCATTATTAATCACCTTCATCATCTGCAAACATCTGACTGTATTTTCAGGTCATGAGAAGTTATGCCACAGTGTAAAGAACACATGACATTGGACACTTTAAAAAGGTTATGCTTGATTTGGATCCTCTTTGAGCTTTTACATTAGTGCTTCATTATAGTCAATGTGCTGATTATCTCCATTAGCTTGAACATGTAGCTGTTAAATCTGATTTTAAAGCTGTTTAATGTGATCTCCGTATCTGCTTCTTCATGCTGTGGCTACATTTTCAATATTCTCTACAAAAAAAAAAACACCACCACCAAATGCATATCAGTAGTTGAGTTTGTATACTTTATTTTCAGGTCATGAGAGTTACATCAGGGTGTAAAGAACTCATGACATTGTGCACAGAAACAAGGTTATACTGGATCTGCATCTGCTTGTGTGGGAATTGGATATAGAGCTGGAGGATTATTCCTTTGAGCTCCACATTAGTGGGAAAGCAAACATAATCTTAATTTTCTGCCTTTTGACGTAAACATGTAGTGGATGAATCAGATGGTTGTCAAAAAACCACATTATTAGTTAACCATTTTTAATGTGATTATGTTTTAACACCCACTTCTACAGGCTGACGAGCCACAGTG
The DNA here is from genome assembly GCA_020466265.1 of Siphamia tubifer. Taxonomy (NCBI): domain Eukaryota; kingdom Metazoa; phylum Chordata; class Actinopteri; order Kurtiformes; family Apogonidae; genus Siphamia; species Siphamia tubifer. Next base: position 6,057,133 of record CM035786.1, on the reverse strand, counting down.
TAAAGGACGTAGGTGATAGATTTTCAATTGTGTCCAACAAAAAATGAATTGACTAAAAAGATAATCAATATTTGAAGTTATAAATGCATCCTCTATATATCACAGGTGTCAAACATAAGGTCCGGAGGCCCAAATCCGGCCCGCCAAAGGATCCAGTCTGGCCCGTATGATGAATAACAATGAAGATATCAATAATGGTGTAAAATGATTTTAATTCAGGTTCTATATTCAGAATAATTAGATCTCATTTGGGTCAGAGCAGTAAAATAGGATCATAATTACCTATAAATAATGAAAACTGTAGATTTTAATGTAAAAAAAGTCAAATTACATGAAAATGTTTTTATTTACAAAATCCTGAATCTGAACAAATATGAAATATCTGAAGAGAAGTAAGTGTAATTTTACAAATATTCTGCCTGTTATTAAATATTTAGTGTATTTGTAATTGAAATGTAAGTTGTTCTGCACATGTGCAAATGACAAACTGATAGACTGAGGCAGAAAATGGTTAAAATTACACTTGTTTTTTCTTAAGACGTGTCAATTGTTGATGTTATTCACATTTTGAGGGAAACATTATAGATGTAAATATTATCATAATGTAACTTGAGTCTTTTTACTGTTATTATTTTACTGGTCTGGTCCTTTTGAGATCGTATTGGGCTGAATGTGAAACTGAACTAAAATGAATTTGACACCTTTGATCTGTATTATAGAAGCCAAATAGTGTGTGTGTGTGTGTGTGTGTGTGTGTGTGTGTGTGTGTGTGTGTGTGTGTGTGTGTGTGTGTGTGTGTGTGTGTGTGTGTGTGTGTCTCAGGAGTCACACAATATCTGTACATAGCTAACTGCTGTAGTTTGATATACTCATACATTCATGCTCAACAAAGACAATAGCAAAAACGGCAACTTTATAAGATGAATGTTTTGGGAGATGTTATTAATTTTTTCAGTATAATAACCAGACAGTCGTGTTGCTTTACCCAGAAGGCTGTAGCGGTGACTGGTGGACATATGTGGTACTGCATGTACACATTGACAACAACCTAAAAATGACCACATGTAGAACCCCAGGTTTACCACAGGTCACTGCACCAGTTGTTCTAATGCTGCTTTTTCCCATCACATTTAATAGTTAATCTTTTTCCTCATTGTCGAAGGTACAACCATAACCTTTTATATTCATGAGTCTCACAGTGTAGTTTCTTTAAAAAATAATTAATACAATGAAATTAATTAAAAAAAAACAAACGGATGTTAGATGACAAATTAACGAAACATGGTGCTTTTATGTGGACACACCAGGAAACCACATATTTTTTTGTTTTTGTTTTAGGATAGATGTGTAATGCACGGTTTGCCACAGACCCCCCCCCCACACACACACACACACAAACACCATTAAGATATTATTATTATTATTATCAACATATTATTTTTATTATTAAGCTAGCACCACACCTCATGTCACCAGTTGAGGAATTCACATACCCCAGTTACGTATCTGTAGTTATTAAAAGTACGCAATCCATTAGCTATTTACACAGTGCTAGGCTAATGCTATTAGCACAGTGCTAGGCTTACTTCGCTCTTCACAGAGGCTTTAGCGTCATATACGTGAGGACGTTTGCGGCTAAACATGACGTCATATTTTATCAGAAGTGACTTTCATTTACACGAAGTCGACGGCGTCAGGGTGTGAATACACACAAATTCTCAGACTCCTTCTAGAGTGGGATGTATTGAAGATGCGCTGGCTATCGAATTGTATTTCGCTTACTGTTGCATCTTCGTATAAACAAGAACTTCCTCCTGAATGCGCTCGTCTAAACGCAAATGACAAAACTGAAGATGAGACACCGTTTTTGCGTCTTCTGTTTTCATCGTCTCTGTATAAATGTAGCCTTGGTAAACACCGTCACCTGTTGTTTAATTAAATCAGTCGTATTCTAGCCTTTGCATGTAAATGTCTTTAACACCTGTAGCATATGGAAGAATCTGGAACTACTGGAACCACACGGTCCACCTTTTCACCACTGGTCCATGTGTGTGTGTTTCTGTTTAACAGTGGAGAGAGGGAGTAATTAAACAACAGTTGTATATGTGTGTGGTACCGAAATATAACCCTAATATATAATAATAATAATAATAATGAATATATTAGTAAATCAACATATTTACATTCCTCACCATGTTTATGGAATGAGTTCTCGTCTCATCTTGTGATAATAAGTAAAAGTTTATTTATATATCACTTTTCACAGACAAAGGAGGTCACAAAGTACTACACAAATAGTCCAAAAAATCTAAATAACTACAATAGAATACAAATAAAAATGAAATTAAACTAACATATTAGTCATAATTCATATAAATAGAATAAACAACTTATTGCATTTGTGAGTTAATGTACAAACCGTCATTACCCACGTCTGTTTTTATAACCTTTTGTAAATATGGGTACAGTTTAGTGACTGGTGTGGATTACATTCCAGTTAGTGTTAGATTTAGTCACTTTCTCCATCCGTCCACAGTCACCAAATGTTTGCAGGGTGCAGTGGTGAGGTGCCGCAGGGTGTCGGTGGTCGTGGTGGGGCGGGGCAGTGGTAGGTGGGGGTTGTGTTTAGCACTTCAGAGGCAGAGGCGAGGCAGCAGGAGGGCCCCTGCCCCAAATGGTGTTTTATCTTCCCTGCTTCCACACTGAGCTGCCTTCATCCCGGCTCAGGGAGTCACCTTTGAGGGCTTCCTCTGATCCCGTGGATCCGCCTTTGTCACTGCTCGTCCTGTGCTCAGCTCCACTTTGAGCTCTTCCTCCATCTCTTAATTCCTGTTGTTCTCGACACATTTTTTCACCTGGGTTTTTACATTCTGATCCTCACTAAACATGATCATCTCCCTGTCATACTCTTATCTTGTTTTTTTTTCTCCTCTTAACCCATAAATATATGGTGTGACTTCAGTGGCAGTTCCCAAATACATTTTAGTCTCTATTTAATATTATATATTTATTATATATATATTATATTCTAAAGTATTGTATCAGAATTTATCATATTATTCAGTTTTCTTTTCTTTATTTATTTTTTCAGTGACACTAGCTGCGTTTCCATTACCCTTGGAAGTTTGCAAAATGTAAATAGTGTTCTAAAAAACTGGAAATAGAAACACCTGAATTTTGAAAAAAAACATTCAAATATCAAAAGTTTTTACGCTTTGATGAGGTGGTTTTTCAGATGTTTCGATGTTCTAATATATCGCAGAAGCGCCATGGAAACACTTTTTTGCAATTAAAAGTCAGGATGTAACATACATGGTCACATGATCACTTCTCTTTGAGTGAAAATGGCACGATACGCATGGACAGATGAGGAGAAAAACACAACTGTCATTTTAGAGACAATAAACAGCAGAGAAATGCAGCATGATATCAGGACATGGAAAGGTTCATCTTCCAGCAGTGAAATCTCACAGGATGATATTTCACTAGTTACGACGCTCCTGCCTAGAACAACCGTCAACGGAAACGCGTTCAAACCGCAAATATACTTTGTCAAAATTTTAGGAATATCACTATTGTTTTGTGAAAAACTGTAATAGAAACACAGCTATTATCATAATTATGATTTTTATCTCATAATTCTGACTTTTTTCTCATAATTTAGATTTTATGTGTCAGAATTGTGATATATATTTCGTACAGACCGTTAAAATGTTAAGCTCTGATTTATTACGCATAACATGTATGTTGTCATGTCATGTTTTTGGTCACTTCCTGAAAGGAAGTGCGAGTTACGACCCTCCTCCCTAGAACAACCGTCAATGGGAACACGTTCAAAGCACAAATATACTTAAATACTATATATAATTTTTACGAATATCACTATTGTTTTGTGAAAAACTGTAAACTGTCTATATTTAATTCACTGATTGTGTAGATGTTCATAAATGAGTAATGTTAAGGGTTATTATATCAGAAATACAGAAAACTGAAGAAAAAAAAGACTTTTTCAGCAAAGATGTCAATAACTGAATGTAAAAACCAGTGTGTCCTTCTACTGTCATTGATTCAACTCTATGGGATTTACTGGTGAATCGACGTTGTAGAAGTTGACGGTGTTTCCACGGTAACTACAGAGCCTCTGAACATCCAAATGTGTCGTATCTGATGAACAAGAAAAGACAAGAAAATGGATTTTACGCCAATTATTTCCATTTATTGATGGAATTAGTGGATCAACAGGTATGGAGCAGATGGTTTTGGTCGCCAGTGGCTGTTTGGGTCTTTGTGGGTTAAAATGTAATTATTTTACTATAATCATCAAAGCTCTGTTGCGCTTGTTTTTTCTGTCAGATCATCCGTGACCATATGCATTCCCAATCATTTTGGTGTATCGTGGGAAAACTATTTTTATTTTGCCGTGACGTTTGTGAAAGCTGTGAAAAATCTGACTCGACTGGAAGCTTATGTGACTTTGATTGAGGAAGAACATTTCATGGATTAGTTCGAGCTCGTTTCCGCTAATGTAAGAGATGTGCATCCAGTAAAAACACTCTGCATCTCACTGGAGGGAAGGAAATAAAAGCCTTCCGAGCCAGTGCTGGCTGTGTGGACACCTGTTCTGCTGCTCAGTGTTCAGATGTGGCCAGACTGCAGGTGTGTAAATTGAACTGGAATTCACTTTATCTCTGTCCTTTTCCACATTTTGCTTTTGCGTCTCAGCGCAGAAGGAATTTTCCACACTTTAATTCCACTCCGCAAAGTTGAACCAAATGGCATCATTCATTTAGGCTGAATCCCAGTTCACTCCTTAACTTCTACTAGAGGTATTTAAAGGTCAGTCAGCCAATGGCCCATATGAGCAGCCGATTTATTTTTTTTTTTTGTGCTGATTTTTACAGCCGATATGTCGCCAGCAGTCGTTCTAAATGCTAGCTTAACTTCCACCAGACGATGTGAAAGCTAAAGAGATCGGTGAGAAGGTGTTTGTTTTAAAGAATATTTAGACTCTAGTGTTTAGTTTATTCCAAATCACCAAAGCCAAACCTGCTACTGCACTTCATTTGTCCTATTAAGATCCTTCACACAGTTTTTATCTATTATGGGATGTCTTCAGTTAAAAAAAAATACTATTGACAGCCAACTTGAAGTCCTGCTTGTCTGTATTTTGTAATGATGATAATGTTGAAACAAACACTTTTAATATCGGAATAGTATCAGAAGACATCCAGTTTCAGGTATCGGGATGAGAAGTGAAAATGTGTGGATCGGTGCATCCCTAGGTAGGGGTAGGGGTTAGGGGAGGATTTGGGCTTGGGCCTTTGAGTCTCATTTCTGAGGTAATGGCTGACAGTCGTTTTCCCTCTTGAGGCGTTTTATCCGTGTTATTTTTGGACTTCTGTGGCATCAACGTGCACAGTTTGTGGCGTTCTATTCCTGACAAGATCTGAGGGTTTTGTTATCAAGCGAGCGTCCCAGCATCTCCATTTAAAGTGTAATTGTACCCCTGGCGGACTCCACCCCTCATTCTCTGGGAGTTGTGTAATTTGAGGCTGGTGTTGTCAGTGCTTCTGAGTCACTGGGTCAACCTTGTTCAATCTGTCATTGAGTTTCTCAATTGTCTGGGGACGTCGGGGGGTGTACAGTTAACGCTCCGTTTGAGGAGGGGGTCGACTTTTCATCCTTGTTTAATCTGTCAAAGCTTGTCCCCCTGAGTTTTGCATCTGTTTGATTTTACTGTAGGTTCCTGCGGGGTTTAAAAAGGTCATAAAAGTTTTGAATTTCCATATCTGCATTTTAATACCACAACCTGTTAAAAACCCATTGCTTATGGGGGGGGGGGGGTATGGTACTCAGAGATGATTGGGTAACACTTTATAATACCTACACACAATTCACTATGTATTAACCATTTATTACCATTTTATTAATGGTTTGTTCTTGTGGATGGCTAGCTTAGCTGCGCTACCAATGGCAGCTTATCTAATGTGCTACTGTAATAGTTTCACTCAATGTAACTTTTAGCTAGACTTCTCTGAAACTGGTCGACCAATCACAGTGAAGTATAGAGTCAGAGGGCGGGCCTAACAAAGTGATGCTGTGACGATTCGGAGAGAAACAAGCATAAACAACCATAGAAGAAGAACAACAACGGGAATAGATTTGCTTTTATCACAGATGAGTGAAGAATGTGAGAAAACGTCAACAATCTTTAAATTGTTTTTACAGAAGCGACAACAGTCGTTCAGCTCCATAATCCACCATTTTGTTTAGTCATTCCTAACTTTCTCTGGACACTGAACTTTCCGGGGTCTAACTACGTCATGCTAAAGATTACGCTGATTGGTTGTAGTACTGTCCTATTGCATACAGAGGATTCAAAAGACAACCTTTTAGCCCCGCCTCCCCTGACTATGAAGCACCACTAGACCCATACATGGAATGAATAGGGATAGCACTGCTAGGGTAGAGGATGGCCATATTTTGTAAAATCCTTTCTTAATAATAACCAAAGTCACTTTAAGTTCTTCCATTAATATTATATGTCATTGTAGTAGCAAGAACATTACTTTTATTCATGTTTTCCTTTTTGCCTTTTAGTCACATGACACAACGCAGGAGTTAAGACTTGATAGCATAAGAATTTGATGGTCTAATTTTTTCTGTGACTGTAGAACCGGTGCTGGTGTTGTCCTGTTGGGAGACTTTGGGCCACATTTCTTCCCCACATTCATCATCTTTTCATCAACTACGTAGACGGCCTGTGAGCGGCCATTTTTGACTAGACTCGCTCTTTGGCTGCGTGAAAGGGTTCAGTGGGTGACACCCGATGGACTTTTTTTTACGCCCAATGTGGTGATTATTTACAAAGGTAATTTCAGTGTGCTGGTGTTAGGGCCTTAATCCACAGCAGAGTGTGGTTTGTTATTGAGGCTGCCTCGTCCCGTGGCCCTGGGACTTAATTGAACATTGATAGTAATTTGAGGGTTTGTGTGGGAAAAGAGAAAATGAGGTTCACTCTGCTCTGTCATTAGGCTCTGATTTTTGTATTTTCTTTGGGTTGGGTTTTGTCCAACGGTAACACCAGTTGAGACGCCATCACCACTCTCCGTCTTTGATTTAGACCACAGATGTCAAACATAAGGCCTGGGGGCCAAATCCAGCCCGCCAAAGGATAAATCTGGCCCGTAGGACAGTCTAAAAATTATTTTAATTCCAGTTCAATATACAGAATAATTAAACCTCAATTGGGTCTTGAACAGCTGACAATGCACCTAGATAATCCTCAACACATTTACGTTACTTACGTACTTCCTCTTTGTATATATCCTGTAATCTTACTTATTTTGTACCAACGGGCATGTCTTGTGCAATACGGTAATGCCCCAATTCTTTTTTTTCTCTTTCCCTCTCCTTTTAAGGATATTCATGTGGAACAGTAGATAATTAATCATTAATCAATCTAATTTACCTTTCTTGTAAAATTCACACACCGAGTGCCTCTGCGTGAATTCGATGACGTGTCGGGGATCACTGGTGGAAATGTTCACTGGTGGGAAAAAATTAGTAAAAGTAATAATAATAAAAAAGAGGAATGTTTGGACGTACAAATTGATCGTAAGTAATTAATATGCAAATTGATCCACAATCTGATTATTTTATTTATTTATTTTTTAAATACAGGCCTATTGGACTTAATCTGACCCTTGAACTAAAATACATTTAGATTAATTGAACCAATCCAAATCCAAATGTTCTTCACTTGATTCATTGTTTTCCTTCTCACTATATTTCCTTCTGTGTTTGCACTTGCCTTCATCTCTTTTTTTTTATGTAATGTTTTTTTATTCCTATATTTCCTCTTTTGTCTGTCTCGAGGCTCCTCCTGAGTTTCCCGTCTTTTCCTCACATTATAGCAGATCAGTAGCAGAGGCAGGCGGACGTTGGAGGCGGAGGAAGGTTTGAGGATATACAGCAGGACATCAGAATTCCTGCTAAGTCCTCTGCAGCACAGCTTCAAAGCCGCCTCGCCTCTCGCTGCATTGCTCGCACGGCTGTGTGCTCAAACAGTCAAGGTTACTATGAACCGCACAGGGCCTCTGTTATGCTTTTATTTCTGTTTTTTTCCCTCCTCTCAATCAGACCGTTGTTTTTTGTTTTGTTTTTTATTTTAGTTTTGCCTGTGTGTTCTCTTGTGTGTTTCTGTCAGAATCACATAAAAAAATCACATTAACCCATAAAGACCCAATGTGACTTTAGTCCAAGTTTCCACCTTAATTTTTGTCCATATTTAACATTTCTTCAGTGATTTATCATCATATATCATAATATTATGTTCTATATTTTGCAGATTTTCAGTAAGAATCAGATATTTGCTGTTGTATAGGTTCCTGATCATATACTTTAATCATGATAATATTATATTATTTCATGTGAAGGTTATGATATGAAAATTTGGGAAAACTTAAGAAAAATGAACCTTTTCAACAAATGTATCATTAATTGAAGATAAAACAAGTGTGTCCTTCCACTGTCATTAACTCCATGGGTTCCACCTGTAACTCGTACTTTTCTTTCTTCCAGTGAAAATGCACTGGAATGTCAGTCAAACCTGAAACGTGCCACTCGTGAACGCGTACCAGATTTATGTTTTCCCATTTACGAGTTTGGTGTCAAGGCCCGTCAAACAACTATGACAGATGTGTTTACGCAGATTATTTATTAAAACAAGGTATTTCTTTCACGTTATTTAATTGTAAATGTTCTGCGTAATCAGCAGTTGCTTGCTAGAGCTAATGCTAGTTAGCTAGTTTTCAGTCCATTGCGTGGAATAATAAATTAATACCCAGTACGTTTCCAAATACAGCTAACGGAACATAAGCGATAGAACAGCTACTCTTGCACTGTTTTTCCACTGTTTCCCTCAAATAAGTAAAAAACAAAAACCCCTGAGATAGAAATAAGTGTAAACTGTCACTGAATTAGTTTGTTTTTTACAATTCCAGTTTTTATTTTATACTTATTTATGACTCTTTATTCAACATTTATTTGAGTACTATACTGTTTGTGATTGTCCTTATCTGTGACCATTGTTGTTTGTCATTGCTGATTGTTGCCGTTGTCTGTTATGAGTTTTTTTTATGCCACAACCAAAGAAAAATTTAAATTTTATTTAAAGTTTAATGGATAATAAATAAGTCTGTGTAGGAAATCACTCCCTGACCCTTTATAGTGCAGTATATAGGGACCGCGCCATTTTGTAGGGGTGTCTGAATCTTTAGTGAACTATTTATAATCACTATATAGTCACTCAATGTATCCCATAATCCACCGCGGAATGTAGTGGACATTTGATGGTCACTCTCCAAAGCACTATATCCCATCATGCATTGCACGAATCGAAAAATGGCCGAAGGACGGAAAGATTGGTGAAGCAATACTGTTTCCACGGCAACTGTGGAGTTTCGGAACATCCAAATGAGCCATATGTGACGACCATGAATGGATGAATAAGTGAATTTTACACCAATTAATGGCTGTGTTTCCATTACCCTTGGAAATTTTCAAAATGTAAATATCGCTATAAAAAGCTGGTAATGAAAACACCTGAATTTCGAAAAAAAAAAAACCACTCAATTGTCGGTAAAAATGAGGTGGTTTTTCAGACGTTTCGATAGTCTAATATATCACAAAAGCGCAATGGAAACACTTTTTCTGGGAATTATATGTGGTCACATGATCACTTCTGTGAAACTGGCGCGATACACATGGACAGAGGAGGAGACTTTTCTGGAAAACAAATTGAGGAGAAAAACATCAGTGTTATTTTAGAGACAGAAAACAACAGAGCGTGATGTCAGGATATGGAAAGGTTTATCTTCCAGCAGTGAAATCTGATGGGATGATATTTCACTAGAGTTACGACGCTCCTGCCGAGAACAACCGTCAACGGAAACACTTTCAAAGATTTTAGGAATATGGTTATTGTTTTTCGAAAAACTGTAATGGAAACACAGCTAGTGACGTGTTTTGACAAGTTTACAGGATGAATGACACTAAACAGTTTAGGTCGGTAGATTGTTGTGGTCACCAGTGGTTGTTTGGGTCTTTATGGGTTAAGTTTATTTAACAGTCAAAGAGCTGCTGTTACTCCATACAAAGACGGCACTCACCTCAAGGGCAAATAAATTCCTGCACTTGTCTTGTTGATGCTTCTTTTGTTGCCCTTCCCTCAGGCCACACAGATCATATCAGAGTAAAGCATTTTTAACTGTCCTAAAAAACACTACATAGGTGTAATATTTTATGTTAATAGGTGAAGGACCAATGTGTGAATGCTGTATGTTAGTCTTTGATTTTATTTATTTCTATTTATAATTATAACTTGCAATCTTTTACTTTTTATATTATCTTACTGCTCTGTGTGTGTATGTGTATATATACATATATACTTTTTTAATGACACCTGATAATGATGGCAAGTTTAAATTTTGTTGTACTTTTTGTATGACAATAAAGACATTCTATTCTATAAATATAAAATTATTATAAATTATTATTATTCAACTCAATTCTTTATTTATTTCAGACAGTGCAACAACCTACATGAAATAAAAACAAGAGTAAAACACAAAGCTAAAAAAATATTGTCCGTATAAGTAGAATAAAAAATAAAACGGTAAAAACAAGGCCAAAAAAAATAACTGTATAAAAAAAGACATCACAGAACACCATCAGTCGGCTTAAAAACAATAAAAGTGTTGCACATACAAACTCTTGTACCAGTATTTCTGTGTTTTGGATCTAATATATACATCAGAGTTAATTATTTTCTCGATCAGTGTTGACAGATGATAAAATTCTGTGTTTAAAACCAAACAATTGTTTCCTACGTATAATATTAAAGCTAAATATATTCATATATTCGACAGCAGCACTGTATTAGATCTATTCAAACTATAGTGACGGTGTTTTGTTTCTTCTGCAGTTGTTTTGCATTAGCTCATGCATTGCTTTGTGACGACTAAACTCTTCTTTTTTTAGTCCAACCGTAAATCACGATGCGTCTCAGCGGTTTATGAGCCCTCCGAGGCTACGCTGAACTATCTGCACCTCATTTTTTTTTTTTTTTTTTCCATTTTTTACTGCCACTTTTTTTTTTTTTTTTCTTTTCCAAACTGTTATTGCAGCAAGTTTTCTTAAAGGTCCCCACGTTCACACACAGTTATTGGATTCCATGTCCCACATTGATGCAGATACATGAATAGTTTATGAGTCCAAATCACTTGAGTTTATCCTCAAGTCAAGTGTTTCATATTTTTTCTGAAGCCGAATTAAAAATAACACGGTGGCTAATGTGATAAACTGGTGCGTTTCCAAATGACATATTTTTTTTTAAAGTTAAAATTTCAGTTTCATATTAGAAATCAGACTTTAATTTCTTCTGGTGGTTTTCATGAAAAGCAGGACTCTCTGCCAACAGCTGCAAAGTCCCACAGCAACTTCTGCAGTATTTTAAAACAGTTGGACCCACTTCTATATCAGTTCTCAGAATTCCTGGCCTGTCCAGAAAACCTTGGAGAGAGTCCAGTTGTGCAGATTCGTACCTTTATCACCCAGTCACAATAGAAGGAGAGAACAGGGTAAAGAGTCGTGTTCTCAGTAAATGTGCAGATCTTATATGTTTTGGCTTCAGTCCAGACACAGACTCGTCGTATTATCTCACTGCCTCTCACTCCAGTGTCTCCATCGTCCAAAAGTGTTCTCCATGCTTATTGGATGAAACGTGGAGTTAAAAGATTAATTTAATTCATTTTATTTTATTTTATTTATCTTTAAAATTTTATTGAAGTAACACCAAGCGACAAAAAACCTTGCATACAATATTCTACAATAATTTACATGAAAAAAAAAAAGATTTTTTTATTTTTATTTTTTTAGTTAACTGAACTCCATGTTCCAGAGTTGAGACTAAAAAAGAAAAAGTCTTGTCTCATCATCTGAACCCACTTTATCCTCACAGGGGTCACTGGGGTCACAGGGGGTCTAATCCAGCTACAGTAGGTGAAGGCGGGGTCAGAGGTCACTCTGTATGAGTCTCCAGTTCATCTCAGGGCTGAACATATATAGACAAACAATCACTGACACATTCACACCTATGGGTGATTTAGATTAACCAGTTAACCAGTTAACCAGTTAACCTATCAGTGCATGTGTTTGGATGGTGGGAGGAGCCAGAGTACCTGGAGAAAACCCACACAGACACGAAGAGAACATGTAAACTCCACACAGAAAGGTCTGGTGTGGGAATAGAACCAACAACCTACTGTCTGTGAGGCACCAGTGTTAACTACTGCACCACCTGTGTTAACTACTGCACCACCAGTGTTAACTACTGCACCACTAGTGTTAACTACTGCACCACTAGTGTTAACTACTGCACCACCAGTGTTAACTACTGCACCACCTGTGTTAACTACTGCACCACCAGTGTTAACTACTGCACCACCAGTGTTAACTACTGCACCACCTGTGTTAACTACTGCACCACCAGTGTTAACTACTGCACCACCAGTGTTAACTACTGCACCACCAGTGTTAACTACTGCACCACCAGTGTTAACTACTGCACCACCAGTGTTAACTACTGCACCACTAGTGTTAACTACTGCACCACCAGTGTTAACTACTGCACCACTGTGACGCCCCTAAAAAAACGTAAAGTACTTTATTTGTCATTTTCACTGTACAACAAAATGTGTCCTCTGTCTGTCTAACTCATCCTTCGTGCTGTTGGAGCACCTGTAAGGAGCAGGGGGCACCCATGGGCGGCACCCGGGGACCCATCTCCAACTGTAGAACCAGGTTAATGGTCAGAACCACCTGACTGGAGGATTTAACCCTAACAAATCCTCTTCAACATTATTCCTGTCGTTCTGCACATGCTCCTGGTCTTGTTGCCATGACGCACATATTCAGCTCTGCCCGCATTAGTTTGTTGATTCGGTTATTACAAAAATAATGCAAATATTGCTTACACTATCTGTTCTTCCATTTTGATCGTTGAAACAAAAGCAAAACAGGAAGTGGATGTGATCGTTTCCTTCCAGTCGACAACCAGACGTTCTGTCCAATCAGAACCCTCTGTACCTAGAGCAGAATACACCCGTTTCCATGGAAACCTTCATTCAGAATTAACATTACCATGTAAAAAAAAAAGAAGGAATTTGCTTTAATTCAGATTTATTCAGAATAAATAATAGTGAATGAACCATCATCATGTGAATGTGTCCAGTGTAAAGTATGGAACAGAATCATGGAATATTTTATTTAGTTTTTTTCTTCTATTATGGATCATGTCTCCTGGAAGACAGATATTGGAAGAAAATGTGTTCATTTTTATTTATTTTTTCAATTCTTTTCTGCTTCTTTTGGACAACATTATTTCAATCAAATGCCTTTAATTGTTGTTGCCAGTGGAAGTCCCGCCTCCTGCACCCACCGTCTCTTGGCTCCTGCTGGACTGCGGTCGGGACGAAGCATGAAACTGATGTTCTTCCCCTTCTGCACCAGCTGTTGTGGTTTAAATCTGTCTGTAGCGTCGTGGCCAGATCATTTATCTGACCGCTTTTTGATGTGTTTCCCACATTTCTCAGTTGAAGACGGCCTCTCGCTCTGTTTGGCTTTGACTGGAATTAGTTTTGCAGTGATTTTTCTCTGCCTTCCTTTGGTTGTTTCCGTCTCTTGAACTTTGTATCTCCTTCTTCTTGATCCTAACCTGAATCACTCCTGACTTCTGGTCGCCCTTGGGTGATGTTCATATTTTGGTTAGATGTTCACCACCAGTATGTTTTGATAGATCCACGATAATGATTTATTTATTTTTTTTAACATAAGTCCAATACAAATGTGTCCATCTGTATGTTTACATGGTGTTACAGATGCCATAGTACCGTGTTTTCCAGACTATCAGGTGCACTTAAAAGACTTTTCCAAAAATGACACAGCACCTTATATATGGATTAACTCTGGTTGTTCTTAGGGACTTGGAATTTTGACTTTTTATCTCATAATTTGGGCTTTTTTTTGTACACAGTGTTGTGTCTATTTTTATCTAATAATTTGGATTTTTTTTTTATCTGTGAAGAGAAGTGATGTTTTATCTGTTTTAGTCTAATTTTAACTGTGTTTTAGTGAAGTTTTATAATTTTTTTTAATTTTCACTTCCTCCATTGGAACTTTTTTTCATTTGCTTTAATTTTAAAAACAATTTTTTGACTTGGGCAAAAAAAAAATCTGCCAGTAGAACAAGTGCAAATTATTTTGATAAAATTTTCCAGATCTATTGTCTAAAAATAAATTTGTATATCTCACTGGAAAGTTCCTTTTTTTGGTGATTAGTTCTTATTTTAACTGTGATGAGATATTTGGACTAGAAATGATAAAAAATACACTTGGTAAGATTTAGATTGTATTATATATGACTGTTTCAACTATAGATGATTATTAAATATTAACGGTGTATCCTGTTCATACAGCGTCACAGAATAGTACAAGCTGCTGATGTGCCTGTTTTTTTAGTATTCACTTTACATATAAATAAAAGAAGCACAAATCCTGACACTTACAAATCCGGGAACCTGGAAATAGTATTTGACTATTTTTCTGCCAGAATCGACTCCCTAACTTAAAAACACAGTATATTTCGTTGTAACCACGTGAATCTACACTCAGCCAAGACCCCCAGGTTCCCACTTAGAGTAGCTAAGTCTTTCCTCTGCTTATTACAGAGGAGAACTAATTAAGTGGCTGTGTTTAATCAGCTCATTCTCGCATTTTTAATGGTTCTCCTGTTTCTCTATTACCGCTTTCAGGCTTTATCTCCCATTTACTATCACCCACTCCTGCTTGTGTGTCTTAAGAGTCCCAGTCTGTTGTGCCTCCTCCCACACATGCACCCACAAAGCCAGAGCAAATGCACTCATTGAGCGTCTTTACTGATGATCTGGGCTTTGTGTGTGTGTGTGTGTGTGTGTGTGTGTGTTTTCTTCTTCTTTTCCACATGACATAGTTAGCTGCACCAGGGCTGACCCTACAGCAGGGGTGTCACACTCACTTCAGTTCAGGGGCCACATTAAACCAAATTTAATCTGCAGAAGCCCAGACCAATGAAATAATAATTTAACTAGAAAAGCACTCTGAGCGCAAACCTCCGCCAAGACAGACCCCCCCCCCCCCCCCCATATGAAGAGAGGTCCACCATGAAGGTTATGTTTCTGTCTGTTATTTAGTAAGATAACTCAAAACGTTATGGACAGATCTTGATGAAAATTTCATGGCATGTTGGGGGTGTTGCACGGAACAAATGACTAGATGTTGGTGGTGATCCAGAAGAGATCCTGGATTCTGGATCACTTTGAATTTTACATTGCGGTAAATTGACAATAGATTTCAAATCCAGGATCTCTTCCGGATCATCACCAAAATGTAATCATTCGTTCCTTGTGACACTCCCGACACATCATGAAACTTTCATCAAGATCTGTCCATAAGTGTTTGAGTTATCTTGCTAACTGACAGACAGACAGACAGACAGACAGACAGACAGACTCGGGCAAAAACATAACCTCCTTGCCAGAGGTAATAATAAAAAAATTCTATCAACTCCAAACTTTCCTCTATGTTTTAAAGTGAAAAAAGTCAAGTTATGTGATTAAAATGAAAAAAACGAATTTTCTTTTGCAGTTTTAACAATATTATGTCTGTTTATCATTTCATTCATTTAAATAGCAATTTACAGATGACAGCAACAAAACATATATAAAGTGTAGTGTAAATACAATAAAATGAACATTTTTACATTTACAAGCAGAAACATTTAGGTTTCTGAGTACTTATGTGTTATTATGTGTATTTTACTGTCTGACCCACTGCAGATTAAATTGGTCTGAATGTGGAACTTAAACTAAAATGATTTGTCTTCGGTGTCATTTCTGCATTTCACAAACTCATCCCGGGGGGCCAGACCAGACCCTTTGGGGGGCCGTATTTGGCCCCCCAGCCTTATGTTTAGACACCTGTGCCCTACAGTGTGAGTCTAGGGGACCCCGAGGCCACCCTTTAGTGAGTCCGTCCCTTCACTGGCCACAATGAGCAGGGACTCGAAATGAACTCTCCCTGAAAGAGTAGAAAGGCGGAAAGAAAAAGGGGGCGGGGGGCCTGCGGTGAAGGCAAGAGGCAGCGAGAAAATGCCCGATCGGGAGGCCAAAAAAGAGTAGAGGGACCAGTTCCCTCCCCCAGACGGCAGGCATTTGTAAAGCTCCCATCCCCCTCGACACAAACACATATGCATCCACACACTCCTGCAGAGGCTTTGCATTCTCGATGAGGAGGAGAGTGGGAGCTCCTGCTGTGGAGAAGCAGATCAGTCTGTTTTTCATGGCTCTTTACTCTTTCTTTTTTTTTTTCTTTCTCCTCTCTCTGTTTATGCCTCTCTCCCAGGGCTCTGTTTTGCATACATAAACTCACAGTAAAACCAAACTTCACAGTTGTTGAGAGGCGCTGTTTCCCAACTTGTCTCAAATTTCCATCCTTGTTTTTTATGCCTGTTTGCAGTATTTTTGTATTTGGATAGGTGCAGTTTTTGGGTGAAGATCTGACTCTGCATATGTAATCACAGGCTTTTAGAGGAGGAGGGAAGGGGGGGGGCTCTTCCTTGAGGCAGTGCGATGTTAGAGTGCAAGGGAAACTGCTAAATGAGGTGCACAGGGTGACAAAAAACCAGACAAGAGGCAGAGATGGGGTGAAACGGTGTCAGCCAAGATATTCACATCATGCAGAGATCCACACGCAGCAACTTCTGCAGTAGTTTGACTTGTCTTTATGAGGCCACGCCCACTCCCAGACTCTGAGGTCAAGGGGTCATCACCACAGTTAGTCTAACTATCTTTCCTTAGTGCAGGGGTCTCTGTTATTTTCTCTCTGTGGCCACATTCAGTCTGTCGGACCAGTGAAATTATAGCATAATTACTTAGAAATAATGACAACTCCAGATTTTTGTTTTTTTTAGTGGGAAAAAAAAGAAAATACTGACTTTTATAAACTATCCAAACTAAAAAGATGGGAAGTACCTGAAAAAAGTGACATTTCTTAAGAAAAATTTGTGCAATTTTAATAATATTGCGCCTCGACTTATATTTATTGAATCTACAAATCATAATAATAATTAATAATAATAAAACATTGTATTTATAGGCACCTTTCAGGACAGTCACTATACACAGTTATTAAAGTATAAATAAAACACAATTAAAATGCATACATACATATATAAAACCCATGGTTACATACAATGGTCAAATGTGGAATTATGGAATACACTAGAGTTTTCTGAATAAATAAGTTTTAAACTGAGATTTCAAGTCTGAAGACTTTGTGTTCTGGGAGAATGATCCAAAAGACACTAAAGATTTAGTAACAAAAGCAGAAAATTATTAAATTTGTGCCTAAATGTCTTGAGACTTTTCATTTTCTTCACATTTTATTGTTACAGGTCAATTTGTAAATATAAATATTTTCAGAATTTAATGTTATTTTTTTTAAGACAAAAATGTGATGATGTTATTATTTATAGGCAAAGGATAATGGTTATTTATTATTATTACTATTATTTATTATTATTATGTTATTTTTGTCTGTAGGTCATATGTAGAACTTAAATTTAAAACAAAAAGTATTTCCACAGCCTTGACTGTGGAGTTTTAGCACTTTGCAAATCCACCCCAGGGGCAGGAGTGGAACCTTTGATGGGCCTCATTTGGAGCCCCTGGGCCGCATGTTTGAGACCCCCGCCTTAGAGCCATTCATAAACATGAAGGCTTCTGTCACATTGAAACCATGTCCACAGTTAATGCTTCAGGCTGTGATTTTTAACAGTTGATTCCCACTGTCTGCTCCCAATTTATAGAGACTTTATTTGAAGTGTTTAGGAACAAACACACACTCTTTTTCTATTACTTTAACTGTTAACGTTTCTTTTAAATATGACGTTCGACCAGTGCATGATAGTGGTCAACCAGTTACTGGTCTAAGGATAAAGTTTAAAGGTCAACTGGGTTTATTATTATTACAGGAAAATTCAGTCTCTGCATTTTACCCTTTGTAAATCGCGCAGCTCTTAGCATTAGCATTAGCACTCCGTGTGTTTACATGGTGTTTTTTTTGTTTTTTTTTTAATTCCGAATTATTTATTCAGAATAAAGTCATTCGGAATTAATGTTTACATGGACATGTTAATTCCAAATAAATGTTTATATGAGAAACAGGTTTAATCCCCTCACTGAAAAAAGTTTTAAAAAATCTTAAATTTTTACTTTTTATTTCATATTTTTGAGTTTTATCTCATCATTTTGACTGTTTATGGTCAAACAAACAAATCTAGTTGAGTGAACCAAATTGAATTGAATAGGGTCTGGGTTATTTTAATGTAATTTTAGATTCACTCAACTAGATGTTTTTATGTGTGACCTATTGAAGAATAATTTTTAAGTTGATTCAATGCTTTACTTTTTCAGTGCTCTAGTTTATTTGTCTTTTAGAGCTGGAGGTACAGAGGGTTGTGATTGGACAGAACACCCACATGACGTCTTGCTGTCTACTGGTAGAAAACACTTACACCCACGTTAGGTGTTTACATGGTTCATCTCAAGGCAGAAATGAACTTTTATTTGGAATTAAACAGGAGTAAAAACTCTGATGTAAACTCACCTAAAGAGTTGGTGTTGAAGGTGTGAAGAGCTCGACTCCAGATCTGCAGGGACGCTGTATTCAGAGCCGTAACATGACAATTGAACTTAGATCTATCTGTTTTGTTTTGTAAATGGAGACACAAGTTTTTGTTTTTTTTAATTTGCTATCATTTACCCCATAACAACCCAGTGCTAATTTTATGGTAGTACCCAGATTATCTTTTTCTCTCTAGTTAACAATTTCTTAACCTATTAAGACTCAAACGTCCACTATTTACCAACATTTTCTACTGATATAAACTGTTTAATCTTTGTTGGTGCACTAATGTAAAGTAAAGTAATGGTTGTAAAATAGTTTATTATCATATATGACCCATTTGGATGTTTAGAGGCTCTGTGGTTACCATGGAAACGCTGTATTCTTCTACATTGATTCACTAGTAAAACCCATGGAGTTGGATCAGTGACAGTGGGTGGACACAGTGGGTTTATGTTCAAAAAATTAAATATTTTGATGACATTTTTTTTTGGTCAAATTTAGTAAATTAAATCTGAATAATTCCACTCACTCAAACATCAATAAATACAGAACATAATATTATATTAAAATAGAGAACTTGAATTGACTCAGAGAATGAATGTGTGAAGGAACACCCACCCCCCACCCCCCCACTCTGTGTGTGTGTTTACCATGCCAGAGTAACATCCAGCTAGGTTTCGTCAGTATTTCCACAGAGACACATGAACCAGTTTGATCCAACATTTTTTCCCCAGCTTGTGCAGCAGCTACTGTGGCGCCGTCTTCTCTTCTAGATGCTAATGCTAATGCTACTTCAGATTCACTGCAATGGGGGACGGGCTTAACCCAATGTGGGTGACCACTAAAGTCCACATGACGTGTAGTGGACAGACTGGTTTCTCTGTTGTTTTCTATGAATGATGGTAAATCCATCCAGTGGAGGGTTAGGGTTATAATGTTCTGATATTGTGTTTTAAATACACATTTCTTTGGTTGAAAACTTAAATACATGTTTTCCAGCTGAGTGGACATTTTTCTAACTCCATAAAAAAATAGGTTCATTAAAAAATACTTTAATCACATGAATTTTTCCAGGCCTAAAGTGTAATATAAGCATTTAAGAGGAAACAAATCTTGACTAAAGTTGTCATAATTAAGGCATCAAAGGGTTAAAAATTCAAATGAGTCCTTTTAATTAGTAATAATGAGAATTGACCCAGTCCTTCATATGTAACTCATGTCAGTTTGACAGTGTGATCTGTCTTCATAGTAAAACTACAGCCTATAGATAAATGAACTGAAAAGACAGAAGTCGTAAAGACGTGTCTCTTTGTCTTTGGTCTCCTTGTCCCTGGAGGTCTTCACAGCGGTCTTAGATGTGTTCAGTTCAATCCTCTACCTTCTCCTCCTCCTCCTCCTCCTCCCTGTCCTCTTCATTTTCGTCTCCTCTGCTCCTGCTCGTACCCGTGGTGGTAATTGTGTCCGTGGGTGGCGAGATGTGAAATGGCATCTCAGGCCTTTTGTCTTCTGCTGGTGTTTCTGCGTTTGAAGATGAGTCAGGAAGTGACCTGGGCTAATGAGCTGAACTTTGGACTTTCTGACTCTCTGTAACACAGGGAAGATGAAACAAGAGTTAGTAGGTTTTTTTTTTTTTTTTTTATTCTCTTAAGCGGAAATGGCAAAGGGGGAGAAAATGTGGCACAGCTCGCTAATTAGGAAACGGAGAGAGAAGCATCAGGGCTTTGAGTGCAAGATGAAACATGGGTGTAGACTGTGAAATGATACCTTAAGTTTTCCCAAACACATGTAAACACCTGAACCACACTCCGGTACCATCCCTGTCTGTACCTATGCACACACATTCTTCACATAAACAAAGACTCATGTAAAGCTACATGCACAGAGCGCCTGCAGCTGTGTTTAGCTATCAATGTCTCCCAGACTCACTTATGTTTCTGCCAAACCAGTGGCTTATTTGATCTGGACTGACTCACAAGTAATGGAAGATGAGCATTAGGAAAGCCAAACAGTGAGTAGAACAGATACGGACATTTTCTGCTGCTGGCATGTCAGTTAGAGATCATGATGAAAATTAGTGTTGTCTTTTCAAAAATGTTAGCCTAGCCATGCTATCCCTATTCATCCCATGTATGGGTCTAGTGGTGCTTCATAGTCAGGGGAGGCGGGGCTGAAAGGTTGTCTTTCAAATCCTCTGTATGCAATAGGACGGTACTACAACCAATCAGTGTAATCTTTAGGGTGACGTAGTTAGAGCGCCTGAAAGTTGACAGAGGAGTCTGGAGAAAGTTAGGAATGACTAAACAAAATGGTTGATTATGGAGCTGAACGACTGTTGTCGCTTCTGTAAAAAGAATTTAAAGATTGTTGACGTTTTCTCACATTCTTCACTCATCTGTGATAAAAGGAAATTTACACCTGTTGTTCTTCTATGGTTGTTTACAATGGTTTCTCTACCAATTGCTGCAGCGTCACTTTGTTACACTCGCCCTCTGACTCTATACTTCACTGTGATTGGTCGACCAGTCTCTCTCTCTCTCTCTCTCTCTCTCTCTGTCTCTCTCTCTCTCTGTCTCTGTCTCTGTGTTTGTGTGTCTCTCTCTTTACATAACAACTTGGTTAAAGTAGTTTTAGTGCAAATCAGAGTCATTTATTTTCTAGTTTTGACTAACACTAGGTGAATACAGATCCAGTATCTAACTTTAAAGTGCTGTAGTTTCTGACGGTCGAACACACAGTGTTACCGTGGACATGTCCTCCCTGCTGAGATGTAAAATCACACCAACCAAGCAGAACAGAACTCATTTAGTTTAGACATAAGTGGGCCCTTAGGTTTTTCCTTATTCTTTTCAGTTGCCCAAATGATAACCGTAATGACTCACACTGGGTCCTGGACTCATAAAAACATATTGCTCTAGTTGCAGAGGGACCATCTTGGACTTCTTTGCCTCTTGTTTAGAAAAAGTTCCTAGTTTTCCTTCCAGTTTCTGTCTGTGCTGAAACTGACACTGTTAACATGAAAAGTCAGAGCCGCTGAAATATAAGCCCAGACCTTTTTGTTGCAGCACCTCCAGTCTCATGTCCTATTTAGAATTAATATGACATTTTTGTTTGTGAATGAAGGAGAGGATGTTCTGTGTTTATGTGTTCTGTTATAGAAAGTTAAACACGCTTCACATCAGACGTGGTCTATAGAAGAGTTATGAAACCTACAGGGTTCCCAAAGGTCAGGGAACTTCTGGAAGATCAAATACACATGCAAGGGTTTTCCTCCAGAACTGGTAGGGGTGCTAGTGAAGCCCACCACTGACTCACCATGTTTTTGTAAATAAAATAAAATAAAATATAAGTTGACAAGAAATATGAAATTAAATCCATTATTTGTTATTGTACAACATTTCAGAACAATACTTCCAACACAACCCAGTCTCCTCAGCGACTTTGATCCAAGCCTGTTCTTTTTTTATTACGATCTTTGTACAATACACAATATGGATGTTAACAGATGACCGTTTGACCGATGGTTGACCGCATCAACGTTGTCTGGTCATAATTTTCTGTCGGTTCAAGGAGAAAAAAATCCATCCTGAATAAGTCGTTCTACTGCACAAACTCTTTATCATTATAGTGTAGGTTATAAAGAGGACGGTTTGGGATTTGTCCATAAGGCCAAACAAAATAATACGTGTGGTTCCGGTCACCTGACCGACCCAATTTTTTTACGACGAAAATGCCGACTATGTAAACATTTTATCAGTTTGTCAAAATAAATTAAATATAATGAACCGGCCGACTCTTATCTTCGAAATTCCCAATGACTGATGATGAGAGAATGTATTTCTCCGTATTTAGTCCGCATTCATGTTTACCAACATCTGTCACCTGTCTGACCACCGTGATTTATGACTAGCGACAAACGACGACCATATACATGTGTCCATGTCCATCAAAACAACCCTCAATGCATGTGATTGCTGCGCCAGTTTTGATTGGCTGTTGGCCTCTTGATGAATCTTTGGTACATGGTGTGTTAATTTCCCACTCACTTCACACTTGGTTTGTTTCAAAAACACCAGCGTTTCTTTATTCATTGGGAAGATGGTTTCATATCTTTATGGAGCATCTCTTGGTCACACAGACTTGTGTGTCTGGTGTGGGGAACCAAATACAAATCCTCTTCCAGAGCTAAAAAATAAATTTAAAACTGTACTCCCGCTCTGTCAAGATTGTGAGGAATGTGAAGAAGCCAGTAACAAAACAGCAGTATGGTAAGAGGAAATAAGTTGAACAGTAAATAGATAGCTGTATATGTCCACTAAAGCCTTCAATATTGGGGCCTTTATTTCATTGAAATAATATTTAGATGTGGATAGAATTTACATTTGTACTTAAACTGTATTTTTGTTGAAAAAAAATCAATAAAAGACAAAATGTTGATGTCAAATCAGATTTTATTGTATTTCAATCATCTAAAATTAATTTATGCTCTCTTAAAACATTCTGTAAATATACATGTACATGTACATGGAAAATCTGAGGCAATGTGTTGATTTTCTAACTGCTGGAAAAAATAACTGATATTAAATCTGAATTTTTGGAGCTTCTTTTTAGAAGATGGGTATATAAAATTGTAAATAAAATAAAATATGGATGACCGACCTACCTACCCAATTTTTCCTATCCATGTGATGGGAACCACATATATTATTTTGTTTGGCCTAACATAATTAAAAATGATGAATTTGAGCATTAGCAAAACAAGATGGAATTTATTAAGAGCAAACATAGAGTTCAATTAATCTATATGGTAGGAACAGTTTAAAACGTTTTCTCCAAACATAAAACACAGCTGATATGAGGTAGTAGATCTTCTAGAGCTAGCAGATAGAGACTGGGACAGAGAGTTGTTACCATGACAACCTGACAGCACAGTGGATGAGTCGTGTTATCCATCTGACAGACCTACTGACAATGACATGACAGGTGGACGACGACAGAACTGACGCAGGCTGGTGGACGTAGATTTTTCCCCATGATATTTATCAGCGGAATTTACTGGAACATCGAATGTTTTCTCGGGCGTCACGGTGGTGCAGTGGTTAACACTGGTGCCTCACAGACAGAAGGTTGTTGGTTCTATTCCCACACCAGACATTTCTGTGTGGAGTTTCCATGTTCTCCTCGTGTCTGTGTGGGTTTTCTCCAGGTACTGCAGTTTCCTCCCACCATCCAAATAAGTGTGAAGTGACTTGTTCAGTGTTACGACGTCTCTGGGATAGAATGTGTCTGAGATTATTTGTCCTTGAACGTAGTGACCTGTAGAGGTTTGACCCTGAAGGTAACATCAAACAAACTTGACTGAAATAGTGAATACATTCCTATATCAGATCAAAAGCTGTGTGTGTGTGTGTGTGTGTGTGTGTGTGTGTGTGTGTGTGTATTACTATCTTCATAGGGACATTGATATGTTTACACAGTCACACCATGAGGACCTCTGACACTATGGGGACCAAAATTCAGGTCCCCACAAGGGTTAAATAAAGTTTCCCACAAGTAAAATAGAAATGATGTGGCCCTATAAATACATTAATTAGTTTTTTTCCGGAAGTCCCCATGAGTATGAGGGGAAAAAGGTGCAAAATGAAACATGTAGTTTTACTTAAAAAAAAAAAAAAATTATATGTATTTATTTGTTTTTGTCATTAGTTTTTAAATTGTTATAATATTAATTATATTTATTCATTTGTATTCTATTTTTTTTAATTTTTGTCATTTATTTATTTTAATTATTATTTATTTTATTTAATTTTATTAAAAAAAGTTGTTTACACTCACTACCCAATGGCTACTTGATTACAAACGTGTGTGTGTGTGTGTGTGTGTGTGTGTGTGTGTGTGTGTGTGTGTGTGTGTGTGTGTGTGTGTGATGCAGAAACACTACGATATAAGTCCAGAAGAACCACCTAGAAACACCATGTGATAAGAGTCAGCCAGTTATCGCAGCTTATTTTCTAAAAGCTTGCCTTTCGTAGGAGGCTAAGAAGAGACTTGTTGCTGCCACTTTTGTCTGTGCTGGATTATGGAACATTATTTCTGTGAATGCGTCGTCTCAGAGCGTAAATGCCCTTGATAGTGTTTGTCACGGTGCTCTGAGGTTCATGGCAGGACTCAGTCAGGACTCCTCTTTGTCTTTTATATACGCCTGCGTTGAATGGACAGGTCTGTTTTTTTTTTTAATTTTTACACGTGGAGTGAAACATTAGTATTTCTAAATATATCCTGGGTCCACTTCCGTCCTATTTGATGGTCTACATTAGTCTACGTTCCCTGTCGTTCCTGTCTTTACAGGTTCCAAATATCAGAACAGAAGCTTTCAAATATTCTGTTCCCACTAACGAACATTAAACTAAAGGAACTGCTCTGTTTTAATACATTCAAAATCGTTTTATTTATTTTATATATTTTAAGTGCGCATTTTCACATATATATTTCTATATAAACAAAATGAACCAGAACTTTCAGGTCAAGAGTGTGTCATGTGATCATGTAGTATAGTATAGTGTAAGGGGCTACACATGTTTGATGGAGGGGGCAGTGGGAAGACAGCCCAGGTATGTGCAGTATTGTGCATATATATATATATATATATATATATATATATATATATATAAAATTATTATTTATTTATTTATTTATTTTTTCCAATTTTAACCTATAATGACCCAGTAATCAGGTTGGTTTCCATGGTAACCCATAAAAACACAAACAGCCCCTGCAGAAGAAAATGTTGACAATTTGCAATATTGCAGAAAACTGCAAAAGTATTTGAATCATTATGGATACAGAAGTTCAGAAACCTAAAGTTTCTCCTTCTGACACTGTCATCAGACATGTTATGTGTGTAAAACTGAAATACTGAGCGCAGGTTTAACTACATTAAACTGCTGAATCATTTTTATCAAACAAATGTTGCCCCTCGGCCTGGTTTAGAATATCACCACTCTTGTTGAATGGTTTTCAGTTGCAGCTTTAATACAGGAAGCAGTGTTTGTGTTGGGGGAAAGGCTCCGTCCCGGCCAAGAGAAAGCCCATTGTGGGTCTGTGTGTGTACATGCCCACCCAGACTGACCACCAGATGAGATGTCTAACATTTGAGCCAAAACTATATACCAGTTCTTTCCCTCCTGGAGAATCCCAGTTAACTCCCTCTACAACAAACATACATTCTCCGTGTTTCCTACTTTAAGTCCAGGCTCCTCAGATTCCTCCCTATATCATCTCAGTTGTCGTGTTTTCCCCCAGACGTCTGCTGGTTGCCAGGTTTGGATGGATGACACCGTGCCAACTTTCTCAGGCTGTCTCGGTCTGACATTGGCACCGACATCCAGCCGGGAATTCTGCTGGCATCTCCTAACCGCTGAACAGTAGATGAATCCCATCAACACATGCAGCTTTCTCTCTACTTTTTTACCAGGGCTGTCAAATGATTACAGTTTTTAATCAAATTAATCACAGGGTTTTACTGGATTAATTTGGATTCATCATAATTAAATATAAATTTTTAATCTATATTAATTGCGCTTCACTCTTCATGATTAAATAGACTTAAAAAAAGAAGTGAATAAATCTGTACTGAACACGTTTGTCCAAACTGAGTGATACATTAGCCTAGCGCATTAGCCTAGCACATTAGCCAAGTGCATTAGCTTAGTGCATTAGCTTAGTGCATTAGCCTAGCACATTAGCTTAGTGCATTAGCCTAGCACATTAGCTTAGTGCATTAGCCTAGCACATTAGCTTAGTGCATTAGCCTAGCACATTAGCTTAGTGAATTAGCCTAGCACATTAGCCTAGTACTAGCAGAATCCTCAAAAAAAAAGTTTGTCAAAACACTTTGTTGGTCGACTGTTCTGTCTCAGGTTTTTTTTTTTTTTTTTAAACTACAAAATGCATCCCGTACCTGTCGTCTTCCACTTATCCGGGTCTGGGTCATGGGGTCAGCAGCCTCAGCAAAGCAACTCAGACTTGCCTCGCCCCAGGTACTTCCGCCAGCTCCTCCAGGGGAATCCCGAGGTGTTCCCAGACCAGCTGAGATATAATCCCTCCAGCGTGTCCTGGGTCGGCCCGACGTCTCCCCCTGGAGATATAGTCCTTTACATTGACCTCAAACTCACCCATTCACACACAGTAGGTGCTGCTGTCAGTCCTACTGGGAGACATTCAGGGTTCAGTGTCTTTGCTCAAGGACACTTGGACACGTGGACAGCCAAAGCCAGGATGCGAACTGCTGACCCTTCAGTCATTGGACGACCCGCTCTGCCAACTGAGCCACAGCCACCAAATACACTAACACACAAACCATGAATCTAATTATAATAAAAATAATAAAACATTTTTTAATATGGACATAATTAATTATATAAGTACAATCACAAAGAGAGACCAGATGTTCTGCGTCTGTGTGTGTGTGTGTATATATATATATATATATATATATATATATATATATATATATATATATATAAAAAAAATGTAATTCTTATTTTTGCTTAAATAAATTTAAAAACAATCTGCCAATGGAAGAATGAAAATGATCTTTCATTCACTGATTTTTCTGAACTCACTTTATCCTCACTCATGTCACAGCTACAAAATTATCTTAGAAAAAATTTTGAAATTAAATTTTTACAGATCTATAATTAGAAAAACACTGAGCCCCCCCCCCCCCAAACTCCAGGACCAGAGTTCGACACCCCTGCTGCTTCTAGATGCTTCTTTTCTTATTTTTGCCTTAAGTATAATTACTCACCTGCAACATTTTTTTACGCACATTTTACCTTTAAATTCTTATTTTCGCAACTGATTTTCCAAGAAATGGAGCGTTTCAGGGGAATTTATTATCCCTCCTGTGTTCCGGTATTTATCACTGTGTTACTCAAGCGTATCTTCTAAGTCGGAAACACAGCGACCAAAGCAGGTACAGTCACACATGACAACAAAATACACACACACACACACACACACACACACACACACACACACACACACACACACACACACACACACACTGCTCCACTTGTATTCCCACAGAGCTCAGTATCAGTCTAAGAGCTCTTTCACACATAGACCAAATAACACTGACGGATTAACATTTCCGGAAAAAGGTAAAAGATCTGGTTTGTTCACACGATCACTGACTGTAACCCTCTGACCGACAGGAAACAGAGCAGGTTCAAGTCTGCAGCAAACACAAGCCTGTTTTCTCATTGTCGGCAAAGGCTATTTTGTGGAACTACATTTTTAAAACTATATAATTTCCAAAGGACATTTTCTGAAAATGTTGCATCAGTGCTTCTGTTAAAAGTGGGACTGTCAAAATGAACGCATCAACACAGATTAATACATCATGATTAATCTGATAAAAAAAAAAAATGTGAACGCAATGAAATAGAACAGTTGTTTTGTTGAAACTGTTAAATGTATTTAATAAATGTGTTCAGAATCAGAATAGTCTTTATTGTCATTGCAACAAAACACAACGAAATTGTGCCTTCTCCCTTTGTATAAATAAGGGCAAAAATGTAAGTATAAAATAAAGGATTTAAGTATAAAATAAGATAAAAAAAAAAGATATAAAACTGCTGTGCAGATATGTGAGAATGACCAGTGAGATAAAGTGCAGAGTGATTTGGGTTCTTATATATATATATATATATATATATATATATATATATATACATATATATATGCATGTACATATACATATACATATATATATGCATGTACATATACATATATATATGCATGTACATATACATATATATATGCATGTACATATATATATATATATATATATATATATATATATATATATATATATATATCTATATATATATATATATATATATATATATATATATATATATATATATATATACACATATATGCATATACATATGCATATACATCTACATATATATATATATATATATATATATATATATATATATATATATATGCATATACATATACACATATATGCATATACATATGCATATACATCTACATATATATATATATATATATATATATATATATATATATATATATATATATATATATAAATATAAATTGTGCCTTCTCCCTTTGTATAAATAAGGGCAAAAATGTAAGTATAAAATAAAGGATTTAAGTATAAAATAAGATAAAAAAAAAGATATAAAACTGCTGTGCAGATATGTGAGAATGACCAGTGAGATAAAGTGCAGAGTGATTTGGGTTCTTATATACATATACATATATATATGCATGTACATATATATATATATATATATATATGCATATACATATACATATACATATACATATATATATGCATGTACATATATATATGCATATACATATATACATATGCATATATATATATATATATATATATATATATATATATATATATATATATATATATATATATATATATATATATATATATATATATATATATATATATATATATATATATATATATATATATATATATATATATATATATACATAAGGGCACTGGTGACATTATCAGAGTTCCTTATAGAATTTTGGGTGGTGCTAGATTGACACGTCTTATTAATGGCATATTGTCACCTTGTCCTGGTGATACATAGAAAAATTGTGAACATTACTTAGTTTTTAATGAGGTCCAAAGCAGATGTTTTTGATTGACCGTCAGCCAGAATGAGGAATGGGAGTGTGTTCTTCTCCTTCAGTGTGAGGAGCTGTCACACCTGAACAAAAACACTGCTCCTCGTCTCGTCACATTCACAACAGTAAAGCTGTGGTGCATTTGCATATAAGAAACTTGAGTGTCCTTGGGGAACCGCAGCTTCACCCTTCAGTTTCTGCACATGGAATGATCGAATTGTGAATCTGAATCTGAATAGAAATGAGAGAGGTTTGTGATGTGGAGACGGCACAGGAGGAAGAAAAAAAAAAAAGAATCCAAAAAAACCTGATGTGTATTCAGAACCCCCCCCCCTGCTGTCTGAGAGCTCAGCTTGACACAGTCTGGGGGTGAAAATGGTCGTGTGGGTGTGTTTTAAGAGATGATATTTTGGAGTCTGTTTGTTTGTTTGTTTGTTTGTCAGTAACTTTATACAAAAATATAGTAATTTCCATGACATTTTTAAGAAAATTGTGTCTAGACAGTCTGTCTGACAAACACATGAACTGGGAGATGCATCTGCTACAAATTATAAACCTATTATTATTTATTATTATTATTATTATTATTATTATTATTATTATTATTATTACCTCCACCAAGGAGGTATTAAATGTAGGTCTGTCAGCAGGGTTACACAAAAATTTCTGAACTGATACTGATGACTTGGGCCGTTTTTTTTTTTTACTGTGGAACTGTAGTTAAAGGGTTGACTGTTTCATATGGAAGAAGTACATATCTAAAACATGCAGGATCCCGGCCCTCAAGGACTGGAGTTTGACACCTGTGGTCTGAAGCTTTATCACTTTGGTCTGTCATTCCCACGCTGGGTATTTCCTTTTCTGATGCTATTAGCTCAGTGCTAGGCTAGTGCTTTTAGGTCAGTGCTAGGCTAGTGCTATAAGCTCAGTGCTAGGCTAGTGCTTTTAGGTCAGTGCTAGGCTAGTGCTATAAGCTCAGTGCTAGGCTAGTGCTTTTAGGTCAGTGCTAGGCTAGTGCTATAAGCTCAGTGCTAGGCTACTTAGCCCTTCACAGAGACTTTGGATGATGCAGCTTCTGTTTTAAGGTAAACACCGTGTTTCACCAAGTGCTTCATTAAATCAGTCGTATTTCAGTCTTTGCAGGTAAATGTCTTTAGACACATGTTGCTTATGGAAGAATCTGGAATTTCTTGTGAACTTTAACCGCACGTTTGATGTTTTTGCCTTTGACGTGTTAAATAAGGTACTGAAATTCATGCTAGGTTTCAGTCTGGTTACGTCCGTTAATGTTCCATACTTATACTGACTTTTGGTACCCAACCCTACTGCATATATATAAAAAAAATTAAATGTCTACAAGCAAAAAAAATAATCTAGCAATGGAACAAGTGAAAAATGATCTTGGTAAGATTTATTTTATTTTTATCTACTGTCTATAAATCAGTTTTTATGTCTCACTGAAAGTTCCTCTTTAGGTGATTATGTCTTTAAATATACTTTATTAATCCCCACATGGAAATTCAAAGTACAGTCACTGCTCCACAGAAAATAATCATGCAAAAATACAGAATGTAAACGGCTCTAAGATGAAAAGTAGCTCAGAATAAGTTATTAAAAGTCATGATAAAAAGAAGTGGAGTTAAATAAAAAACAAAATCCTCCTGAATTCATTAGTGTCCTCTGTGGGGACACGAGTCTCAGACTTCTAAATCAAGGATCATTTGGAGAATCTGTCAATCCTCCTTTCCTTTCAGGAGGACTTCTTAGGCTTTAGTTTTATTCCCCAGTTGTGAGTTTTTGGCCAAAAGAGCAGATGCACTGTTTTCAAATTTGGGGAAATTTCACATTCTTCATTTTATTGAACCAAGAGCAATAAGTAATAGATTTTTTTGGTAGCTATTATGTGTATGTTTACAAATAAAGTATTTTCCTTTAATATTAAAGTGTTTACTCTAGTTTAATAAACTTTTTAAAAATGCTTAATAGTTTTTAACCTTTTGAAAATACAAAATGTATTCAATATCATTTGTGGTGGACAGTGTTAAAAATATCCTTAGATTTATAATATAATTCAAATGTATGTTCTTTATGTATTTATGTTTTTTTTACCGTATTTTCTGGACTAGAAGAAGCTACTGTTTTCATATGTTTTAAACCATGAGGTTTATACAAAGGTGCAGCTACTCTGTGGGTCTTTCTTCGCTCTAACTGGAATTATAATCAAAACTACTAAAAAAAATCAATGCAAAATAGAATACCTACTTTTTCTTTAGCAGATAGAACACAGACAACAAATGATCAACTGTTAATTATTTTCAAATCCTCAGCCTTGATTTGTGATTTAAAACACGGGAGAAATGAAGATAAATACAGTAAATACTGGTTATTTTTCTTTTGGTTCTGTTCCGTTTTAATCAGTAAAGTTGCTGCTGTATTAAAGGTTCAAACATGTAACTACATTTACTGTTAAAATCCTTTCTGTACATTCAGTAAATATCTGATTTTTCAACATAGATATCTGCGGCTTATAACCCGGTGCTGTTTGTATATTATTATTTTATTCTATTTTTAAAAATACAACGGATGTGGCTTATATACAGGTGCAGTTTATAGTCTGTTTTAAAAATATATTTGGTATCAAACCAGTCCCATTGTCCACTACATGGGATATTTGATAAAAAAAAGAGAAAAAAACGTGTTTGAAAAAAATTAATTTTGCAACATGATCCTTTCAACCATAATATTTGAATTATAATTAAAAAATCCAAATAACTAAACCTTTTTTTTTTATTATTAAATGTGATGAGATACTTGGACTAGAAATGGGAAAAAAATACACTTAGTCAGATTTAGATTTTTGCAGTGTATGACAGACACACTCGTGATTATTACTGTAAAATAATAATAAAAAAAAGTTTGCCAGAGGGTAACAGCTAAGTACAGCCGTGCATTTATCTTTTTGACATGAGATGATTAACTGGTTACAGGGTTTGTCTTGGCTACTCCTCCTACCGAGGGAGGCGACCTGGGAGCTGTGGCCAGGAAGTCAAAACATCAGCCCATACTTGACCATATTACAGAAACACACCTACAAGAATATTTATGCGTAGTCATATGGATTCATTAATTTATTTTTTTTTAAAAAAAGCTCCTGATGGCAGCTGGACCTGACGCTCTTTAATTTGAGGCATTACTTCCCTCCTTGGCTGGTGTTCTGCTGTTACTGCGAATGCACGTTCACATGAACCTGCAACAGTTTATGAGTTGTGACCCATACTCTGAACAGGAAACCACAACGCCAAAGTACACACATATAATATATTCATACACACACACACACACGCACGCACGTCCATCTTAGCTCAGATATGGGTTCACTGGGAAAAAAATTCTTAATCTGACCAAGTGTCTTTTTCTCATTCCTAGTCCAAATATCTCATCACACTTAAAAGACATAATCGCCAAAAGAGGAACTTTACTAGTTTAGCCACGCTATCTCTATTCATTCCATGTATGGGTCTAGTGGTGCTTCATAGTCAGGGGAGGCGGGGCTAAAAGGTCGTCTTTCAAATCCTCTGTATGCAATAGGACGGTACTACAACCAATCAGATGATTTTTTTTCTTCATTTGAATGATTTATTTCGAACATGTGCAAAGTGCAACAATAATCAATACAACAATAATAATAACAATGACATGGCCGAAAAGGAGTAGGATGAAGCATAAGCATCATCTTTAGGATGATGTAGTTAGAGCGCCGGAAAGTTGAGGGAGGAGTCTGGAGAAAGTTAGGAATGACGACTGTTGTCGCTTCTGTAAAAAGAATTTACTCA
Source organism: Siphamia tubifer (assembly GCA_020466265.1). Classification (NCBI taxonomy): domain Eukaryota; kingdom Metazoa; phylum Chordata; class Actinopteri; order Kurtiformes; family Apogonidae; genus Siphamia; species Siphamia tubifer. The sequence continues at coordinate 6,023,819 of CM035786.1, read as the reverse complement.
TCACTCATCTTTGATAGAAGTAAATCTACACCCGTTGTTGTTCTTCTTCTATGGTTGTTTACACTTGTTTCTCTACCAATCATCACAGCATCACTTTGTTAGGCCCGCCCTCTGACTCTATACTTCACCGTGATTGGTCGGCCAGTTTCAGGGAAATCTAGACAAAAGTTACATTGAGTAAAATTCGACTACGATAGAACATTAGATTTGCTGCTGTTCAGAGGGACCACCACGACAGGAACCTTTCAGTGAGATATGAAGAACTGGATCTGAAAATGTCAACAAATACTACCAAGATAATTTTTTCTGGAGTTACATGGGCTTCAAAACGGCACCATGAACTTTGACCTTGAGTGACCTTGAAAGGACAAACCCACTGTAGAAGATCATGTCCATTTTAAGAGCTAAAATGTCTGTGAGGTTCAGTTTTGTTTTGCCTGGAACCACTTGTTTTTACTTAATTCAAGCAAAAATATCTTGTATTTTCTGCACTATAGAATGAACTGGATTATAAGGTGCACTGTCAATTTTGGAGAAAATGAAATGCTTTTTAGATAGATAGAAGTACTGTATTCTTCCCAAGTTGGGAAATGTAGTTGTTGCAGCAGTACAGGCATTGACAGTTGTGCTTGATGAAATGTTAATTATAAATACAGAGGTATTGGTTATATACAATAAACAAATAAGTGGGAATAAATAATATGGGACAGTACAATAATAAATTAGGAACATAACCGTGCAAAATGACCCAGTGTAAAAATGATATGTGTATCTTACATAAAAATTAAACAGATTCCCTAATTGAGTCGTGAAGTTATAGAAGACAATATAAGAGTTTGAAAGTACGCCTTATAGTCTAGAACCACAGTTCTCAAACTGGGGGTATGTGAAATTATTCACGTTTTTTTTTAAAATTTTTTTACTGTTTTATTTTGAAATGCAGAAGTTTTATTTTGTAGCGAGCGGGCGGAAGTAACAGCACTGTTTGACGCCAGCTTGACTAAATTGAGACGGAGCGAGTCACAGGCTATTTTTAGCCACCCTGCAGCGAACATGGATCGATTTTTGTGTCCACCAAGTTCCTCAAGAAGTGGTAAAAGAAATGACAATGAAAATGACAATGATAAAAACAAACGCCCTAACCCTAAAAAGAGAAAGTACATTAATAGTTATATTGAGTTTGACAAGATCATCCCTCTCATTAAGTCTCTGTCTGTCTGTCTGTCTGTCTGTCTGTCACACACACACACACACACACACGGTTTTGTGTGTCTTTTGTTCCGTTTATTATTTTAAAATTATTTAAAATTGTTGTTTCTGAAGTGTTCATTTATATTATAATACCTGAAAATGTGGCTGGTTTGCACAAAAGCACTATTAAAAAAGGTTATCATTGTTTCATAATAATCATTGTTGAAGTGGTTTTTTATCATTTTCAGTATTGCGAGGATGAGGGGGGACATGGAAAAATTTCACCCCTCCAAGGGGGACCTGGGCCAAAAAAGTTTGAGAACCCCTGGTCTAGAAAACATGATAGTTTATTTAACTTGTTTTTCGAGGAGCATTTTTTTCCCAATATACTGCTGCTAAAGTATGAAAAGGTAATATAATATATTGCTGTTGTCATGGTGGTGTGTCATAAAAGAATTCAAGGAACTTAGATAATGGAGGAGTGTTGCTTTTTAGCTCCAGATAATGGGACAAATACTTTTCAGGTAATAGTTTCAGGCTTGTCTTGTCGTCTTCCCACACGCTGCACCGCACTGAGCAGTTATTTATCATCTGCGTACACCACCAGACACAGCAAACAAACCTTCAGTTGTATGGACTATGTTTGATGGGACGTAGCATCTGGAAAAACTAAGAGCGAGTCATTTTTAAAAATGTTTTTTTTTTTGCACCAATGCCGTGTTTCTGCTGAGTTTCCATTCAAATTAATGACACAAAGCAAATGACAACCCCCCCCTGCCCCCAACCCCCCGCTGTTGAAATCAAAGCACGTTGCTTTCCTGAGAATTTGACCTAATTTTTCCAGAGAAACAATCCCAGCGAGGACTGTTAGTGTTGAGGCTTCTAGATTATTCCAATTACTCCAACATTGTTCCAAATATGGAAACATTTTTCTCAATAATTGGAGAATGCTGAGAGAGACATTTCTATTTTTTCCACCATTAAGAACAAAACTCAGGTTTGTGTTTTATAAGGATGGTAAGTAGATGCTTCCTTGAAGGATCAGAACATATGTGGTGTTTTTGTCACTACTATTTTTTTTATTATTTAACCACTATGGCTCCATTCCATGCAGCATCATGTCGTTTGATATTCACCGGTGGTAGAGGAGGCAGGCTACGGATTTTTATTTTTCCTCCCCAAACACGTACTCTACATATAATTTTTTTTCTGCTAAAATATCAGAGGAACGTTCTGCTAGTGATTCTGTCGTACAATAACAAGTGTAAAACCAAGTGTCAAATGGGATCCCCCCCCCCCTTGTATCTGGCTCGGTTTATTTAAACTTTTCTGACGCTTTAAAAACAGTGATGCACTAGGTTTGGAAAATGGAAGAAAACTGGCGGCTCACAGCAGCTTCAGCACGGCTGTAAATAATTCATGTATAGTATGTTAAGGAGGACAGCACTAAAATTAATTCACTGTGTAAAGATTAAACTGCTCCTGGTTATGAGGCTATTTATAATTATAACTCAACTCAATAATGAAAGCATAACCATTATTATTACATATTTACATACGGTGCAAAAGTCTAAGGCCAGTAGTGACCACATACATACAGTCATGGGAAAAAATTATTAGACCACCCTTGTTTTCTTCAATTTCTTGTTTATTTTAATGCCTGGTCCAACTAACGGGCCCGTTTGTTTGGACAAATATGATGATAACAACACAATGAGCTCTTAGTAGTTTAATTTCAGAGCTGATATCTATCCGGTCTTGAAAAATCACCTCATTTAACCCTTTAAAGGAGTCATTCTATAGTTATTTTATTCATATTGTTGTGTTCTTCATTGATATTGAATACATTGTGTGTTGGTTTTATTTTTAAATAAGTTCAGATTGTTTTGTTTCCAGTTGTTTTGTCATGCTAGAAAAATTAATTGAGGTGAAACAACAGAGTTTACTGGTATTTCCTCATAAATATCACAGTGAAACATAGGATGCCCTGGAATACAATCTTTCCATAGAGTCCTCATCGATATCTGTACACTGAAGCATTCAAAAATAGTCGCCTTTTTATTCAAGTGTGTCCAAAAGTGTGACGTTTTTGGACAACGCCTGGACATAAACATGTGCCAAATACTCATTTGTTGTAGTATTGCTGTCAAATGTTGATGTGAACTCGGTCAGACCTACTGCTGTGGTCCTACTATAGTGGTTTTCAGTTCTCACTGTGCAGACACACTTTTATTCAGGAGTTTTACTGAGGAAACAATTCAGGCAAGATGCAAATGAAGAGTTCATTTACAAAAACAGATAACTCCATTTTTCATTCTTTTCACAAAGTAGCATTTTTTACTCTGCATTCTCATTGATTTGATATATTATTTATTAAATTTAGTGGACCTTACCAAATTAAATAAATATCATATATGAAATCAATGAGTATTACCTGGAATGTAGAGTAAAAAAAAAGCCATTTTGTGAAAAAAAATGAAAAATGGAGTTATCTGTTTTTACAAATGAACTCTTCAAATGTATATTTTTTCACTGTGTTCCAACCTAAAATACTCAGTTCCAGTAACAGTGAGAGTGATTCTGACTGTACTGGTGTCGGCTTTAAAAGATCTGTCACATCAACCAATCATCTTTCACTCCAAAAACTTCAACAAAATAATAGATTTATCTTTTTATTTGTATTTTTTCCCATAGTATGCAGTTTTATTCCTAATGACAAATGGCCGTCCTGTTCAAATATTAAATAGTGGGTATGCCAGTGGAATCGTTTTTTTACTCCGCGGTGGCGACGGTCAGCAGAACCCAGCTGTGTCAGGTTTGGCTCCGGAACAAGAAAACCAACACGATCCAGTGGTGCAGCCTCAGCCCGTGTGCAGTGGCTCTATTAATCAGTGCGTGTAACTGCCCTCAGAGTACATGTAGTAGTACAAAGCGTCCTGTCTGTACAGAGACCTTATAACAGTGGCCAGACATGATCTCACATCATGCTCCGAAATCTGAGAAGCAGACCACCCTGGGAACCTTTTTTCTCCCCTTCTTTCTCCTGTCCTTTTTCTTCTTCTTATCTCTTCCTGATCTCTACAGTCTGTTCTGGCATCCACCTGACACAATAAAAATCCATTCGTTCACTCGTTTTTTTTTTTCAAAATAAAACCAAAAATGAGACAATGAAACAAATCTGTGTATCATTCTTTCATTCGTTTTTCAAAATAAAACCAAAAAATAAGACAACGAAACAAATCCGTGTATCATTCCCTTTTCAAAATAAAACCAAAAATGAGACTAAAAACAAACCCGTGTATCATTCGTTCATTCGTTTTTCAAAATAAAACCAAAAATAAGACAACGAAACAAATCCGTGTATCATTCGTTCATTTGTTTTTCAAAATAAAAAAAAATGAGACAACTAAACAAATCCGTGTATCATTCTTTCATTCATTTTCAAAATAAGACAACGAAACAAACCCCTGTATCATTCGTTCATTTGTTTTTCAAACTAAAACAAAAAATGAGACAACAAAACAAATCAGTGTATCATTCTTTCATTCATTTTCAAAATAAAACCAAAAATAAGACAACGAAACAAACCTCTGTATCATTTGTTCATTTGTTTTTCAAAATAAAACCAAAAATAAGACAACGAAACAAACCCCTGTATCACATCATTATTGTTTTTTCATTTTGGTTTTGGAAACAAATAATGAAGAAACTAGTTGTTGATTCATTGTCTTTTTTTAAAATTTTACTTTGAAAAAACGAATTTATACAGATTGAATTACATACAATCACACAAAACCCCATTTTTACCATCGCCTTTAAATCTGTACCCATAAAATAACCAGCATTTGCTTTTTGGTTTGTAAAACAAAACCATCTGTTTATTTTAATAAAAAAATAGGTGATTTGAGAATATTTACTTTACTAAGGATTCTGTTGTGTGACACATCCAAAGGATAGTTGCTTGTTTTTGACAGTTATGACAGCTATAGTTATCTTTAATGAGCATAATCATTCTTGTAAACTTCAAGTTAAAGCCTGACACATGAGTCCAGAGCATAGGAATGTGAAAATAATCCAGGATGGTTGGTTCAGACAGTGCCGGCGCCCCATCTGAACACCACTCCACTCAGCTTACAGTGTGGACCTTGGCAGGAAGTGCACATCAAAGTTCTAAATTTATCGCTAGGTGACGAGGCCTTTGCGCCGAGTCTCTGTCTCTGGCTCTGGCTTTTGTTTGACACAGATTTACAGTTTATCTGTCTGTGCTCACACGCTGCTGTTTCTCTCACACCGTCATCACCTCTGAGTCCGACTGAAGGAGTCGCTGCGACGTTGCGGCCTTGGCAGGGTGTTCCTCAGGGGTGTGAATGGGGCCCTGGTGCAGGAGGTTGGCTTTAGGCGCTGAGTGGCTGAAGGTTCATAATTTTTAAGACTTTACCTGGAATTCCACTCGGACCCGGCCCCGAGAGGCCGACCCAGACCCACTGAGGAAACCCTGGTCAGGTTCTTTTCGTCCTCTTGGTAACACGCGTACGTTCAGCGGCTCGTCTCATGTGATCTGAAGAGGGCCTCGGAAGAAAGAAAAATAGTGTGTGTGTGTGGGGGGGGGGGGGGGTAGCGAACAAGTCCACCTCCAGTACACCTCTCCTAACGTGGCCATGACCTGTCCCGGGTGCACCGCCGTACCCTGCCCTCGCATGCAGGCAGCAAAATCAGTGAAAAACTGCCCCTGTTTTTATTTTCCCCACTTCCCATTCATGAACAAATGACCTCCACATAGCTATACAGACCCAGATGACCCCGCGGCACTGAAATGGACCCAGATGACCCCCAACACTAAAGCAGACCCAGATGACCCCGCAACACTGAAACAGACCCAGATGACCCCCCAACACTAAAACACACCCTGTCCACATGAACTTTACCATTAGAGAAAACTGATTACAAATGTTCATTTATTGAGTTGAGCCTCATTTAGGATCAGAGTGTTTGTCATTTTGCATATCTAGGGATAACAAAACCAAAAGCAGTTTGACCCTCCCAGGTTGATGGGGTCATGCAGCCATGTACGGCGCTACCTTTTTTTTTTTTTTTCCAGAATCAGAATCTTTATTTGTGCTTGTTATTATATTATTCATGTGAGAATGAGGTTAAGAACATTAAACTCAAATGTTTTCTGTGAAAAGGCGTGTGACGACTGTCCTGAATATCTACTGCACTGATGTCTGTACTGGCCCAAACCCGGGACAGACCCAGGACAGACTCTAGACCTGCTGCATGGTGTGTGTCTGTCTCTGTTTTGTCTTTTCTACTAGACCCTGTATCAACATATTCAGGGAAATGTGCTCTTATTGTTCTGTACATGTCCTGTCCACCTTATAACCGCTAGTGCTACAGGTTATATATGATGTCCTCTATTGTCAGTGGCTTTGGATAAAAGTGTCTGACAAATGCAATGTATTGTAATGACCCCCCCCCCCCTCTGTTTGATGTTAAACCACAATCCATATCAGGAGATTGAAGATAAGAAGTTGGAGCGCTGCAGAGTTTGGCTGTTGAGATGTTGATAGTATTTGTTAGAAATTGTTTATTCCACCTTAAATACTGTATTAGTAGTTTCCACCTTACATACTGTATTAGTAGTTTCCACCTTAAATACTGTATTAGTAGTTTCCACCTTAAATTCTGTATTAGTAGTTTCCACCTTAAATACTGTGTTAGTAGTTTCCACCTTAAATACTGTATTAGTAGTTTCCACCTTAAATACTGTATTAGTAGTTTCCACCTTAAATACAGTAATAGTAGTTTCCACCTTAAATACAGTATTAGTAGTTTCCACCTTAAATACAGTATTAGTAGTTTCCACCTTAAATACTGTATTAGTAGTTTCCACCTTAAATACAGTATTAGTAGTTTCCACCTTAAATACTGTATTAGTAGTCTCCACCTTAAATACTGTATTAGTAGTTTCCACCTTAAATACAGTATTAGTAGTTTCCACCTTAAATACAGTATTAGTAGTTTCCACCTTAAATACTGTATTAGTAGTTTCCACCTTAAATACAGTATTAGTAGTTTCCACCTTAAATACTGTATTAGTAGTCTCCACCTTAAATACTGTATTAGTAGTTTCCACCTTAAATACTGTATTAGTAGTTTCCACCTTAAATACAGTATTAGTAGTTTCCACCTTAAATACTGTATTAGTTGAGTGTGCAGGCAGAAGCAATGAGGTAAAGTTATGATGTTAGATCTCGTACTAATTGCTTAAGTTTCCCAATTATTCTGAAGATTTGCACATCATCAATGATCCAAGTACAAAGCTGTGAAATGCACAATGGTTTTTACTACAATCACCTTCTGACTCAGTCATGTTATGGGAACACACACGCACATGCACACACACACACACACACATCGTTTACGGGCCTTTTCTTATGGAAAAAACATTTAAAACCACTATAAAAACACAGAATTTTCTCATTATCTGGCATTCCTTTGTTGAACTAATTTGACCGCAGTGTGTGAGGTTTTGTTTTGGTTCTCTTTTCACTCCTAGATTTTATCAGCTTAATGGAGGCGCTCAGGTATGCAGCTTTGATCTGTCTTTGGAACGTTTTCACATTGGCTCCACTTTAACAGCCAGTTGCTATGTCCCATAATGCAATGCGAGGCTGGCGCTTGCACTGCTATGTCTTCCTCTTATAGAGCGGCTGGCTCCTAAAGACATGAAAACTGTCTTAGAAATGTCAGGAAACTTAAGGCATTTTTTTCCCTCTATAGCACAGGTGTCAAACATAAGGCCCAGGGGCCAAATACGGCACGCCAAAAGGTCCAATCTGGCCCCTGGGATGAATTTGTGAAATGCAAAAGTATTAATTAATAAACAAGGAAGTTAAAATCAGTTTAGGTCAATGAAATCTAAAGTGGATGAAACGAGTAAGATACTGTCATAATAACCTAGACAGAATGGAAACAAACCTAAAACTAATTTTCTTCTTTGTTTTGGTGTAAAATAAAGTACAAAAAAACACTAGCCTTGTACAAAAACTGGGAATTACTAAATAAATATATGTGGAATTCGATCAATATTTAATCTGTTATTAAATGTTATGTATATTTGTAGATCTACTATGATCTATAAGTTGTGATGCACATGTATAACTGTTAAACTAAAGCATAATTTCATCAACATTACACTTAATTTTCTTCAGGACTTTCATATTTCTTCATGTTATGTCCATGTACAGTTTGTAGATTTAAACATTTTATGGTAGAATTTAGCTTTTTTCACTCAAAAACACAGATATTTTTGGTGTTGACATTATTTTATACATTATTATCCTGTTATATTTTTTCTGGGGTGGTCCACTTTACAGGGCTCTAGACTAACTGGTTGCACTGGTGTCCCTAACTTTTTTCTTAGGTGCAACAGCACTAAAGTGCACTGACATTTTTCAACCGCGTTGCATTTAACACCATACTTTTACATGTTCACTTTTTTCTTTTCTTTTTTAAATCGTTGTCAATACAGACAATATTGATTTGTAAATGATTAATCAACAGTTTTGATAACATACACTTCTTTATTTGGAACACAGCTCTACAAGAAACATTAGAACTGACTGAAAAGTGCTGTTGATAAAAGTGTGTCACTCACCTGAAATTTACACTTAAAACATCCCAAGATATATTAAAAAAATAATAATAAATTAAAAGTACAAGTCTCCTAACGGTTGAACATCTTAATATCTTAATATCTGAAAACCTGAACAGCTCTGTCTTTTATGGATTATCCTCCACTGCAGTCACATGACCCTCAGATGTACTGATGTCATTCAGTGTGAGTCTGTGTGATGTGTGTGTCTACACTGCAATTGACCGCTGCAGAGGATAGCTGTTAGCATATAGAAATTAGCATATAGCCGTTAGCATATAGCCGTTAGCATATAGCTGTTAGCATATATACGTTAGCATGTAGCCGTTAGCATATAGACATTAGCATATAGATGTTAGCATATATACGTTAGCATATAGCTGTTAGCATATAGCAGGCTCCAATGTTGCTTGTTGGCAAAAGTCCCAACATGTTTTCAGTTTCACAACACCATGAAACCATTTTTTTTTTTTATTCGCACTTCTGACAAATTCACACTCTTGAGCCCTGCTTTATATCATATTAGGCTGAATGTGGCCTCTGAACTAAAATTTATTTGACACCCATGCTCTATGTTTTTAATTTGTGACATTTTGGCAAGGACTTTGAATTTTTTTTTTATTTTTTATAATTCAAGCATTTTTTTTAAATTGTATTTTCATTATTACAGCAGACAAACATCAAACCCAACAGATAGAATGGAGGTTGAAATAGTATGGAAATAAAATGAAATAAATAAATAAAATGAAAAATCTAAAAATAAATTAACTAAAAATAAGACAAGCAGGTGAGTAGATGAGGCAAACAAAATTAGCCCATTTTTCTTTTCACAGTTTAATGTCGACCCTAACCCTTAGCGAGGGTTTTTAATTTTCCATTGACTTGTAGAAGTACGAGATCCTAGACCTGGGTGTTTGTAATTAGTTAATTATGATTAGCATGTGCCTTGGTTTAAGGCTTTGACTCCGTAGTTTGACATAAATACAGTCCTGTGGGGAAAAGCGCTCACCACATGTACTTACCTTCAACACTAGTAGGAACACACCCCATAGTTTACACCCCAAGAACAAACAGGTTCTTCATCAGATGTGTTCTATGATAATCACATGATAACACATCTAGTATTTAACTAAACCATCAGCTCATTATTGGTCTGGACTCATCCTGTTCCGTCACTAAACCCTCCCAATACTTTTCCTGACTATTTTTTTTTTCTTTACTGCTCTCTTCTGTGACCCCGCCCCACTTTTTTTTAACAACCCCACCCCCATTGCACCCCTCCAACCCCACATTCCCTCTTTTTTTCTCTCTCACATGTGGAAAGCATTATATCCTGTCTGGTGGAGAGAGAGGGCAAACATCCTAGGCCGAGACTGAGAGACTGAGAGGCTCTGGGGTGAAGGTGCAGGGGCTGGGAGTGGGGTGGGGGACCCCCCCCCCTCCACACTCGCTCTCTCTGTGTCTCTCTCTTACTCTGTCTGTCTCTCTCTCTGTGTCTGTGTGTCTGCCCCTCTCTCTCTCTCTCTCTCTCTCTCTTGCTCTCTCTCTCTCTCTCTGTCTGTGTGTCTGTCTCTCTCTCTCTGTCTGTCTCTCTCTTACTCTGTCTGTCTCTCTCTCTCTGTGTCTGTGTGTCTGCCCCTCTCTCTCTCTTTCTCTCTGTCCGTCTGTCTGTGTCTCTGTGTATCTCTCTCTCGCTCTCTCTCTCTGTCTGTCTGTCTGTCTGTCTGTGTGTGTGTGTGTCTCTCTCTCTCTCTCTCTGTCTGTCTCTCTCTCTCTCTCTCTGTCTGTCTGTCTCTCTTTCTCTGTCTCTGTCTCTCTCTCTCTCGCTCTGACTGTCTCTCTCTGTCTCTGTCTCTCTCTCTCTCTCTGTCTGTCTCTCTCTCTCTCGGCCCTGATGCTGTTTGGACAAAAGGGGGTCTTGTTATTTCAGAACCACAGCACCCAGTAGTTGACAGGCTTCACCCTCCCACTGCTTTGGACCAGGACAGACCCTGGTTGAAAGAGGGAGGAGGAGATAAACAGAGTCCAGTTTCACTTTAGTGGAGACAAGGAATTCAACTTTCTACAAACTTTATTTTGGGTGAAAAGTGTGTTTTGTTTTGTAGATATGAGTCCTAAAATTATACACGTCGCCTTTCCACTAGTATCTGCTCGACTGGACTCTACTGGACTGTACATTAGAGATGAGATTAGATTATATTAAATTAGATATAACTTTATTGATCCCTTGGGAAGACTCCCTCAGGGGAAATAAAAAATTCTCCATTAAGATGCTTCAGATCAAAGAATAGAAAAACAAGGAGGGAGGAAAGAGAAATGCGACTGTCAGAGGAGAAAAGGATAGAACTGACTTCACAGTACCTGGTTGCCATAGCGATTGTACCGGCTTTATCATGCCTGAATGTCACAGCAGGACGGGGCGTACTTTTGTGTCGTCTGCTCAGGTAATTATTGATAAACCCACTGGCTTTGTGTGGTCTCATCTGAATTTTTATTTCACCAAAGAGTTTGTTTAGCTCTTAATGGATGTCTCATCGGCTTTATCCTCACTTGGGTCACAGGGGTCACTGGGGGCCTAATCCAGTTACAATGGGTGAAGGCGGGGTACACCCTGTATGAGTCTCCAGTTCATCTCAGGACTGAACATATTTAGATTCACACCTATGGGTGATTTAGATTAACCAGTTAACCAGTTAACCTATCAGTGTATGTGTTTGGATGAAAACCCACACAGACACAAGGAGAACATGTAAACTCCACACAGAAAGGTCTGGTGTGGGAGTAGAACCAACAACCTTCTGTCTGTGAGGCACCACAACATGTGTGTGTAATAAATGAAAGTTTAACTGTATGTATGAAATATACTGATGGAATACACGACCAGTGCACCTTCAAACCTCCATGGATTGTTGCTGGTTTAAATGAATGGGCGCCGGTGGAAAGTTTTTGCTCCACATTGAAAAGCCATCATATGTGGTCAGTGTGACACAATTGTCTAAAGACCTTGGACTTGTCAGACGTTGAACAAGTTCCCAGTCTTCACTTTATGTTCCAGAGTTGAATAAGTCCAGCAGCCGGCCCGAAAACACCACTCCACCCTTCGTGCTTGGATCGAGATGCACTAAATTGCTACCGCTGAACCATATCCACGTTTTTTACTGCATTGGAGAAATTTCAAGGCTGTCCAGCGTTCTGGCATTGTTTTCCATTAAAGTGCAAAATGTGTTGTTCTGAGAAGGTCTGACAAAGGCACGGTGGTTCTGTATTAAATTAATAAAAGAAAAATCACATCATTCAAAAAGCAATGACAATAAAAAAGGGAAGGGATCCAAAAGTAATAAGAAATGTAGGTGGTAAAAGTACTAAAATGAAAGTAAAAGTTTGTATGGTTAAATACAAGAGGAATGTGAATACTAATATGAAATAAAATGCAAATAGTTGAACAGTTTTAAAAGTCGGATTAAGTAATTTAAATTAAACATATATAACTTGATAACATTTATTTTATGTGTGAGGGTAAATCACAGCATTAGGCACTTTCCCACAGAGTAGTTCTAGGAACTAAATAGTTCTTACAACTAAATAGTTCCTAGAGAACCTTTTGAGTTTGCATTCTGACAGGGCAGTAGGAACCATGGGAGGGGCCAATGTGACACTAACATCTGCATCAGTGATGTATTTAAGCACTAAATTCAACAATCACACAAGGAAGTAGGAGACAGCGCTACGATAAACTAGAATAGAACATGAGGAGGCCACAGTTATTATGTTCTGTATCGCAGGAATGTTAATTGTGGTCAAATACAACTAATGTCAATAATGGAGGAGTTTACAGAGAGAGTTAGGAGACGAAGAATCCAGCAGCCGGTGATACTATAACATATTCTAACAGCTTTAACTAATATCCCTATTAACCAAGAAAAAACCCAGAGTTGGATAAGTCCAGCAGCTGGCCCGAAAACACCACCCCACCCTTCGTGCTTGGATCGAGGTGGACTAAACTGCTACTGCGGAACCATATCCATGTTTTTACTGTATTTTAGAAATTTCAAGGCCGTTCAGTGTTCTGGCATTGTTTTCCATCATAGTGCAAAATGTGTTGTTCTGAAAAGGTCTGACAAAGGCACGGTGGTTCTGTATTAAATGAATAAAAGATGGAAAACAGCCTCGAAAGTCCAGAAACTAGTTCAGTGGCAGAACTCCACTGAAGTATGAAAGTGAAGTAAACGACAGACCTAAAATCATGGTCTTTGTGTGTTTCTATGACCCACCCCTGCACTCCCTTGAAAAAACATTGATCTGTTTTATCCATTACAGTTGTAAGTCACATCACAGTGGCAGCCCTTGTATTTTCACAAGGGCAATTTGTATGTAGCAGCAATCCTCCCAATTATGTGAATGATCCATCACAAGCAGCCTGAAATATATAATATATAAAACATATAGTAGATGGGAAATGGAGAGAGTAGTGGACAGATCAGAAATAACCCCAGTCTTTTCATTCGTTTGATGGGCAGGCTGCACACAAACAAGCACTTTCAACATGAACACAGTGTGTGTGGGCTGGGGCTTGGGAGCCATTGCCTCAGGTTGTCCGTTAGTTAGATTCAAGCAAATTAAATTGACCCTCAGCACCCTCTAAATGCAGCGGTAAGCAGTTGGCAGACACTGACGGCCAGTCATTTAATTAGCCAACCTGCTCCACTGGGTTGAAATGGAGACACACTTAATTAGCAGGGGTTTAGTTTCTCTATGGCCATTATACTGACATTCACAGATGCAGATACATGGCTCTTGTGCTAAATCACGTCTTCTTTTCCTCCTTTTTAATGGTGTCATTATCATAATGGTGATGAGTTTAGGTTCCTTTCAAAATCAGGAATAATACTTTATGGTTCTGTGCAGAACGGACTTGACAAGTGCATTAAAAAAAATGCAAGAAAATTAAAGAACCTTTACAGATCCATTTATTAAAAGAGTACAAAAATTCTGGAATGCCACGATTGTGGGTTTATGTCAGTATTTAAAATGTGAGATGCCAACTTCCATATCAGTCTTATTCTGCATTTGTCTTTTTTTAACCTTTATTTAACTCGGAAAAAATATCCCATTGAGATTAAAAACTTCTTTTCCAAGGGAGTCCTAGCCACGAGGCAGCATGAAATACAACACACAGTTAAAACATACAATAATTTATAGGAAAAGCTTTAAAAACTTTTTAAAAAAGTCATGGAGTTAGTCTCTAGCACTTTGCGTTTGGATTGAAAAGCATTCAAGGAGATCAGTTCAGTTAGTTTCTAGTCGTTGAGCAACATATTCCATGTTTGAGGAGCAGAGTAGATGAGTGACCTTTGACCCAGCTGTGTACAGGTGAATAGTACAGATGGGAACAGATGCTCATGTGACCTCAATAAGAATAAGAACAGAATACTCATCAACCTCCAAATTAGTGCCAGAAAAAACTAAATGATCTTAGTGTCAGACATCCTTCCTGAAAGATCATTAAACTAACTTGTGGTTACATTACTGCCTTTGGACTGAGTCACACTTTTCTCACCTCTTATAATAATGTTAAAGTTGGAACCAAATGATGTGTTTTACTCTCGTTTTCTCTGAATTCTGAAGTCTTAGTCTTGGATCCCATTTCACACCTTCTCCTCCGTTTTGCGCGTCCACTTGTAGGGGTAGGGGTGTCTCAATTCATATTAAAGCAGAGGGGTAGAGGGAAGGGGAGGGGCTTTATACTCCTTCAAATGAAGATTTCCCAGAGGCAGACTCCAACAGAGGGGTACAAGAAATTTCCCAGAATACAATGTGAATCCTTTTAAAAATGGCGGCATCTTTGAATCAAGTACACACATGTAGTATTTTCGCCATAATTAACCGTTTTCAAGGTGTGATAACTGTTGTATAAAGGTTGACATTGTCGCAATATATAATGGTCATTTTCTCCATAAAAAATGGCTGTTTACGTAAACATGGAGTTCTCTGATTCGACACAGATATTAATAAAAATATTGTTCATATCCAGGAGAACGACACAACTACAGCAGCAGCCATGTTAGTTTAGTTCTGGTTAAAGCTGTAGTTTTTGGATATCTAGCAACTGGTGGACTGAACTGATGACGTAGATGAGTGTTGATTTTCAAGCCCTACCCCAGGGGTGACATGTGATTCAGCCTTCGTGGACACATTGGAACTCAAACTGCACCCACAGCTAATGAACTTAACTTTTTCTTTTTTTTTTATTCAAGCACCAAAAAACCAACACATGACACGAACTCTACAAGTTAATGTGGTGTAGAGTTGGTCCCACATGTGTCTGTTTCCATTCTACTTTTAATACGATGGGGGGCACAGGGTGGTGTTGTCTGTACCCCCCACCCCGCCACAGAAGCCAGAGTTAAACTTTACTCTTATTTATATTTTCCCTCCCAAAGCTTCAGAAACATTAATTTAAGGGGGCGGGACATTTGTCCTGGTCTATTATATATTCTACGTTATTTATATGTATTATAAGTTTAATGCGATAGTCATGATTTCTACATTTTTTGTTGATAAAATCTTTGTTTGGGGCGACACGGTGGTGCAGTGGTTAATGGTTAGCACTCATGTCTCACAGCAGGAAGGTCCCTGGTTTGATTCCAATACAGATGTATTGTGAACCACCTCACACCTTTTGCTCCAGTAGTTTTTGTGTATAGCTGCTGACCAAAACCCCCCCAAAAACAATACCATTCCTCCCTTTTAGGGGATGGGATAATTAATCAATAGTTGATAAGTAGTCCATGAATTCTTTTTTTCTTCCCAGTTGCTAATAACAAACACTGTATTTTCCAGATTATAAGGCGCACTTAAAAGGCTTATTTTCTGTGGTTGTGCTTATTTACTTATAATTTTGACTTTTTATCTAATAATTTAGACTTTTTAGCTCATGATTTTGATTTCACTTAATGCGCCTTATAGTCCAATGTATCTAATAATGTGGAAAATACGGTAAATATAAACAAAAAAACTTAAAGGGACTTGTGTCATAATTGCATTTGAATAAATACCTAAACAGTATTGATAGAGTATTTTTAAATGTTGATAGTATATTGTGAAATGAAATATCACAATATATTGCAGAAACACTATATTCTTACACCCATTATGTGATTATAATCATGAACTTTTGCTGGTTTAATATAGTGCACTGGTTTCTAGCTGAACTCTACTAAAGAGAAACTAAGATCAGCTGTTGCGTTCCATTCCAGCGACAATCATCTTGTTGGGCGTGAACTTCCGTTTGAACCGTCTTTTTTCAGTATTCCTGAGGTGTTCTAAGTTGACGCATCATCCTCGTCCCTATAGGGGAAAATAATGTGAAAACAAATGTTCTTTTCCTCTGTTCTTCGAGTCTGTGTTATGGAACTCTAAATTGTCGGTGCAATTATTTCTGAGTTTTTTTGTTGTATTGCAGAAAGCCTTCTCCATCTCCATCTCCCTCCACCTCACCCAGGTGCCTGTTTCCTGACTCTGCTTTGTAGCGTTTAGAGGAAAAATTGAGATGGGAATGCAAGGTGTGAGATGGAGACATAGCAAAGGGTCTTGGGTGGGGGGGTGGAGGTGGTACGGGGGGGTAAAAAGAAAGAAAACCCAACACACATGCACATCAGAGGCTAAGCTTTGTTGCTGCATCCCTGGCTACAGTCCTTTGTAGTGCAATGAGCAGAGAGTTGGCTGGGGGCAGGGAGAGAGAGCGAGGAGAAGCCAAGGAAGGGAGGGAGGGTGAGGGGGTTGAAGTACTGACGGAGGCGAGGGGGCTGAGCTGTATACCAGCAGCATGGAGGAAGCAGCAGTTACTGTCCCTGGGGCTGGAGGCTTTTATCTGTCAGTTGAATTGAAACCAATCTCTCAGGCTCTACAACCCCAAAACCTCTACACTGGCCCAATGTGTGCACACACGCTCAAACATTCACATTCAGAAGACTTTTCTGCTCAAAGTGTCCCCACACTGTCAGTAACCAGTTGACAACATGCACATGCTACTTTATTTGTCATTTTATTTGCATATTTTCTAGCCTAGCTGCGCTAACTCTGTTCATTCCATGTATGGGTCGAGTGGTGCTTCATAGTCAGAGGAGATTAAACTAAAAGATTGTCTTTCAAATTCTCTGTATGCAATAGGACGGTACTACAACCAATCAGTGTAATCTTTAGGATGACGTAGTTGGAGCGTCTGAAAGTTGACTGAGGAGTCCGGAGAAAGTTAGGAATGACTAAACAAAATGGTGGATTATGGAGCTGAACGACGGTTGTCGCTTCTGTATCTACACCTGTTGTTGTTGTTGTTCTTCTTCTTCTACGGCTGTTTACACTTGTTTCTCTACCAATCGTCGCAGCGTCACTTTGTTAGGCCCGCCCTCTGACTCTATACTTCACGGTGATTCATCGGGCAGTTTCAGGGAAATCTAGTTAAGTTACATTGAGCGAAACTACTGTAGACTACTATGGTGGTAGTATTTACTACAATTGTGATGGCTACCCTGATAATTCTGTTAAAGCTACGGACATTAATTTGATATATTTATATAGTATAGATTCCATAGTTTCACAGACCAAAGGTTGAAGATTAGATATTAAAAGTAAGAGGGCAGAGTTTTCATCCCTCTAAATATTTGTCTCTTTTAAGGGTCATTATGTCCTATGGGCAGTGGCTGGTTGTGTTAAAGCTTATAACTTATAAATAAAGTTAGATTGAATCCTATTGGATAAATGTTTTTTTTATGTCGCCCACTGACAGGGTCCCCACCCAAGTGATGCTCCCACTTTTACCCTCCAGTGTGTTCACAGATAAACCTCAAACCACTGATCAACAAGCCTTAAAGACGGGATTAATGTGAGTGTACCACTGTGGGGGGTGAATTTTTCCCTGGCGTGCTCTCCAGTCTGATCTCACATCAGTGTGGCTCACAGTTCCACTCCCACCCTTTGAAGATGGCTGCATTGCTAATAGGTGTATTGAGCCCTTCCAACACATCTGGTCTCTGATTCTCTTCTTCTGTACCAGTATATTTACTTCTCTGTTCATTCAGTCATAGTTTGTGCATTTTTTGCACTTAATAATTTTTGCACAAAACATCAACAATCTTTAAATTCTTTTTACAGAATCAACAACAGTCGTTAAACTCCATAATCCACCATTTTGTTTAGTCATTCCTAACTTTCTCCAGACTTGTCGAACTACGTCATCCTAAATATTACTCTTGATTGGTTGTAGTACCGTCCTATTGCATACAGAGGGATTTGAAAGACAACCTTTTAGCCCCGCCTCCTCTGACTATGAAGCACTACTAGACCCAGACATGGAATGAACAGGGATAGCGTGGCTAGGCTAGTACTTTAGGTGGTTATGTCATTCATCATTAATCATCTCCCCATTACCAACATACCCTGAAGATTTCATCAAGATCCGTCTGTAACTTTTTGAGTTACTTTGCAAACTAACAGACGTACAGACAAACTGTCAAAAACATAACCTCCTTGGTGGACCTCTGTTCATTTGAAGGGGGGAGGTCTGCCTTGGCAGAGGTTTGCGCTCTGAGTGCTTTTGTAGTTGGTACTAAAGCTGATTGTTTTGTTTATTTGTTTGCACTGAAAAATGCCTTTATGAAAAAATTAATTTGAGGGAATATTCTTAGATTTTTTTAAATACAAATTTCTTCTTTTTTCTGATTTGCACAATAAATGTAGATTAATTTTGCCAAAAACGTCCTGATTGAAAGCTTTTTCTCACTGCTTTAGTAACCACTGAGAAAGTGTTCTGTTGTAATTTCGGCCTATATACAAAAGTACTACACTGACGATATACACTGTATATCGTCAGTGGCTCAAATTATACAGAGGTATGAATTTTTGTCCATACCATCCATTCCTATTGGCTGATATAACAACACACTGCAATCACTTCCTTTCACATCCCACATGAGGGGTGGGGGTGGGGGGGTGGACTCTGTGTCTTGGTCTTTAGTCTAGAATCAGCCGTCTTCTGTTTAGATTATATTTACTGCTCCACTACGAACAACAAGAGAGTCTCTTGAGAAGGAGAGGCTCTAGGGGGGCTTAATGCTAACCTCAGGAGACACTGGTGGTAGAAGATCCTGAAGAGACCGACCCAATTAACTAGAAGCCATAGACATGGAGAGTGTTTTTGTGCTGTTTTAAGCTTCAGAGTGGACAAACAATGAGGGCACTGAGAAGGAGAAGCACAATAACAAAAGACGTATGAAGCTTTTTCCTTCATCTAAACATCACAGTCAGTACGTTTACATGCATTTAGAGACATTTGAATTATTTTATGAGTCTGGTTAAAAATGCATTTTTACAAGTCATATATAGGAACTACTTTGAAAACTAGAATCAATCAATCAATCAAACTTTTCATACATGGTGCATGTAGATCAGGGGTGTCAAACTCATTTTAGTTCACGGGTCACTTTTAGCTAAATGTGATCTGAAGTGAAGCCGAACCAGTGAAATAATAACATAAAAATATGTACGTAATGTCAACTCCAAATATTTCTCTATATTTTAGAATGAAAAAGTTCAAATTAAATAATAAAAAAGGTTTACAATGAAAAACGATCCTTTCAAACAATGTGAATAACAAATGAAAATGATAAACCTTATAACAATATTATGCTTTTATTTATCATTTCCACATGTTCATTATAATTTACAGATCATACTGGATCAAATACAAATACACAAAATATTTCATCACACAGATTATTCTTAAAATTACACCGACTTCTCTTGGGAAAAAAAATTCTTTGTATATTTGGTCAAGATTATTCAAATATTTTGTGAAATTACACTTTGTTTTAGTGTAAATATGTGAAAATATTTACATTTAGAAAGAGGAAAATATGGAGTTGTGATTATTTATAGATTATTATGATAGTATTTGACTGGTTCTGACCCACTTGAGATTGAATTGATATGAATGTGGAACCTGAACTACAATGATTAATACATTAATGTATATTTTTGAATTTCACAAATTCATCCCAAGGACCGAATTTGGCCCCCGGGCCTTGTGTTTGACACATGGATGGATGGATGGATGGATATTCTATTGATCCCGAAGGAAATTCAAGCATCCAGTAGCATACATATAATAACATACATGCAGAAAGCTATGTTAAAAGGTATAAATATGAAGGAAATAGCTTTAATTCTGGATTACTTTATTTGTAATAATTTGGATTTAAAAAAAAAAAAAAACACCATGTAAACATATGGATTGAGGCATGAAATATTTTTTTTTCTCTTTCCTAAATGTCTTTCCTAAATGTATATCTTAACAAGAGGACAAAAAAAAGCCCAGCGGCAGTAGCAGAGGAAACGTAACCCATGCGTCAGTTCAAACTCTTGCAGGGATTTAGTCATTCCTGTGAAGCACTCATCTGTGGTTTGGATTAACCTTAAGGTGGATGGATTTAAAGTGGCCTAATGAGACAAAGGCTGGTGCTCACTGATCAATGGACAAGACTTTCAATGCATTTCAATGTAAAACTCTGAAACTTCTGAAACATGTACTTTCAGTTATTCATCCATATCCATGTTACAACATATTACAAAACTGATGTCCAGAAAACCTGTTCTGGATGTGACAGGTTTTAGGAATGACTGAGGGAGTGTTCACAACATGTTATTTTTATTTTTGCCTGAATGACATTTTTTAAAAACATCAATCTGTTCAGGGACTGTGGCTGGAAATAAGGATTTTTGATATAACCTGGCACAAACATATTAGCTGTTTTGTGTAGGTCAATGTTTTTATGTGCATCATCTCTGACAAGTAAACCTCTGGAAAAGCTTTTCTTATATCAGCTCAGTGACCTGTTTCGATTATTGACTGGTGGGAAAAAAAAAATAAAAATCTGCTCCAAAGAATTTATATTGATTGATCACTGTCACAGAAAATGAATCTTTAAAAACATTTTAGCAAGACATGGCTGAATAAACGGCACAGTGACCTGAAAAATATGACCATACAACTAATACACACAAGCGTCATGCACGGCATCTGTAGAGACATCCGCTAGCTAACCTGAGTGATATGAGCAGCATCCGCTAGCTAACCTGAGTGATATGAGCAGCATCCGCTAGCTAACCTGAGTGATCTGAGCAGCATCCGCTAGCTAACCTGAGTGATATGAGCAGCATCTGCTAGCTAACCTGAGTGATATGAGCAGCATCCGCTAGCTAACCTGAGTCATATGAGCAGCATCCGCTAGCTAACCTGAGTGATATGAGCAGCATCCGCTAGCTAACCTGAGTGATATGAGCAGCATCCGCTAGCTAACCTGAGTGATCTGAGCAGCATCCGCTAGCTAACATGACTGATATGAGCAGCAGCTCAGACAACACACATTAAGACATGTGCTCTTTTTTTCCAAACATGATGTGGACAGTGTGTTGTTCATCTTGACGTCTACTGCCTTAAACTTTTTGCACTTTATGTAGGGTGACCAAACGTCTGGATTTTATCTGGACGTCCGTCACGTGTCGTCACTTTTTACATTTTCTCTTTAGGCCAAGGCCTTTGTTTGGTTTGGGTTAAAATGTTGATGCTTGTGTCTTATCAGTGGACATTGTTACGTTACAGTGAGCTTTAATACCAGGTGTTCATTGCTGGACAGACGTGTGTCCGTGTTGTTCCTCTGCTGACAATGTGATGACATCATCCTGACCCGTCGACACAACATCGAATTTGTTGGCTGATAAGTTGTCTTGAAAAAAAAAAACGGTTGTTAATGCCTTGAAATATATATATATATATATATATATATATATCAGTATTTAAATGCTGCCACGTGTGGTCCTTGAATCTGGGGGAAAAAAAAAACCTGGAAAGTCCTTAAAAGGTCCTTGAATGTGTTGTTAACCAAAGTGTGGGACCCCTGTCAACCAGTGACTTTATTCAGAATTAACTTTAATTCAGAATAAAAGTTTTCAACAGGAATACATGCGTTTACATGGTTCATCTTAAGGTGGAATTGACTTCAGAATTAAACAGGAATAAAAGGGTCCCATGTAAACCCACCTACCATAGGTGGACTGTTTGTCTGTGTTCTGCCGTCAGTGTTTGATTATGGGTCAGGGGAGGCCACGGGCCCACGGTGGCCCAGGCTGCCTCAGGCCTCTCAGGTTTCAGAGCCAAGCATTCCTCCCCGGCTGCTCCATAGCTGTGAAAACCACAGAGCAGCTCTAACAACAAACAGTGGAGGCGCTGGGGGAAAGACAGCTAACCTGTGGCTAATCAACAACAGCAGGTTTCTCTGGCCTCAGGATTTTCCCTCATTTTTCAAGATTGCTGGTGTAATTGGAAAAAAAATATTCCCCCTTTTCCAAAGCGTCTTTCTCATCCAGGTTTCCTTAGCTTTTGTTAATGTCGACTTTAAGGTCACATGACTCGTGCTAAGTAGCAGCAGCTCTGTTTGTGTGCAGTTGTTCGTGTTTATTTGACAGTTCCACATCTTGGACTCTCTCTCGCTCGCTCGCTCTCTCGCTCCCTTGCTCTCTCTCTCTCTCTCTCTCTCTCTCTCTCTCTCTCACTCTCTCTCTCTCTCTCTTTTTTTTTTCCTACAGTATGAAGGGTGTGGAACAGTCGACTGTCTGGGCTTTAACATTTGTAAATAACTTGGTGGTGAAATATGCAGCTGTGTGTGTGTGTGTGTGTGTGTGTGTGTGTTCCTATCTTTATTGGGACATTGATATGTTTACACAGCCACACCATGGGAACCTCTGACACAATGGGGACCAAAATTAAGGTCCCCACAAGGGTTAAATATAAATTAAAGTCCTCACTAGTAAAATAGAAATGTGGCCCTATTATTACATGAATTAGTTTTTTCCCCAAGTCCTCATAAAGCATCGTGGTTTGAAGATGTGTTTACTTAAAACAAGAGAAAAAAGTATTTATTTTTAAATTATGTCATTTTCTATTTTCTGTTGTATTTATTTATTTTTTAATTTCATTTAATTTTAAAATCATTATATTTTTTATTTTATTAAAAAAATAGGAGTCTTTACACTCACTACCCAATGTCTACTTGATCACAAACTTGGTCCTCATGAGACATGTAAACGAGTACGTGTGTGTGTGTGTGTGTGTTTGTATTTCTAGCTTTATGGAGACATTGATATGTTTTCACAGTCACACCATGGGGACCTCTGACAGTATGGGGTCCAAAATTCAGGTCCCCACGAGTGTTAAATATAAATGTAGGTCCCCACTTGTAAAATATAAATCTTTGTAAAGAATACATTACTTTATAGCCCCATAAAGCATGAAGGAAACCAGTACAAAGTGAAACATGTATTTTTCAAAAGTTTGGAGATGTGCTGAATTTTTTATTATGGCTATTATTTTTTTAATTATTATTTTTTATTTGATTTATTTCATTAGTTTTTTTACACTTATTTTTTTTTCCAATTCATTATTATTTAATTTGATTTGATATTTCATTTAGATATTTTTTTAATTATATAATTTAAATTTTTTTAAGTAAATATTAAAACATTTATTTAAAGACATGTTTATGCTCACTACCCAATGGCTATTTTATCTACAAGTGATGAGTACAAAGTGAGTCCTCATGAGACATGGAAACGTGTGTGTGTGTGTGTGTGTGTGTGTGTGTGTGTCTGTGTGTGTGTGTGTGTGTGTGTGTGTGTCTGTGTGTGTGTGTGTGTGTGTGTGTGCAATAATAACATAATTGAAACACTTCGTATATGACTGTACTGTTGGTCACATGTCTTGCAGAAAGCTGCTGACTCCATTTAAGGAACGAACATTAAAACAGAGCGCTTTGTTTTATTTCCATTGAAGCAAATGAACAATTATGTCAGTGTTTATGTTTCTGCCAGGCTGCTGGACTAATTAAATTACTAGAAATGTAATTTGTTACCTAATCTGCTGGAGTGTACACTACTGACTGACCCACAGGGAGTTTTTTTGGGGCCGATACAGATTTATTTATCTATTTATTTTACATCAGCTTTAGTCGATGACCGACAGATGACTGATATTTGGAGCCGGTACGGATTTTTTTCTTGTCTGTTAAATGTACGATACATCTTTTCTTTAGAAAAGATGTATCGTACAAAAAATAATAAACTATAAGGCACACTGAAAAGACTAACATTCTCCAACAAACACAGTGTGTTTTATATATGGATTAATTCTGGTTGTGCTTATTGACTTTGAATTTTGACTTTTTATAATCATAAATTTGACTCGTTTTCTAATAATTTTTACTTTTTCTTGCATAATTTATACTTTTTTATCTCAGAAATTTGAGTATTTATCTAATACATTTCACTTTTTCTTGCGTAATTCGGAATTTGTATGTTTTTAACCTTTTCTTGCATCATTTTCACTTTTTATCTCCAGAATTTGATTTCTTTTTTCAAAAAAGTTTGAATTAGCAGAATAATAGTGTGCTACAACTCAACAATTTTTGGAGTTATTGAACATTGATTGACAGTGCATAAAATATGCTAATCAAAACTAATCCAAAGCAATTCTATGATTAATCTGATTAAAATGTTTTAAACCTTTGACAGATTGATTTTACTCTATTTAATTATTTTTTATTGTTCTTTCATGTTCTCATTTTTGGAACCAAGGGTGTTTTATTTAATTATATTTTAACACCTTAACCTCTGAATTTAAATACAAGTATATTAAAAAGAAAAAAAGGATAATGTTAAATTAAATAGCGATAATGAATGTAACTTTCCTGCAGTATCCTGCAGTAGGCATTAAGGGGTTAATCTAATTCAGTATGGACAAATCATGTATATTTTCACCTCAACTGTTAAACAAATCTACTTACAGATATTAATAAAGTAAACTAACATGAATCCATTCACTGTATGAATCTATTTTCTTCACATATTTTTGTTTATACATATTTCTGAAAGAAAAAGAAGGTCATGTTCTGTCATTTGTTTAATTTCCAAACTGCCTTATTTCACCTGCCGACTGTGCGAAAGCTCCTAAATATTGTTTCATTTTATTTTATTTTATTTTTAATGTTTTGTAAAGGTTTGTTCAGAGGTTGGAAGGTGCAGCTCAGGCAGGACACTTTACAGTGACTCAGCTCCAGGTTAGCTGGATGTGGTGCATTCTGGGTAATTGGTGCCCTCTGGAATGTGTCTTAACAAAAGGTGTTGACAGGTAGCAGGAAATGACTGCGGTGTGGAACCAGGCAATTTAAGGCTTTGTGCGCAGTGGGACGGCTGACGCTGGAACACCTGCCGACCTGCTGCTTTAATACAAACAGTAGATTTAGTTTGTTCACAGCTGTGTTTTAGTCTGTCTGAGGACGTAACCAGCAGAAAAGTGAGGGAATATTAATCTGATCGTACCCACAAGACCATTAGAGTGTGTGTGTGTGTGTGTGCGCACTTGTATTCCTATCTTTTTGGGGACATTGATACATTTACACAGTCACAGCATGGGGCCCAAAATCCACGTCCCCACAAGGATTAAATATAAATGTAGGTCCCCACGAGTAAAATAAAAATGCAGCCCTATATAAATACTAATTTTTTTTCAAGAAGTCCCCATAAAGCATGAGGGGAAACAGGTAAAAATGTGTTTACTTAAAAAAAGTATAGATTTTTATGCATTTTTTCATTATTTATTTAACATGTTAAAATTGTATTATTTATTTATTTTTCAATAAAATTTTCTACATTTTATTTGTTTATTTTATTTAAAAAAAAACAAACAAACATGATGTGTTTACACTCTCTACCCAATGGCTACTCAATTACAAACGTGGTCCTCATGACACATGTAAATGGGCGTGTGTGTGTTTTTAACATGTTTTTCCTGTGACTCTGGCTGTGTTAAGGCTGAGGTCACACCAGGACTCATATTCTCCATGCTTTAATGTCCTGCTCTGCTTCCTTTCACTTAACAATATAAAACAGGGACTAATAAACTGTTTGAGTCTGGATGCTGAGCGAGGAAATTTAACATCACTTCTGCGAAACCTACATTATGTGTTAGTGCAAAACCTCGGCTGTAGACACACGATGAATTGTTCTCACTCAAAGGTGTCAGTAGGTTGAAAACCACTTTTGGAATGTGATGGATCACCCAGAGGTACCAACACATGCGTGGTGTGTCCCCTCCACTGATGGATTTACCATCATTCATAGAAACCAGACACTCAGAAAAAGTCTGTCCACTACATGTCATGTGGACGTTTGCATCACTCATGTGGGGTTAAGCCCCTCCCCCATTGCAGCGATTCTAAAGTAGCATTAGCATTAGCATCTACAAGAGAAGACGACACCACAGTTAGGGTAGGACAGGTACCCCACCATGAGCCTGGCTCCATGTCTGGGGGTGGGTCATGGCTGCCCACTGCTCCTTAAAAGGATGGGTTAAATGCAGAGGACACATTTTGTTTTACAATTGTATGATAACAATCAAGTACTATCTCATTTTATTTTATCTTGCTGCACAAACTAGGAAAAAAAAAAGTCAATGAAGGAATTTATTTTCATATATATATATATATATATATATATATATATATATATATATATATATATATATATATATATATAAATAAATCTCAGGGTGCGATTTGTCAAAAAAACCAGGGGGGGGGGGGTTGTTTTTTTTCTCCCCATAGAAAAAAAGCTGGTATTGGATGTTATGGGTCCGTGTATACGGTGGTCATTCGATTTCTGTTTTCACATCAGGAAGTAGAAATAATAGTGAATGAGGAATGAGCCTATTTCCGATTCCTAAACGGGTCCTTTTCTGCAGGTCTGTTGCTCATGAACGGAAATTGGGGAAAATAAAAAGAGGGCCAGTTTTTCATCACTGGTTTTGCTGCCTGGGCCCGACAGGAAGGGGTCAGGTGACGAAGGTAACGAAGGTGGCTAGCGGCTCCGGCAGCGAGCTTCCCAGTGCCGTCCCTCCACCGCCCCCGTCGCCTAGGTGGACTGTCCGAACTACGTTGTGTTGTGTGGATGCACAGTGAAGTGTGGTAGAACATGTGTACAGACAGGAAGTACTTCCAGAACACATGCATGCGGGCGGCAAAATCAGTTTCTAAAAACTTCCCTTGTTTTTATTTTCCCTAATTCCCATTCATGAGCAAATGAACGATATTTGAACTGCATGAATGTCCTCTGCCAGACATTTTGTGTTCACACCGTCAGAAAGACTCATAGAACAGAGCCCTCCCACCCCCCTGGCAAATCACACCCAGTATAATAATAACTACATAACAAAGAAAGAAATGATATAAACAAAAAAACATAACAAAACAACATACTTTGAAAAAGAAGAAGCAAAGTTAAATTAAATTATTATTCCTCCCTGTTTACTACTATTATCAAGTTTGAAGTTGATAAACTATCATATAATATAATATAATGGAACATAAATACATGTATATATACCATATATACACACAGCATAAATACCCTCATGAATATATATGATAAATGAATTATAATATATCTACAGTATATCACTAATCTTCCACTTTACTACATCCATGCATGTCCTTTAACTTATCATTTCAGGAATAAAGTAACACTTGAACATTTTATTACTGACTTTTTCACTTTAGGTTTTTGATTGACAAGCATCTGTGAGGTTTTTTTTTCAGTCCTTTGGCTCATCTATAAAAAGGTGAGATTTAGGATTAGAGGCAGTTAATTTTTCTGTGGTTGAAATAAATCTTAACTATTCACCATAGCAGTAAACTACATAAATATTAATCACAGGTTAATTCCATTCAGGTGTTAAAACACTACAGCCTGGACATTGTATATTTTGGCTCTGGCGTCACATATGAGTCATGACACATTTATTAGATTAGATTTAGTGAAATGGTTTTCATGTTCACAGTCTAAATACTGTGTCAAAGGTCATTTAAAGTAGTGATGGTTTACAATCATGATGTGATTAAAAAAAACCAATGACAAGGAATTAAAAACCACTAATTAAGAGAAGAAAATGTGCTTTAACTGTATGAACCTTTGAAATATAGAATGAAAATAACATTGAGTCTGAGTTCTTTTTGTTCAAGTTCGAGATCAGATGATATTTGGAATATTTTTTTATTAATCTTTTTTTTTTATGATTGAAATTCAAGATTAAACATAATATTCCTTTTCCTTTTTTCTTTTTATTATACACAGTTAAATACCTTGTGAATCTATACAAACTTTAATTTGAGGCAGCAGGTCTTATATATTTTAAATACAGTATGTATAATACATGTTGAACCACAGTGAAGATTTTTCCTTTTATTTCCTTTTATATTAGTGGGTTATATCCAGTGATCGATCTGTCCGTCCGTCCGTCTGTCTGTGTGTCTAATATGGACATGCTATGTGCTGACAGATGTATTGTCAATATTTCATATCTGTATTAGTAGTTCGAGGTGATCGTGCTTTGGAAAATAAAGAAGACATTGTGCTGTGTGGTTACTAGATGGAGTTTGTACAAAGATGATCAAAGCTGCCCCCCCCCCTTCTTCGCCTTAGATTTCTTCCCCAGCTCTGGTTGTAACTTCAGTAACTCCTCGGTTTAATTAGAATGAACAACATGCCGTCTTCATTGACTTGTGAAGAAGGGCGGCCACAGCACCCATGCATAAAAAAAGATGTGAATGCTTGAAGAGTTTTAGAATTCAGCAGGTTTTATATCCCCTCAGGCTCCCACATTTTTTATTCACTGCCTTTTTTTATTACTATTCTACAAATTCAAAGATTGTCTTTTCATGGACAGTCTTTTCTTAAAACTATTTTCTGCTAAAAAAAACAAACAAACAAACAAACTCCTGAAAACAAAATCTATCCCTTTTTTTTCTAAATATCCCAGAACTATTTTGCCCTACAACTAAAAAAAGCAGTAACTGCATTTTATGGGTGAAAATTAGTTATTGTGGGGTTTTTTTTTTTTTTTCAACATTCAAATCATTCTTTGACATGTAATAAAATAGTTCATCTCAAATGTCTGTCTTTTTGGAGAAAATTGGTGAGTGTTTGTACAGTAACTGCAAAAAGTACCAGTAAAACAAAACCAAAAGTCAGTAAAGACCATTACTGTGTCCATTTAGGACCCTGCCCCAATAGTTTACAGTCACTGTATTAGACTGAAACACATTATGGAATCATTTCTGCACTGTCAATGAATGATTTTTATGAATATTTTTCATATATAAGGCGCATTAAGTAAAGTCAAAATCACGAGATAAAAGTCTAAATTATGAGATAAAGTCACTAAGTACGATACAACAGTAACTGCCTCATGTCCAATAATCTACCTACAACTACTGCGGCTGAACAACAATAGAACTGTAAGGTCATTTGTCCCAGTTTGGTGTCTGTGCAGTTACTAACTTTTTATTTTGTAGGACAGTCGTCCTCTGGTGGTGATTTCTAATATTTTTTTAGCTGTCAACATTAAGATTAATAATCCATCGTCATGATTTATCTCATTAATAATTTGACGGCAATTAAATAGAAAAGTTATTTTGTTGAAACTCTTGAATAAAAATGTTAATTATATATATATTCATATTTTTGTTTATGTCTTGGATATTTTTTTGTTGGGTTTTTTGAGGGGGGATTTTTGTTGGATTTTAGCATGTTTTATTTTTTATTTTTTTCTCTTGTGTTGTTGGGGTTTCTTATTTTTTGTGTTGGAGCATGGAAAAAAAGACCCAAAAGAGTCGACTGATATAAAGGTTTTATTTTCACTATAGAATCTTCCAGATTAAAATACCACACTAATCTGAAGCATACATTAGCTGGGGAGTCTGTTAGCATTAGGCTAAGGCACGGCTCAGCTTGGAACAAACACATTAAGTGCAGATATTTTCAATTCTTCCTTGAGTCTGTTTGCTCATGAAAAATGTAAACGCTCATTCAGAATTAACATGTTCATGTAAACATGAAGGAAATAGCTTTAATTCCGAATTATTTTATTCGGAATAAATAATTCAGGATTTAAAAAACACCATGTAAACGTACGGAATTATCTTTATCTTATCTTATCTTATCTTATCTTATCTTATCTTATCTTATCTTATCTTATCTTATCTTATCTTATCTTATCTTATCTTATCTTATCTTATCTTATCTTATCTTATCTTATCTTATCTTATCTTTCTTTATCCTTATCTTATCTTTATCTTTATCTTATCAATCTTGTGATTAATCTGGTTAAAAATGTTCATCATTTGGACCTTGGATCCAAACTTGAGTATTCCTCCTAACCAAACCTGACCTCGCTGTCTTTGCTTTATTCCCTCCCTGTCTCCTTACAGAGGATTTTCAACTCATTTGTGTACATCGAGAAGACATCAAACGGAGAGACAGAAGTGCAGCAGGTGAGTAACAAAAGCCTCTCCTTTTCTTTCTCTGTGTTAATGTGTGTGTGTGTGTGCGTGTGTGTGTGTGTGTGTGTGTGTGTGTGTGTGTGTGTGTGTGTGTGTGTGTGTGTGTGTGTGTGTGCGTACCTACCTGTTTGTGCATGCATATGCCATAGATGATGTCGTTTTGTGGTGTTGTGTAGTGTTCAGTTTAGCAGCGATGAATACACACACATACTCACACTAGCCATCAGAGGGAAGAAAAGGAGGGGTTTATTAAAATTCTACTGCTGCTGTCTCATTGGCTTTGAAGTTCTGAGTCTGTTTTTCTACTCGCCCGTGTTCTCTCTCTCTCTTTCTCTCTCTCTTTCTTACTCTCTGTGCTCACCATAAAAGCACAGAGCTACAGTCAGAATAAGAAGGCTTCAGGGAGAGAATGGCATCTTTTTTGGAAAGAGCACAGAAATGGAAGACTTTATAATGACCCTGAATCCACTAGTGATACTTTATTTTTTTGCCATTTTAGAGTCCAGTGTAACGAACAAGTCAAACGTGTGTGTGTGTGTATGTGTGTGTAGCTGTGCATCAGGCATCTTGGAGGAATGACAGCAAACAGCAGACTGGTAAACAGCCACCAGCAAGAACAGACAAGTTGATGTTTGTTTGCATTTCTCTGGAGACTGTGGTTCTGCATGTGCCGTAGTGCAGGGGTTTTCAAACAGTGAGGCAGGCCTCCCCCTGGGTGGGTGGGTGTGTGTGTGTGTGGGGGGGGAGGGAGGGGAGGGGGTATACAGGCATGCATGAGGAAAAAATAAACCTGAATTAAAATAATAATAATAGTAAAGTGTAAATGTATGTTTAACTAACTACAGTACGTGTGGTTAGGTAACTACAGTACGTGTGGTTAGCTAACTACAGTACATGTGGTTAGGTAACTACAGTACGTGTGGTTAGCTAACTACAGTACATGTGGTTAGCTAACTACAGTACGTGTGGTTAGCTAACTACAGTACATGTGGTTAGATAACTACAGTACGTGTGGTTAGCTAACTACAGTACGTGTGGTTAGCTAACTACAGTACGTGTGGTTAGCTAACTACAGTACGTGTGGTTAGGTAACTACAGTACGTGTGGTTAGCTAACTACAGTACGTGTGGTTAGGTAACTACAGTACGTGTGGTTAGGTAACTACAGTACGTGTGGTTAGATAACTACAGTACGTGTGGTTAGCTAACTACAGTACGTGTGGTTAGGTAACTACAGTACGTGTGGTTAGCTAACTACAGTACGTGTGGTTAGGTAACTACAGTACACATGGATTGCTAACTACAGTGTAAAGGTGTTAAAATATGAGGAAAAACAATGTCCAAAACATACACAGATGTAAAAATGTACTGGACAGATATGTTAAACACACTGTACTGTTAGATGTTTTATTTCAATGGTCAAATAAATTAAATTCAAATCAATTCAAAGTTTTAAAATGTGAAAAACAAAACATGGTACAAATACACACAGTTGTTAAAGTGTTGTTTAAAACAAGATATTACTACTATAAACCAGACTACAGAATGAGGAGGACACTGGGTTATGTTAATTGTGGTCAAATCCAGCGTCTAATGTCAAGAAAGGAGGAGTTGACTTTTATTTATGATAAAAGACATTAAATATGTTGTTCAATATCTTGTATTTAAAGTTAAAACTAAAACAATTAGTTACTTTTTTAAAATGTAGACTTGCAGGACTTTGGCTCAGACCTTTCACTTGAATAAAATGTAATAACCGGACCTTGGGGACTTTTAATTAAATACCCCTGATTTGGGGACTTTTCGGTTCACAGAGCAGCACCCACTTCCCCTCGTTTTGTCTCCTTTGTGGGAATGATTTCACTGTTTGACTTCCATGGCGGCTCATAAAGCGCCCGTACATGTTACTTAGAACTATTCTCAGCAGGCAGTAAATGAATTCAGATGACAGTGCTGGCATAGATGTCCTGGCCTGTGTGTTCTGTCTGGGCAGAGGGGCAGCGTCCCCGAGCCAACGTAGGCTCAATTATAGGAGTGAAGGAGGAGAGGGCTGGTGTAGTGAGCGCAGACAGTAGAAGGACAGGGTGGCTTTGGAGACGAGCTCCTCTTCTGGACATTCATTATTCAGACAGACAGACAGGCAGACAGACAGACAGGCATCTGTCCCTGTCTTTTAATGTTGTGGGCCATCCCTCTGCTATTTTGGAGCATACTCTGCAGGCTTTAGTTCATTAACCCTCCTGAGACTTTAATTAAAAAATAAAATAAGCAACAAAATCCATTCCATTTTTATGAATAAAGCAAACATGTAAATAACCACAAGGGTTCTAATGTGCTGTACAATAAAATAAAACTAGAACTGTCAAAATTAACACATTAACTCGCATTATATTTGCTGTTGTGGATGCATTTGTGCGTCTATATAACATACATGGGTATATATTTGGGGAGTTGGTGTCGATGTATAAATGACCCGCAACTGACTGTTTTTTTTAACTAATCCGCCCGCAACTTGGACAATGGAGCTGACCCGCTTCTCACCCCGTATTTTTAAAAAGTAGTCAATGTCTTTATGAACATCACATGACCTTTGACCTTACTCACATACCTGCATTTATTTCTGGGTTAAAATTCCATGTCATTGTTTATAAGTTAATATGTTTATAAATATGTTTGTTTTGCTTCATTATTCAAAAGTTATTAACGCTAACGCAGAAACTAAACCAGGGGTTGAGAACCTGGAACACCCAAAGACACATTTGATCCCAATTTCCATGGAAACAAAAGCACTGGAGCCGCTCATCATCTTAAAAAATCTCAGCCAACGTGTCCCAAACTTTACTTTTTTGGACTGAGATCATGATGGTTTGATATGACACCAATGTTCTCCGTGGTCATATCTTCAGGTCTTAGGGTGACCCTCTTAGTTTCCCCAAATAGGACGTAGGTTTACATCTTTGTCACAATCGAAAGAAACATGTCCACATCACATGTTTCTTTCAATTGTTAACATTCATTTCCAGTTTACTCCATTTACTTCAGGTCAAACTTGGATAAAATGGGGAATGGCTGTTATCCATGTTTTTTCTCCATTATTCTTTTAAACACAAAAATAAAAACTGGAAAAAAAGGCATTGTCTGTTTTTTTCAATTTGGTTTTGGAAACAAATGATGAAGAAACAAGTTGTTTTTTTTGGTTTTATTGTGAAAGACGAATGAACAAATAATACACAGAATAAACAGTGAATCAACCCATAACGTTAGAAGAAAAAAAAACTAAATATGAGTCTATCAGTGGTATTCACTGTGGTATAGTATCTGCTTTGACCATACTGGCACAATAAATGACCTTTAGTAACATTTGTTGTTTTTAATCATAATAGTTTAACAAATCTTCTGACCATCATTATGTCTGCTGCTCCGTCCAAAACGCACTGATTCAATCATTTGTTCTTCCAGTCTGAAATCAGACATGTCTGCAGCACTCACATCTGTGTCCCTCTTATTCTTGTCTCCATTAACCTCAACCCTCTTCTCTAAAGTAAGACTAGGTTCTTACACCATCGTAGCTAAAGCCAGCAGCTGTGGTTGTGGTCGGCTGGAACGTCTCAAACCTCAAAAAACTCCCCGACACCAGGCTTCAGGTTGTAGCTGCTGTGCTCACCAGACTTACTGTGGGTGATGTAAAACCCTGCACTTTGGCTGCAGGCAGCGGAGGGTGGTGGGGAGCGCTGTGTTTTCGGAGAGTGCGGTTAATCTGCAGATCGCAGGTTGGACGGGCTGGCTCTGGCTGCACCGTGGCAGGCTGTAACATAAGCTTTAACTTGCAAGGCTACAAGTTTCTGGTTTCTCTGAAGTCACTCTGTTAAAAGTCAAGTCGTACTTTCTCCTTTGCCTGCTCCCTTGGGCGCTCCCTCCCTCCCCCACTCCCTCCCCCACATCTATGGAAACACTCCTGAGCTGAACACAGGCCCATTTTCCTTTTTAATACAAAGTCCACTGCAGCTAATTGCTGTAGCGCTATGCATGGACAGTGATGTGTGAGCGGCTGAACGTACAGTTTATGTGTGTGTGTGTGTGTGTGTGTGTGTTTGTGTGTTTGTCCTTGTATTCCTGTCTTTACGGCACATCAGTGTGTTTACACAGTCACACTATGGGGACCTCTGACACTATGGGGATCAGAATTCAGGTCCCCAAAAGGGTTAAATATAAATAAAGGTCCCCATGAGTAAAATAGAAATGATGTGGCCCTATAAGTACATTAATTAGTTTTTTCTTCATAAAGTATGAGGGAAACGGGTGTAAAGCGAAATTTTATGTATTTTTAAAATTATTAATTTTATTTTCATGTATTTACTTATATTCATTTTAATTAGTTTTTTAATATTTTTTTATTAATTTAATTTTTCTAATTATTTTATTTATTTATTTGTTGAATTTGTTGTATTAATTAACTTTTATTTATTTTTCATTTTTTCTTTTATTTATATTTTTGTAGTTTTTATAAATATATATATATATATATATATATATATATATATATATATATATATATATATATGTATTCACACACACATATATATAAGTCTGTGTGTTGACACTCCCTACCCAATCGCTGCTTGACTACAAAATTGGTCCTCATGCCACATGTAAATGAGTGTGTGTGTGTGTGTGTGTGTGTGTGTTCTTTGTGGTAGTGTAGTAGTAATTGTGGGCTGTGCCTCAGGCCTCTGTTAAAGCCCTAATAGGAATAGTGGCCGGCTGATTAGGTGTACAGGCGGTCAGTGGGTCGTGCTACGCTTCCCTGTTCTTGGCTCCAGTCACCGCTCCTTTGCAGGCTCTGGTAATTATGGGATGTGAACAAAGGAAGTCCAGTTACTGTAGAAATATGATTTTCTTTCTTTTTTTCTTCTCCTTCTACTGAACAAGGCTGTGTCAGTAACTTCCAATGCCTACAGAAAGTTGTGTGCACTATTTATAGTTGCTTTATTTTTACAGATCAAAAAGGTGCAGTTGAATTAATTTAAAGGAGTGATTTTTATTTCTTTACTTTTTTAATGCAATTTATTTAAAAACCTTTCCTTGTGGTCTGTATAAACTGTAAGTGCTCTGCTCGAGTCATGAATTGAACTCCACGGCTCCATCTTCAACCCTATTTTTGACTAAAGGTGGTTTGGAGCGCTGGCCCTTTAAATGTACATGAGCCACTTCTGGCTCCGCCCCCTCTATGTACTGCTGTACTGCTCTGCCCTGTTCAACTGAAGACTGAACATTTTAGGCGTGTTTCCACTGTCTGAACTTCTGGGACTTTTTGGGGGGATGTACCATGAGTTAGCCCGGTCCTCTCAGGCAGAATTCTAATTCTGTGGGACTTGGTGACTTCAAGACATATGGTGCCCTAGGCGAGCGCCTAGTCTGACTATGCTTAACAGCGGCCCTGCAGCCACTGGTGTATAAAATACACTATATAAACACAGTCCATTAACATTTACTTGACCTCCATGTCAGATTAAAGCCTCTGTATCTGCTCATATCGATCCAGAATCAGGAAATTAAATATCATGACACATTGAGGAACAGACTTTTCCGTCCACCCTCGGAAATCTGTAACATATGACGAACATATGATAGACGTGAGTTTTTTACAAGGTGTTTTGACAAACAAACATCAAGAACAGGAAGCTGCTGGTGTTCTGTTTATTAACGTCCCTCTGGGGACTCCTGCAGACCCCTGCTTATTAATTTACCCAAAGGGGTTGGAATCCTGGTTTTGAATAAGCTCTGTGAAGTGTGTGCTCAACCAGAACCTGAACCTTTATGGAGGAATAAAATAAAAAAAATAAAACTAGACAGTGTAATGCGTGCATGTGCTGGGGCATTTATTAAGGGCTCCTGTAAACAGTGATTGAAAGAACCGCTCTGCTTTTGGTTAGAAAATGCTATTTTCTCCTTCCTGCTTTTCATGCATTCCAATTAATGCAGGGAAAATAATTCTGACGACCAAAACAAATAACTGGTTGTGTGCTGGAAAAAAATGGGGTGGGGGGGTTCATCAAACCCAAAAAAAAAGCAATTGGTGGAATCTAGTGCATCTAGAATGAAATTAAAATGTCTGGATTCTTATGAGATAATTAGTTTTATTCATGTAGTTTTGTGTTTACTGTGTGGTTTTTAATGTGGACTTAAATGTTGAAGGGTGAGGTTCAAACATCCATCATTCTGTTCAGCCTTTAATTATTTTAACGGCAATAGATTTCACACTTACTGCAGTCAGTGTGGGTAATCTTCATAAATGTTTGTTTGTTTGTTTGTTTTCCTTTTATTTCTGTATTTTCATTAAAATTGTATGCATGGATGCTAATGGTGTGAATACAGAAGATACTGATTCAGCATCTGTTCTAATGTAAGTGAATAATGCAGTGGTTTTACATTAGTTATAGGTTTGTACAGTTACATTTCTTGCCATTTTTGCTGTTTTGTGTAACATTAAATGGAAATGTTTGTATAAGTGAGGCACATTTTGATATATATATATATTTTTTTAAACCATCTATGAACAAAAGGGAGCTTCGATTAGATTTTTTAGCTCATCTGCACAGAGTTGCGATGAGTTCTTGCCATCGCGCTGCGTCTGTCGTCAGCGTCGTCCACATTCTGGTAGATCTGACACTAATACTCCTTTGGACTAAAACCTATTTTACTGTTCATTCTAACTATTTACATTCTGACCCCAGACTTATCTTGGAAACTTGAGCCACCCAGTATTTAAAACTTGAGTTTTCTTTATCACTAACACACATGTGGGAACATTTAATTAGTTTTATTCCAGATGTATTTTACATGTAGACCAGTGTTATCACATCCTCACTTCATCCCTGTATCCCCCAAGGACATGGTCTTTTTATTTTTAGGAAGGAATGGCAGTTATGTACAGTAATCACTCGTCTGTCTGTCTGTCTGTCTGTTCTGTCTGTCTGTCTGTTGTCAACATAACTCAAAAAGTTACAGATGGCTTTGGCTGAAAATGTCATAAAATGCTGATACAGGAACAAGGAACAAATTATTACAATTTGGTGATGTGTGTGTGTGTGTGTGTGTGTGTGTGTATGAGGGAGGGGGGGGTGATTTGTAGCAAGATAACTCAAAAAGTTATGGCTGGCTTTGGCTGAAATTTTCAGGAAATGTTGATCCTGGCAGAAGGAACAAGTGATGAATGTTTGGTGGTGATCAGTGGGGTGTGTGGGGGGGTGCATACACGTGTCTTTCAGGAGTTGGGGGTCTGATGTGCACTCTCCAAGTGCTCTTCTAGTGTTTTAATCTGTTGCTTGTTTGGACATTGTTTTATTTTTGACAGAAGGCATTAAATGGTTCCTATCATGTGTTGGACAGTCATCACTTGTGTTAACCAGGGGTGGGAGACAAACTCAATTCACATATGTATCGGGATTTTCTGTTTTACTATTTTTAAATAGATTTATTTATTTTTGTTCAAAAATGTATTTTTTTTCTCCATATTTAAATTATTTATTTTAAGCCTGGTGGGGAAAAAAATAGTGCTTGTCTCCAGCAGAGGGCAACATGTTTTTCTTTACCCCCACCATCACATTTTAAGTAGAAAGTTTGGACACATTTTGGATGTTTTGCTTTGAAGGGAAGAGTAGAGCTGGACACGATATTCGTGAACTCTGTAACACACTTGTGTCATACTGCGGAAACACCACAAACGTTACTGCGCACTTAGCAAGACACCGTCCTGAGGTAAATACAGGAACAGATAAATAAACTGAATAAATACTGGAGAAAATATATTTTATATTATTGTATATTTGTGTCTTTTCCATACAGTCCAAGCTTTGAAATGAGAATTTAAGTTGACTTTATTATGAAGTATGTTCATTTAAAGGCTCCTATTTGTGTGCAGATAAATGTAGTAGTTTACTTCCCAAAGTCTGGTTCAAATATTTTACTACTGAATAAATCTGAACTGACTATGTGCTTTTTTTGGGGGGAAATATGCCTCCTGATATGATCTGTAGTCATCGTCTTTCTTCTTTTTCACCTGGTCTGGTGTTAAAAAGGAATATCGAAGAATAGTAATTTAAATCGTATCAGCACCCAAAAAATTGTACAAGAATTAAATCGGCATGAAAGCATATCGTCCCAGCTCTATTGTTAACGTGCTTCTATTTTCCCTGCAGTTGGCGAAGAAGATTCGGGAGAAGTTTAATCGTTACCTGGATGTGGTGAACAGGAACAAACAGGTGGTGGAGGCGTCGTACACGGCTCACCTGACGTCTCCACTCACTGCCATCCAGGACTGCTGCTCCATCCCAGCCTCTATGATGGAGTGAGTAAAGCCACACACACACACACACACACACACACACACACACACTCTTGAGGACCAAGTTTGTAATCAAGTAGTAGTGAGTGTATATACATCTGCTTCTTTTTTTTTAAAAAATTTAATAAAATTAAAAATAATAAAAAAAATTTTATTTAAATAACATGAATAAAAATGAATGAACAAATAAAAGGTAAATTAAAACATTAACAAATAAAAATGTGTACATAAAATAAATAATACTATTTAAAAATTAATAAATAAATAATTGAGAAAATACATAAAAATAAATAAAGTAAATGCATCTTTGCACCTGTTTCCCTCATGCTTTATGGGGACTTCTGGGAAAACAACAAATTCATGTATTTATAAGGCCACATCATTTTTATTTTACTTGTGGGGACCTTTATATTTAACCCTAGCGGGGACCTGAATTTTGCTCCCCATGAAGTTTCTACAGTAAATCTATTCTCTGCTTTCAAACGAGGGCTGAACAATCTATGGTTTTGGACTGAATATCGACACAAGTTTGAGGTTTTCAGAGCTGTTTTTTTGTTTTGTTTTGTTTTTAAAGTTTTTTATGAATTTTGGATGAATACATCAGCTTTGCGTCGTCTGCTGACAGAGTTAAAATGGCTTCAGTGTCCACTCTGTACCGAGCCGTTCCCCCAATTCGTGGATCCAGCAGGAGCACACCCTGTTCAAAGCTGAGTGTGGAGAGTGAGTGCAGCTTTCAGTTCTAATCTACAGAGCAGCAGCTGCCTCCCCCCTCACCCACCACCCCCCCTTCTCCCCCTTCTCCCCCTTCTCCCCCTTTATCAGCCAGTGTAACCAGTTATTGCTCTGTGAGGTTTTTGAACTGAACACTTCACAAGCAGCAAGGTCACCTGTGCTTTTATGTCCCCTGGTCCCGCCGACGGGAGGCTGTTTGGCTCAAGGTCACTGACCACCTGTAGCCAAGTCCCATATGTGGGAAAAAAAGCTGCATTCATTCAACACTCGGTACATTTACATGCATTTAGACAAATTCATGTTATTGCCTTACTCCTATTGAAATGAAAAAATTCAAAGCCATGTGCACACCTTGATTGGAATATAATCAAAGTGCAGTTTGAGAAGCCGGAGTAACCGAGTCAGATAATGCGATTGTAATTTAATATAACATTAGGTCGATTAAAACTGGCGTGGACACGCCCCTTTCCAGAAGTGAC
Source organism: Siphamia tubifer (assembly GCA_020466265.1). Taxonomy (NCBI): domain Eukaryota; kingdom Metazoa; phylum Chordata; class Actinopteri; order Kurtiformes; family Apogonidae; genus Siphamia; species Siphamia tubifer. The sequence continues at coordinate 5,983,977 of CM035786.1, read as the reverse complement.
CAGAGACACGACATGACCACATGCAGGTTACTGTAATAAATGAGAGTTGAACAGTTTGTATCAAATGTTCTGAGCTGCAGCATGGTTGTGGTCCATATCTACATGGTTGTGGTCCGTATCTACATAGTTATGGTCCGTATCTACATAGTTATGGTCCGTATCTACATAGTTATGGCCCATATCTACATGGTTGTGGTCCATATCTACATGGTTGTGGTCCGTATCTACATGGTTGAGGTCCGTATCTACATGGTTGTGGTCTATATCTACATGTTTGTGGTATATATCTACATTGTTGTGGTATATATCTACATGGTTGTGGTATATATCTACATTGTTGTGGTCCATATCTACATAGTTATGGTCCATATCTACATGGTTGTGGTCTATATCTACATGGTTGTGGTCTATATCTACATGGTTATGGCCCATATGTACATGGTTGTGGTCCATATCTACATGGTTGAGGTCCGTATCTACATGGTTGTGGTCTATATCTACATGTTTGTGGTCCATATCTACATGGTTGTGGTATATATCTACATTGTTGTGGTATATATCTACATGGTTGTGGTATATATCTACATTGTTGTGGTCCATATCTACATAGTTATGGTCCATATCTACATGGTTGTGGTCTATATCTACATGGTTGTGGTCTATATCTACATGGTTGTGGTCCGTATCTACATAGTTATGGTCCGTATCTACATAGTTGTGGTCTATATCTACATGTTTGTGGTCCATATCTACATGGTTGTGGTATATATCTACATAGTTATGGTCCATATCTACATGGTTGTGGTCTATATCTACATAGTTATGGTCCGTATCTACATAGTTATGGCCCATATGTACATGGTTGTGGTCAATGTGTGTGTGTTTTTTTTCTGTATGGGCAGTGTTTATAAACATGTTGTTCTTTTGTCATGATGTGCAGTCTGATTGGATTTCCTGAACCATAGATATACAACTGTGAGAAGCGGCCATAGCAAAACATTTCAAAGAAAAATATTATATAAGACCTGCCAGGGAGATGGAATGATGCAGGGGGAGTTGCATGGGAAGAGATGGGGGAGGGTGAGGGGGGGGTTGGCATACCAAACTAAAGCTGAGTCTGATAGATCCCTGAACTTCAAACAGTCTACCTCAGGGAGAAAATATGCACGAAGTTCTTTCAGTTATATTTTTGGGCTTATGCGGGATCTTGATACTTTCAGAAGCTCCATGATGTACATGTTATCTGCTCCTGTCTCAGTTCTCTGAATTAGAAAGTAACTGACACACTTTTTAAACTTGTTTTAGTCATCACGTGTGCTATTTTAGTCGCATCCTTAACATAAGCCGGTCTTGTCTGTGTTTGTGTTTAAATAAAAAATCTCAAATTGTCAGCTGTAAACAGACTGGCATCTTTACTGACATGATGATGAATGTAAACAAGTGTTTTTGGTTTGTTACCAAAATTGATAATATTACATTTTATTTGTATAGCCCTTTTCATGGCACTCAAAGATGCCTTACATGAAGTGAAAATAATACAACAGCCAACTACACAGTAAAAGCCAACTAAACTTAGTGATATTTAGTGACTTCTATGACCCGTTCATCAACTGAAGAAAACATCTACTGATAGATTTTGCAACTTTTCTCAGGTTTTTCTTGTCTTGTTCGATCAAAGACAATTAAGAACCAAATAATCAACTGAAAAGTAACTTCCTGTTTTAGTTTCACATGGTTTTTCCATATGGTTTTTAGTTACTAATGGATGCGTTATAGGAAGTGTATTCTAGATACTAAAAATGTCATGTATTGTTTTTAGTAGAAAGCTACTCATTGGAACTTAAGTAAAACACGTTTCTAGTTTCAGTAGATGCTGCACATGTGGACTAGAACCTCACTGAGTCATTACGTTTACATGCACATCTAAGCCATGCCATCACATGACATCACATCTGTGACTTAACGGAGAGGCTTCCTGGTTTCCGGTTTTCTGCAACCATTGCAACTAATGGGGAAACATAAGTCTTAAAATGAGTTTTAAAAAGGACCGCTTTCATTTTATAAGTCAACAGAAACAAAACCATGAACACTGTTGTGTGTCGCTGTGTAAGTCATCGTGCAAATGTAATGGTGTGTTAAGCTTTCACACGTTTCCTAGCGATTTAGAGCCAAGAAAGAAATGACTGGTCAACATCTGACGCCAAACGTTTGTCCCCATACGAAGGTCTGCAGCCTGCATTTGTTAAAGGAGCAAAATGTTATGTGTTCATTGATCTATAGCAGAGTGTCTGCTAGGGTTGTCACGATACTAAAATTTCCAACTCGATACCGATACTAAGGATAATACTCGATACTCGATACTGGAGATGTGAGGGATTCCTTTTAAAATGTCCTCCATGGACTGCTAAAAAAAGGTAGTGAGTGCGGGTGCAGAATAAATGCATGTCTATCTCTTGGTAAGTTAAGGTAGGCCTATCTTTTAGCTCAAGCCCTTCTGCAGTGCTAACTGCAAGCCTCTTTATGGTCGAGCAATTATGTGCGCGGGCGGCAGCGTATTGCATCATGTGACCACCGCGGACCCCTTGCGGGGACTAGCAGCGCGCACGTCAAAAATGATAGGCTGACATGCTCACGGTGGCCTCCGTGGTGGTAACATGATACTATGCGCTACCGCCTGGCTGCCGCCCGCGTGCATAAACGTTCGACTATATGGAGGCCTTTAAAAGCAAAGTTACATCGGATGGTCCAATCACAGACCTATAGAAATAGTGTATAGGTCTGTGGTCGCACTGGCGTCATCCCGTGTGCTGTCAGAGGCAGCTGGAGAAAAAAAGAGACTTTAACTTACACGCCGGCATTACGGCTGTGCCAGAGCTGACCGCGTTGATGCCTGTTTAGAATTCTTAACGTTACCCGCTACAAAAAAGTGGCGACGCACCATAAAAACAAAAATCGATTTTCCAGCAACTTGGTATCTAATTAGATACCAAGGGTCAATATCGATTTAGTATCTAAAATCGATTTTTTTGACAACCCTAGACTGTCTGCACTGCTATCTCAGACGTAGCCCTGTCCTTATTTGACACTGATGCCAAACACATGTGAAAACAATAAGAGGTGAAGCACTTATAGACCACCTGACACATATTGTTTAATTGAATGTCAAACAAAACAAAACAAACAAATACACATTTATGTGGTCACAAACTGCTACCGTTAGTTAGCTATCCTGTTGCTAGCTTTAGATTAACTACAAATCCTTCATATTAATGTATGTACGACTAGGCATACAATTTAAATCCCTTGTCCAGTTTTGACGTAGGGGTCTTGGGAGAGCCTTTGATGATACAGTGCACATTGCAAATGGAGAATTTAGGGAGGTGCTGCAGGCAGCGGGTGTAAAACTCTATTGTTTTTTTGTCGGATCATTAAGGCTGAGACTGCACTTCCGGTAACCAGAAGCGAATGTGAATGTGCAAATTGGCAAAAATTTAATTAAGCCTTTAATGGGAGTTTCTGAGAAATCTGAATTTTGATGTGTAGCAAGAGAATTAAATAAGACTGGTTTCCAATGACATCAAAATGTGTTCATTAATATTCATGAGCTCTGAGTTGGTTGAATGTTCAGACAAAAAAACCAGCAGGAGCCTCGTTCCAAAGTTAAACATCTACTAACGTAAGTAAATAAAAGCTTTACCAAGCAGTGAACTGCCTACTTTTTACTAACTTTTTAAGCTAATGCCAACATATGCTAGGCTAATACTAAGATAATCAACTTTAGGAACTGTATGAAATGGTTGTTTTTTTGTATTTTATTTGAAGTTATTTGTTATAGGATTCTAAAAATATAAATGTATTTCCACCCCTGAGTTACTTTACACATTAACTTCCAGTATTGTGTTGGTGAAAATGCAGTGCGAACTATAGGCTAATTGAACAGTAGCTAGCTCATAATCAGAACCAGACATCAGCCAGCCCCCCCCCCTTGTACATTAGTTCACAGTGTCCTTCATTAGGTTGGGGCATCAGCTGCTTCAGGGGGTCTCAGTCAGGTCAAGCAGTTTAGAGGGGGATCGGGTGTTTCACAGAGTGTCCGTGTCTGTTAGCTGTTAAGCTAGCAGGCTATCATTTCACTGGGGGGCCACAGAGGGCAGTGCTTAGCGCCTGGTGGTATGCTTTAATCACTGCCCAGACCCAATGACAGCCTGAACCCCAAAATAGAAAGTGTGTGTGTGTGTGTGTGTGTGTGTGTGTGTGTGTGTGTGTCTGGATGTTTATATTTTTAACAACCGATATTGAGATGTTCGTTTCAACAGTTTCTCTGATATGGAGTTGTAAAAGTGAGAAGTGTGCTCAGGAGCTTAATGTTGTGTCATTTCAGGAGAGATGAGCTTTAAAGTGCTACTTGCTCTCATCTTCGCAGCGGGTTAGTTTAGATAGAACTAAAAACCCTTTCAACACAATCACATAAATTGTAGCCTCAGGTAACCAGTACAGTTCACTGCAGGGTGGGTGACGGCCAGGGGTCATAGTTGGGGATTAAAGTATTTTATTTGAAGGAAATTGATGCAGTGACAAATATAAAGAGACTTGGGACTATATTTACTGTAGTCGACAAAAATACATGTGAATTTCTGAGGAAAAAAAAAACCCAGGGTTGAGCTGTTTCTTTTAGATCACGTGTCAAACTCAGAACGGGACTCTCCCATATTTCAGACCCATCTCCAGCCCTGAAGTGTGATGTTGTTTAGAACTTTAGAAGAGTTAGTCCTAATCACTTCCATGTTAACACAGTTTGGCTCAAAATGGCAAAATCTCAATTTCTTAATGTTGATCTGAATGGTGTGATTTTAATGTCATCTATATGTATGGATAAAAAGTGAGCTAAACTTATTTTTACTCCGGATAATCCCTTTAAAGCCAAGAGCATCCACTACCTTTGGTCTTGAAGTGAGCCTGAAGAGTCCACCCGTGGCCTCTTAGACCCGTGGCTCCTGTTTCTGCTGAAGACTTCTCACTATCTGAGCTGTGGGCAGATTTACAGTCCACATCAACAGTATGGGTGGTACCACTGGGTAGATCAAGCTGATCCCTTCATGCTCATTCAGCAGGATAATGATACCTCTGTTTGTATATCAGAGATAGAGATGGTAACGGCAGGTTCAGGGTGGGGGGGGGGTACTGACCCCAACAGGTGTAGATGTACGACCAATGTTTGGATTAATTCGACGTCTTCTTTCCATCTTTGCTCATTTTTGTTTTTCTATTAACTTTTAAAAAATATTTTGTCTCTACTCCCTATAATTTTACCTTCTTCACATCCTACGATTTGACCTTTTCCTGCTTCACCTCCTTAATTATAAAAAGATGAACCTGTCTTCATCGCTGTAAATCAACTTCTGTTGTATATTTGATCCAACAATGAATATCTTTTCTGCTCTTTCTAATTTACAATATTACCTAAAATGGTTTACTAATACTACTACTATTACTACGACTACTATTACTACTATTACTACTACTAATACTACTACTACTACTATTACCAATACTACTACTACAACTACTATTACTACTATTACTTCTACTTCTCCTCCTCCTCCTCCTCCTACTACTACGACTACTATTACTACTACTACTACGACTACTATTACTACTACTACTACTAATACTACTATTACTACTACTACTACGACTACTATTACTACTATTACTACTACTACTAATACTACTACTACTACTACTACTATTACTATTACTACTAATACTACTACTACGACTACTTTTACTACTATTACTTCTACTCTTCCTCCTCCTCCTCCTACTACTTCTACTACTACTACTTCTACTACTTCTACTACTACTACTACTACTACTACTACTACTTCTACTACTATCCTTAAAATTGATAATTGATCAATCCTCTAAAATGGCTTAAAAACCCACAGACAATAATATTCCTATATTTGCTTTAGAATTCTTTCTAAAGAAGTTGTCAAATTAATAGAGTTTAACAGTTTAACTTAAAACAGATGGGAACGAGTGGAGCTGATGGGTGGGGGGTGGGGTGTGGGGTTCAGGTATGAGCGTCAGTAGCAGAAACATTAGTCACGGATAAATGGAAATGTAACGTTAGCTGTAGTGAAACATGGATAAGACTGGCTTAACACAATATTTAAGGACTACTGAGTGTTAGTTTTGTGGATGTAAGGTCTGATAGTTGACCCAGTACCCCTTCAAATGTCCTAAAAGTAGAGGTGGGAGGTATAGTAAAAGGATTCTATAGTGATTTAAACAAAAAAGAAAGAAAGAAAGTCACAATCTTGATTTTTATCACAATTCTTTACCCTGATGTTGCACGTTTATGAACAGAGCAAACAAAATTTAAACCTAAAAAAAAAAAAAAAAAAAAAAATATATATATATATATATATATATATATATATATATATATATATATAAATAACTTAGCTCTAATAACCTTCTAGAAAACATTGAATTTCCTTTGTGCAACTTTGCCAACTTATGCCAACAATATAAACATATTAAAATGTAAACGGGTGGTGGACTGATAATCGTATCCGCAAATCGATCAGTCCAATGATTGGCCGGCATTTTCTTCTGACTCCACCCTGTAGACTGGACTAAAACATTTAGGGTTTTTTTTGCCAACATTTTATTTCAGTGTGATATGGGATCAAGCAGTATGGTAAAAATGTTCCAAAAGAAAAAGACCTCCCACCCCACCTTTAACTCTTGTACACAGTATATATGATTATACTGTGTTTTGACATGTACAACTACCTCAGTTTGATGCATATTATAGTAGAAGTGCACTGCAGTTTTGTGGCCTCCTCATCATCCTCATCATGAAACTCCACACTCAGATTCTGCCTCCCAAAGCGCTGATGGACAACAAAACCAGATTTACAATTCTAATCTGCATATTGAAGCCCACAGTTGAATCAAATCAGTTGTCAAAGCCAGATACAAGAAGAAAGACTTGTGCCTCTGCTGCAACTGTGCCGCCTGCTTTACTACTGTTACCCACTAAAGGATGGCAGACACATTAGAAATGGTATTACTGTTGATGCTGCTGCTCATACTACACCATCCCTCTCCAAGGTAATTGTTCTCACTGGGGTTTTTGTTTTGTTTTTTTGAATGGCATGTGATTGCCTCCTCTGTGAATATACGTGGCTTTTGCTGCAGGGTACAGTCAAATATAATGGATATTATAAGCAGTAAACGCATTAGTATCTGCAAAACATGACAGCTCCAGCTTTAATATTCAGATATGGACTGTATTTGCTACATTATAAGGCGCACTGGATTATAAGGCACGTTGTCAATGAGTGGTTCATTTTTTTATTTTTTTTTTAGGTTTTTTTCACATGTACTGGAAGGTGCACTAGACTGTCAGGTACATTAAGTGGAGCTAAACAGTCCCAGTAACTCCCAACCTTGTTGAATTGTAACATGGAACAACATACACTCTTATTCTGCTAAATCTTTAAAAAGTTGAAAACTTTAGAAAAAAAAAGTCCAAATTATGAGATAAAAAATTCAAATTGTGATTGAAAAAATGCTAATTATGCAATTAAAAAGTTAAAATTTTTGAGATTAAAAAGTCAACATCATGAGATGAAAAAAAATCTAAATTATACAATAAAAAAAAATCCAAATCATGCAATTACGAAGTCAATATTATGAGATAAAAAGTCCAAATCTCAAACCACTAAGCACAACCAGAATTAATCCATATATATACGGCGAAATGGATTATGAGGCACACTGTTATTTTGGGAGAAAATTAAAGTCTTTTAAGTATTTTTTTTTTTTTTGACTTCATGTGCACTCTAGTCTGTGTGGCTGAAAAATATTATTTGTTTTGTTGTATTTCACAAGACCTTTTGATTTTCCAGAAGCGGTGTGTGGTATAAATATTTCAACTTGGGTCTGACTGAAAAGGAAAAGAAAAAAATAACATTAGATTCCAGTGAAAATGCAAAAGAAATTATGAATCAATAATTAAATGGTTCTTTGTGATAACCCCCCCCCACCCACCCACCCACATTAAGGTCTGTGTTAATTAACAAGCATTCCTACTATACATTATTAATATGCATATGCAGTCTTATATTATTTAAAGCATGAGGTTGAAACGTTGGAATGTTCTCAGTTCGATACATAAAATCCATCTCGTATGACTTTTCTGTCAGTTCTGGTGTCTGGTGAGTCCAGCGTTTTTGCAAAGCAGATTTTTCTGCCTTCATTAAAATGTCTGATCAGAATCGAAGCCCTTCTCCCTCCCCAGCTCTGCCTCACTCCCCACTCCCGTTCTCACATGTGGGTTTTTTTTTTTTTTTTTTTTGATGTGGAATTCAAAGCGCCTGCAAATGTATTTTTTATCTGGCACACATTTTTGCTGAGCGCCCTGCACACACCTCTTCTATGCAAATTGGGTTGAAGAAGAATAGTAATGACTGTGGCCTTATGGGATGTTAAATGAGCGGAGTTCAAATGCAGCCTGTACATCACAGCAGCTGTCACTCAAACACAGCACAGTGCCAAAGTGTGCACGTGTTCTGTTCTGTTTGTCCGTGCACATGTATGTATGTACTGTGTGTGTGTGTGTGTATGTGTGTGTGTGTGTATTGCTAAGCCCAACTGGGCAGAGGGTGAGGGTGGGGGTGGGGGTTGTCAGAGGGGTGGAGGGATCAAAGCACTCCAGCCTTGGTGCAGTGCAGAACAGGCTGCTCCCCTGCATACCTTTCTTTTTGTCAGCTCTTAACATAAATGATGTGCACTCTGGTAACCCCGAGCAACCGTCGGCAAACACTCGTCCAAGTTCCTCCGTAACGCCACTTATCTGGTTCCCTAAAAACAAACGGCTGAAAAAAAAATGGACCCGTCATCTCTGAAGATGTTTGTGAGACTGGACTGCCACACGTTAAAGAGGTGTCGGAGATGAGACGTGTTGCATCGGCACGTCTTTAACACGCTGTCGGAGGTGGGGGGTGGGTTTGAGGTCTTCATCACTGAGCTGAAATGTGCTGATAGTGACTAAACCAAGAGTTCTGAGCCTAGATAAAGGAAATATTTTCATCTACTTTAAGTCAGTAGGATGGTGGTTGGGACAAAATGCTTCTTTTATTCTTATTCTTATGAACATATTCAGTGCAGATTAGATCAGGGGTGTCAAACTCATGTTAGTTCAGGGGCCACGTTCACCTAAATTTGATCTGAATTGGGCCGAACCAGTCAAATAATAACACATAAATAATCTCAACTCCAAATATTTCTCTATATTTTAGAGTGAAAACAGTAAAATTAAATAAAGAAAGTGTTTACGTTGATAAACAATGCGAAGAACATGAAACAATAAACTAATAAACCTAATTTTAACACTATTGTGCTTCAGTTTATCACTTCCACATGTTCATTATGAGTTACAGATCATATTGCATCAAATACAAATAGACAAATGTTTAATTTCAGGCAGATTATTCTTAAAATACACCGACGTCTCTTGAAACACTTGGGGTTCTTCATATTTTTTAAAGATTATTCAAATATTTTGTGAAATTATACTTTGTTTTTAGTGTAAATATGTAGAAATATTAACTTTTACAAAGACAAATAATTGTAGTTGTGATTATTTATAGATTATTTTATTGATCTGACCCACTTCAGATTGAATTGGTTTGAATGTGGAACCTCAAGTAAAATTATTATTAATATCTTAATGTCTATTTTCACATTTCATCAATTCATCTCAAAGGCCAGACTGGACCCTTTGGGGGGCCGAATTTGGCCCCCAGGCCTTATGTTTGACACCTGTGGATTAGAAGTTGACCTAAAAATGAAACGCACACATGCTTTCAGCTAGGTGGAACAGGATGAATGTTTGTATAATACCTAGACACATTCCACTATGTATTAACCATTTGTTAATGATTATTAATGTATTACTTAGACACAATTTGTCATAAAGAATTTGTTCACACGGCTACAAATGGTTTAGAGAATAAATGCTTTGTTTATAATAAATTGTGTATGAATAAACATTAACAAATAGGTAATGAATGGTTAATAAATAGTGAATTGTGTGCAGTTATTATAAAGTGTTACTAATGTTTGTAGTAGTGATCGACCGATTTTTTTTATTATTTCTTTTTACTTCAACTTTAACCATTGATCGATATAAATCTATGTATCATTCGTTCATTCGTTTTTCAAAGTAAAACCCAAAATAAGACAATGAAAAAAACAAGTATTTTTATTATTATTATTTGTTTCCAAAACCAAAATGAAAAAACTAATAGTGATGCGTTTCTCAGTTTTTAATGGAAAAACAGATAATGACTTTTTGCCTTTTTATCCAATTTTGACCTCAAGCAAATTCAGGTCATCCAGTTAAAAAAAAGAAAGAACATACTTTGAATATTGTACCTCATATCTTCAGGTCTTAGGGTGACCCTCTTTCCCCAAATAGGACGTTGGTTTACGTCTTTGTCACTGCAGGTCAAAGGTCATTTCTGGTTTATTAAATCAGCTTCAGGACTTTTCTTCATTTCTTCAAAATGGCCGTTATCTGTTATGGGTCAAATAGATAATGTAAGGTTTCATTATATTGATGAGTTTGTGGAAATCCTAAATTATGATGTGATCTGTCTATAGGAACAACCAGCTTTTATTATTGAAAACAATTACCAAAAAAAAAAAAAGGAGTTAAATCCATCAGGTTTAACAGAGACTGACAGCTTTAGCGACACATGATTTTAATCATTGAATTAAGCGAGGAGTTTTTCCTACAGGGAATCACTTTCAGATGTATCCAAGGAACTGTATATTAGCTTTGTTAGTGGGAGAATAAAAGCAGAATTCAAGCAGCGTTCCATGGAAAATATGATGCTGTATCCATAACTCCTGCTTTAGCATGAGCTCTGGTTAATAGATGATGGTCGGTGGTGCTAATGAGCCCAAATCAAACCAACAGTTCTGTACGTTTCAACAGATGTGTCATGTATTCTGACATTCATATGATCATTAATATTAAGGCTGAGGTACGTGACTGAAAACCTGCACCAGTTTCCTTTTGCTTGAAGAACTTGTCATTTTTTTTTTATCCATAAACTAGATAAAATAAGATGTTTCTTTATTAGTCCCACTAGAGCAGGGGTGTCAAACTCGTTTTTCTCCAGTGCCACATTCAGCCAGATTTGATCTTCAATGGGCCGGAGTAAAATGAAAACATAATAACCTATAAATAATGATGACACCATAATTTTTGTCATTTCTTTTTTAGTACAAAAAAAAAAAAACATAAAATTTTGAAAATGCAAAAAAAAAGCACAAAAAAAGGTCAATTTTATAAGGAAAATAAGGTAAATTTCAACAATATTCTGCCTCAGTTTATGATTAGTCCATGTGTTTTATTATGGATCAGTTCTACAAAGACACTAAACAGTAGTAATCGTAGTAACAGAAGCAGAAGATGGTCTGAATTTTGTGTCATTTTCTTTAAACATTTCAGGTTATTCACATTTTATTGTTACAGGATAGTTTGTAAATGTAAATATTTTCATAATTTAATATTATTTTATGCAGTTAAACAATGAAACAAAGAAAATATGGAGTCATTTAACAGGTTTTTATGCTCTTCATCCCACGGGCCACATTTAAACTGTTGGCGGGCCACATTTGGCCCCCGGGCCTTATGTTTGACACCTGTGCACTAGAGGAAATTCCAGGTTTACAGCAGCAGGATTAAAGCACAGTCCACAAGAGTCATCACTTCTATAAATTATTAAATCATTTTATATACAATATACAGTTTTTTTTTTTTTTTTCAATAAATATATTTGATGTAATTTTTTTGGGTGAAAATCCTGGTGCTGAATCAAAACGTGGTTAATCAATTTAAAATCCCTAATTATCAAAATTGATCCAGTAATATTGCTGTGACACCCAGACCTAATTATAGACACAATATTTATTTAGTTTATTCCAACTAAAGCTACAGTAGATGGAGGTTTACATGCTGATCACATTCTCAAACGCTGTCTGTTTGTGTGTTTAGGTTTGATGGAAACTTCAATACCAACGTGTCGAAGACCATCTGCTGCGACAGACTTTCCCCGACCGTCAACAGCCGAGCCTTCAACCCCGGACGAGACTTGAACTCAGGTTTGTTATAGCGACGCATTCGCACACAAAGGGGGACAGATAAAGAGCCAAAAAAAAAAAAAAAAAAATACATATATATATATATATATATATATATATATATATATATTTGCAATTACTTGTCACCTTTTTAGAGAACACATCAGTCTAGCTGTGGGTCGTGGACGGCAGTTTCCATGGAAACACAGTTTTTAATTAATAAGTTATAAAGTCTTTAATCTTGTGTAAATTTAAGGAGAGAGCATTTGATTTAAGGTGGAAATAATGATCTGTGTTTGTAAAGATGTGTTAGAGTCCACTGTCTGCCTGTCTGTCTGCCTGTCTGTCTGCCTGTCTGTCTGCCTGTCTGTCTGCCTGCCTGGGTTTTTCTCTTTGATTTTAAAACATTTTTATGGCTTCAGATCAAATGTACTTTGTTTCTTTGAACTTTTTTCTGCACTTTCCCTCAGGTAGAATATGTTTTAGCTCCTTTTCAACACAACAGCCCACTGTTGTTTTATGTCCTTATTTTACTTCCAGATGGAATTGCATCAATGTTGTTTTTTTTTTTTTTTTTTTTTTTAAAAAGAGCGTTATCTTAATAGTTTTTTGTCTCATCCTCATTTTAATGACTATTAGGGCTTTAAGACAAATATAATTTCTGCAATTAATCACAATGTTTAATTTCACAACACTGTATTTAAAAGTATTTTATGGAGTTTTGAAGGTATTTATTCAAAAGCACATATGGCAGAAATCAGTTTTTGTTTTAGTTTTTCTTGGAGTTTATATGTTATTTATTATTATTCAATGCTGTTTTATTTTATTTTTTTTAAATGTTATTGGAA
>CM035786.1:5925958-5965958 GCA_020466265.1 Siphamia tubifer | reverse complement strand
TGTGTATCAGATGCAATGGTCTATTTGAGTAAAGGTCAAAGGTCAAGGTCACAGTTAACTAAAAGGTTAAAATCACATTATCAGTTATAACTCAAGAACAGAGATTTACAGAACTTTCAGATTGGTACCAAACGATGCGGGATAAAGATTTCTACAATTCTCATAATTGGTGTTATCAGCTACGACTAATAGTTTTTGAGATCTCTGGAGGTCAAAGGTGACATGTCGCAAAATTAACTTGTGTAACAATGTTTGTGTGTCAAACATAGACACACTATAACTTAATCAATACTGGATATATTATCAAAATATTACACACACTGACACATATATACATATAACCAAATTATCAATATTGAAAAGGTCAAAGGTCAAGGACACATTTAGCAGAAAGGTCAAAATCACATTATTGGGTCTAATTCAAGAACAGGTTGTCATAGAAACTGGAGATTGGAACAAAATCGGGGTGAGATTAGACATTCTCTGAATATTAGTTTACTTTGAACGTGTTTCCATTGACTTTTTTCTCATAATTGTCACTTTTCATCTCCAAATTTTTTACTTTATCTCATAACGTTGACTTTTGTCCTAATAATTTTTTGTTTTTTTAAAAAAGTGTTTATTTATTTTTAATCTCCTATTTATCACTTTTGACTCTTTCCTAAATGCCCTGCCCATACCCACTACAGCACATCATCTACACAGTACCTCACTTTTAAAGGCTTGTACTTTTTTACTTTTACTTTAGTAAAGCAGTTGAATCAGTACTTCTACTTTTACTAGAGTATTTTTTCACACCAGTAGCTGTACTTGTACTTCAGTACAGCATGTGAGTACTTTGACCACCTGTGACCAGTGATGCTTTATAAAAGGAAACGGTACCTATAGTACCTATAGTACCTACAGTACCTACAGTACCTATAGTACCTACAGTACCTACAGTACCTACAGTACCTATAGTACCTATAGTACCTATAGTACCTACAGTACCTTCAGTACCTACAGTACCTACAGTACCTACAGTACCTACAGTACCTACAGTACCTACAGTACCTATAGTACCTACAGTACCTACAGTACCTACAGTACCTACAGTACCTACAGTACCTATAGTACCTACAGTACCTATAGTACCTATAGTACCTATAGTACCTACAGTACCTACAGTACCTACAGTACCTATAGTACCTACAGTACCTACAGTACCTACAGTACCTATAGTACCTACAGTACCTTCAGTACCTATAGTACCTACAGTACCTACAGTACCTACAGTACCTACAGTACCTACAGTACCTATAGTACCTACAGTACCTACAGTACCTATAGTACCTATAGTACCTATAGTACCTACAGTACCTACAGTACATACAGTACCTACAGTACCTATAGTACCTACAGTACCTACAGTACCTACAGTACCTACAGTACATACAGTACATACAGTACCTACAGTACATACAGTACCTACAGTACCTATAGTACCTACAGTACCTTCAGTACCTATAGTACCTACAGTACCTACAGTACCTACAGTACCTATAGTACCTACAGTACCTACAGTACCTACAGTACCTACAGTACCTATAGTACCTATAGTACCTACAGTACCTACAGTACCTATAGTACTTACAGTACCTATAGTACCTACAGTACCTATAGTACCTATAGTACCTATAGTACCTATAGTACCTACAGTACCTATAGTACCTACAGTACCTATAGTACCTATAGTACCTACAGTACCTACAGTACCTACAGTACCTACAGTACCTATAGTACCTACAGTACCTATAGTACCTATAGTACCTACAGTACCTACAGTACCTATAGTACCTATAGTACCTACAGTACCTATAGTACCTATAGTACCTACAGTACCTATAGTACCTATAGTACCTACAGTACCTACAGTACCACTATCATCCATCTGTATCATCACATAAAACACGTGTAATGAGATTCAATTGACCGTTGAGTAAATGCTTCTCATATTACTGCAATATTTAGATAATACTTAAAGTTCTACATTTGGTAGTGGTGGGAAACAGTGCGTTGATGTCTTTACTGGTCCATCCGTTGCTGGGAAGATCTAAACATTAGTGGCAGAGTGGAACACTGTGGGCTGACAGATGTATACACAGCCCTCCTTCCACTGTCAACACCCCTGAGTGGCTGCTGTTTATATGAGACCCAAAGATGGATGAGCTGACGGCTGAGTCCACTGTATGCTTTAAAACACTTTAGGAGAAAAATGTTAAAAAGTGGAAACGTTTGAACTTTTATTTTGACACATGAACAGGAAGTGACTGCAGGGTTTTGCTTTGACGTTGTGTTAACTTTGAAGGATGTCGGTGTGTAGTTTGATGTTTGGAAGTTAAATTTCTTTACAATGTATGAATGAATTCATGTTTGTTGGAAGGAATTTGGTGATGGATGAAGTAGCGTATTTTCTGGACTATAAGGTGCACTTAAGTCTTTAATTTTCTCCAAAAATGAACATGCGCTTTATAATCCAGAGCACTTTATATATGGATTAATTCAGGTTTTATCTTATAATGTTGGATTTTTATCTAATAATTGTGACTTTTTTTCTTATAATTTTGGCTTTTTAATCCAATACTTTTCACTTTTAGGATTTTTAACATTTAGCATTATTATTATTATTATTATTATTATTATTCACGTAATGCGCCTTATAATGCAGTGCACTTTATATATGAAAAATCTAAAAAATTAATCGACGATGTTTATGTTACTAAAAGGATTAATTTTAATAGTAATTGTAATGCTTAGAAATGTTCAAATGCCTGTAGATAAGATACATGGAGCTGTATTTCATACTCATTTTGTTGATATTAAGGATTTAGTGCAGTTTGTTTTGTGTCTTTTTCTTTATTTTTTAAAGGTTTTCTACCTGATTCTGTTTGATTCTGACTCATAAAAATAAAAAGTCAATAGAGGAAGAATCCCAGTTGATCCATGATTGACCCTCGACAGCTTAGGCCTTTTTTTCAAGTTTTTAAATATAATATCCCGGGAAACTTGACAGATGGAGTGACTGCTCTGGCCTGATGTATGATGTGCAAGAACCTGCTGTCGAAGAAAAAAAAATGAATAAATAAAAAGCGCCAAGCAAAGGTAGCCAGAGGCTTTTTTTTTTTTTTTTTTTTTTTTTTACTTATATTTTTCCGGGCAGTTGAAGATGGTTTTGGATTTTCCACAGTCTGAGAAGCCCAAAAATAAGTTGACTCATAATGTGGCAAAAGGTCAAAGCATGCTCTCTGTAGCAGGTGATTAATTTAATGTGATGTTAAAGCCAAGAATCACATTTTGGGATTATGTCGAAGCAGCTGTCATGCAGGAGCGGTCGTTAGTAAATCTGGAAGAGATTGTGGTCTTCATTAACAACCTGTTTGAAATCCAAGTCCGGACCATAGAAACCCTAATCCTAATAATAACAAATAGTCCCATAAATGCACTGTAGCTCCATAATGACAGGAAGAAGCCGCAATGAATATTGGACAAAGAGGAAATTGACCATAGTACCGTTTGGCAAGAGTACACAGCCTTATTATAGAAGAGACTTAATCTGGGAATAAATGAGGTAAACGCTTTACATTTATATAAATATATGTACTTTATACTCTTTACATTTATATAAATATATGTACTTTATACTCTTTACATTTATATAAATATATGTACTTTATACTCTTTACATTTATATAAATATATGTACTTTATACTCTTTACATTTATATAAATATATGTACTTTATACTCTTTACATTTATATAAATATCTGTACTTTATACTCTTTACATTTATATAAATATATGTACTTTATACTCTTTACATTTATATAAATATCTGTACTTTATACTCTTTACATTTATATAAATATATGTACTTTATACTCTTTACATTTAT
Source organism: Siphamia tubifer (assembly GCA_020466265.1). NCBI lineage: Eukaryota > Metazoa > Chordata > Actinopteri > Kurtiformes > Apogonidae > Siphamia > Siphamia tubifer. The sequence goes on along the minus strand of CM035786.1, from coordinate 5,962,026 downwards.
ATAAATATCTGTACTTTATACTCTTTACATTTATATAAATATATGTACTTTATACTCTTTACATTTATATAAATATATGTACTTTATACTCTTTACATTTATATAAATATCTGTACTTTATACTCTTTACATTTATATAAATATATGTACTTTATACTCTTTACATTTATATAAATATCTGTACTTTATACTCTTTACATTTATATAAATATATGTACTTTATACTCTTTACATTTATATAAATATATGTACTTTATACTCTTTATATTTATATAAATATATGTACTTTATACTCTTTACATTTATATAAATATATGTACTTTATATTCTTTACATTTATATAAATATATGTACTTTATACTCTTTACATTTATATAAATATATGTACTTTATACTCTTTACATTTATATAAATATATGTACTTTATACTCTTTACATTTATATAAATATATGTACTTTATACTCTTTACATTTATATAAATATATGTACTTTATACTCTTTACATTTATATAAATATTTGTACTTTATACTCTTTACATTTATATAAATATTTGTACTTTATACTCTTTACATTTATATAAATATAGGAACACATAAAAAAGGGCATCATTATCCATTTTTTAATTTTGGTTTTGGAGACAAATAATGAAGAACTGAGTCGGGTTTTTTTTGTTTTTTTTTTTGTTTTATTTTGAAAAACGTATAATACACGGATGCATCCAGCTCCAACATATTATTCACAACGGTCCACTCTGCCTTGGCCAAAACCTCCAGCTGGGTCCAATCAGACGGTGTCTTCCTCGTCACTCCAGATTGGTTCTAATTGGACGCCTCAGCAGGACAATGACCTTATATGACGGCCAAGGTAGTGCAGGAGTGGTTCAAGGACACGCTTCCGTCAAAGTCCTGCATGACCTAAATCTTATAAAAAATGTATGGAGGAGCTGAAGACCAGAGTAAGACCGTCCAACAGGACCCTGCAGGAGGGTTTGGACAAAGACTGACCCCCATCAACACAGGACACATTAGAGACTCTGGGGACAATGACAGTGGAAACATGGTCTTAGACAACCTTAAAAGTTACACAATCTGAAATATTCAAATATTTGGAGGGAAAGAATTGTGTGTGTGTGTGTGTGTGTGTGTGTGTGTGTGTGTGTGTGTGTGTGTGTGTGTGTGTGTATATATATATATATTTCAAAGCCATGTTGCTGCTTCAGTTGCAAATATTTGTTTTTGTTTATTGGTAAAAATAAAAAAGATAGCGCCAACGTCCCTGTGTTCATCCAGACCTCACAGCAGTGACATCAACAAAAGGGAATCATTCAATAGATCATAAAATCAGAATTGAAATCTGTTTAGAATTGAGGGAGGATGAAGCATGATGGCTTTGGATGAGCTAAAAATGTTCAGTGTGGCTTTACTGAAGCTGTTAAACCTCCTCCTATGGTAGTCCTGGGATGGATGGATGGATGGATGGATGGATGGATGGATGGATGGATGGATGGATGGATGGATGGATGGATGGATGGATGGATGGATGGATGGATGGATGGATGGATGGATGGATGGATGGATGGATAACTTTATCTGTTTCAGTTAAAAACAGAACATTTCCTTTTGTCGCGGCTTAATTGAAATAAAAATGCAAACATTCATCCATGCATATGCAACCATTAAAACAAAAACTATCACAGGTTGGAAGTTCAGTTTAACTCTGAATGACTTCATTCATTCATAAATAATTCTGAATTAAAAACACACCATGTAAACGTTTGTATTTTATTGTCAGTAAAGTTAGATGAACACTGGCCCAGTTGTGTTCTGTTGTTCTACTGCCTTTGATGGTTCATCCGTCCTCCCTCTATAACAGGTTTTTGTCTGGTTAAATGCCCAAAGTTTCTATTTGTGTCTCCCTATCCCCCCCCCCCCCTCTCTCTCTCTCTCGCCCATCTCTTTGTGAATAGCTGTTTTGTGTCGCAGTGAGAGGAAAGGAAGTTTGTGTCTTTGTGATGGGATCTGTGTGAAGATACTGTTGACTCTGTGACCCAGTAAAAAAAAAATAAAAACTGTCTGTTAGTGCAGAGTAAATAGTTAGTCTTCGTGTCTGAGCAGAGGTAAAGGCTGTTATTTTAGTTTTTACGGCTGCACAAACTGAAATCCAACATGTGAAATAGATGCACTATTGATACGTTTAACACTGCAGAGTGTTTTATTCTTATTAGAGTAAGTTAATGTATTCTATGAGAGGTTTGAAAGAGGAAGTTATTTACATAAATAAATAACTATATAAATGTTTGTTTTTTTTAATTTAAGGCCAATCTAATCCAAAATATTCACAAATGTTTAAGGGACAGGAGTGAATGTTTAGAACTTGAGTTTTTTTAAGTTATTGATGATTAGATAAGTGTTTGTTCTTCTCACTCCTTTGTGGATGTAAATCATATTATTATATCTTTTCTTATGTATGTGAATAATGTGTGAATTGCTCAAAATAAACTAATCAATCAATCAATCAATAAATCAATCAAGGCAGTTTTGCACAGAGCTAAATTGGGTGTAAAACAGGAAAATCCATCTGATCGTTGTCACAAACATGACAAATGCTTTTCCACCCAAACAGGAACGCACCCAGAATGTCATTGTTAACTATGACACACATCTGTGGTAAATATGATATTCTGAAATGCATATATATATATTTTTTGTTCTTTCAAAACATTTATCTTGTTCAGTGTTTTACACAGACTATTGTTTTTACACAATGGAAGTAAACAGCTGGACAACAAAGCTTTCAGTTCAGTGTCGTCTACAGGGTTTGTGCAGGTCATTAAAAAACATTAAAAGTCAGAAACAATCTATGGTACAGGTGTCAAACATAAGGCCTGGGGGCCTCCATATTTTCTTCTCAGTTTTTTGTTTTTGCCTCTAAATGATGACAACTTAATTTGTTTTGTCATTGTTTTACTGCAAAAATTCACATTACACTTTTCAGAATTCATAACAAACATGATTTTTTTTTTTAGACAGATTATATATTTGTCTTTATATATATACATATATATATATATATATATATATATATATACACATACACGGATGGATTTATTGATCCCGAACTAAATTCAAGTATCCAGTAGCATACATATAATAACATATAATAACATACATACTTTGAGCAGAAAACTATATTAAAAAGTGTAACTGTAGAAAATAAACTAAAAATGTTTAATATACTTATAAACTATATAAGATTAGAAGTTTCTGTAGAAAGTGTAAACTGTATTAAGGGTGTAAGCATTATGAACAATACGACCCACTCCAGTCATTTTTCCTTCATTTCAACAACCCTAACCAAAAACATGTCAACGTTTACAAAAGTAGAACAGCTGGAGCCATTTTCCCTCAGTCTTTCATTCCTTCTACCCTTTTTTTTTTTTTCCAGACCTTTGTAACACATCCAAAACCCGTTGACACCCAAGTCCTAGATATTGTTTCGTAGCAGATCTGTTTCTGCTTCAGAACCTGAAAAGTGAGCTTTTGTTTTCGGTATGCATCCTGCAAACTGTTAGCTAGTGTTAAAGCACAGATCTGATCCTGAACAGACGTATATTCTAACATGTAGAACACGAAGAAAAGAAAGAAGAACTTGAAGAATAACATCAGCAAAAGATTTTTCTTTTTCTTTTTTTTAACTGTATAGTAAGTGTTTGTAAATCTAGCTCTTATTCCATAGTTTAGTTCTAGTGTACGACTGTATGTAGTACTGTAACAGTCTGTGTCATTTGTTACACTCCTGATTTAAACAGGTTTTCTCTTGTAGATGTATTTTACTGCTTTTTTTTTTGTCCAGGGAACTATAGATGACCGCTAACATTCTGACTAATTCTGGCTTTTTCCCCCTTTATTTTATAATATAATATCTTTATTTGAAATTTTCAAAAATATTAATTACAAACATTACAAACAAACAAAAATATAATTCTGGCTTCTTCTTTTTTTAAATCATGTGTTTTATTAAATTGCATTGTCCCCTTTCAAATAAACTATTCAATTAAACATAAGCATAGAAAAAAATACTTTTACAAATAAAGTTCTCAACTTTGAACTGTAAAGTGCACAGATGTTGGTCTGTCAAGAAATGAAAATGAAATTGTCCCCTTTCAAATAAACTAAATAAAATGTTTTTAAAGTCACGACTAATGAAAGAATGAGGCTTAATTCACATCATCCAATTGCATCATGATATTTACTGCAGGTCACAGAAGGGATTTATGTTTTTTCAGAACAGATATGATAACATTTGGAGCTCCACCCCCCACCCCCCACCCCCCGCCTCCTTTCTGGAAGGAAAAAAAAAAAACAGTCTTTTGAGTTCAATAGAAACTCAACAGCTGCTGAACTGAACATCAAACTGAAGGTAATTAATCAGTTAATGGAGGAAGGATTGATTGTTGTTTTTCTAGATATTTTTTTTTTCTTCAAAGGGAGCGCATCTGAGGAAAAGACTGATTTTCACCCTGGGGGAGTCAAGTTCTGCCAATATCAATATTTAACAGAACATCCTATTAATCTGTCTCTAAGTGTTTATGTAACCAGTGCAGACGGTGACTGAGGCTCTAGAAAAACCAGATAATGTAACTTTGATGTGCATCCTCTGTTTACTCCTATACTTAAAACACAAAGGCCAGACTTTTAATAAATGTGTCAGAAAATATCATTTGTGTTGGTTATTTTACACTGTAGATCAGGGGTGTCAAACTCATTTTAGTTCAGCTTTATATGGTGTAAAGTGGGCGGAACCTGTAAAATAATATTGAGTGGGGAAACAAAAGCTAAATTGTCCAATAAAAAAAGTTTACATCTTCAAACTGTACGTGAACATAACATGAACATGAACAACCTGTGAATTGTTAAGAAAAATAAGTGTGATGTTAAGGATATTATGCTTTAAGTTATCATTTATACATGTGCATCACAACTTATAGATCTATAAGAAAACACAACATTTAGTAACAGGTTGAATATTGATAAAATTCCACAAATATTTCGGGTTATTCACATTATTTGGTGTAAGGCTGGTCTTTTTTTTTTCCCTTTAATTTACACTAAAATAGAAAATAAAATGAGTTTAAGGTTGGTTTCCATTATTTCTTGGTCATTATCACAGTATTTTACTCATATCATCCACTTTAGATTGAATTGACGTGAACTTCCTTGATTATTAATTATCTTCAGTATAATTTTTACATTTTCACACATTTATCCCAGGGACCAGATTAAACCCTTTGGTGGGCCGCATTTGGCCCCCGGGCCTTATGTTTGACACGTGCTCTAGATGATATATTTGAACTAGAAATGATCAAACACACTCATGATGAGGTCCCCTTTTTTATCAGTGAAGTAAAGTGAGGTACTGGGATCAGAACCCCTCCTGTGTCTTTGTCCTGTCCCGTCCCTGGTCTCCGTCCTTGGTGTCCGTCCTTTTGTCTTCTGTACATGTTGACCCTTCTTTCTTTTTGTGTCCCATCTGCAGTGTTGGCGGACAACCTCAAGTCCAACCCGGGAATTAAGTGGCAGTACTTCAGCTCAGAGGAAGGCATCTTCACCGTCTTTCCCGCCCATAAGTTCCACTGTAAAGGCAGTTACGAACACCGCAGCAGGTACGAAGACAACGATCTTTACTCATTAACTCAACATTGGTTCAGAGAAATGATTAGAATGACTGTGTGTGTGTGTCTGCAGAGACATATCATGCTATAACTCAATCAATACTGTAGATATCACCATGAAATGACATGAACATATACATGTAGCTAATGCGCATCATATGCAATGATCCATTTGAGTAAAGGTCAAAGGTCAAAGTCACTATTAACTAAAAGATCAAAATCACATTATTGTTTATAACTTAAGAACAGAGGGTCACAGAACTTTCAGATTGGTACCAAATGATGCAGAATGAAGATTTATACAATCGTCGTGGTGGGTGTTATCACCTATAATAGTTTTTCAGATGTCTGGAGGTCAAAGGTGACATGTCACAAAATTAACTTGTGTAACAGTGTTTATGTCAAACATAGACATATCACGAACTTAATCAATACTGGATATATTATCATAATATTACACACACTGACACATATAACCAAATTATCAATATTGAAAAGGTCAAAGGTCAAGGTTACATTTAGCAGAAAGGTCAAAATCACATTATTGGCTCTAATTCAAGAACAGGTTGTATTTTCTCTGATGAAACTACTGCATGTATTCATTTCATTTCATATAGTTTCCTCAGGACTATGTCGACCAAGTTTTGTTCATATTTTTAGAAATATTTTCATTTCTGATTTTAGACTTTGACTCATTTTATTGTCATTTCATATACTGTGTTTCCAGACTATAAAGTGACACTTAAAAAACAATGAACCTTATATGTGGATTATTTCTGGTTGTGCTCAGTGACCTGGAATTTTGACTTTTTATTTCATAAATTTCCACTTTTTATCCAATAATTGTGACACATTGTTAGATTTTTTTCCCTTTGGTTTTAGGAAACAAATAATGAAGAAATTACTTGTTGTTTCGTTGTCTTATTTTTGGTTTTATTTTGAAAAACGAATGAAGGAATGATGAACAGATTGAGAAAAATCAACCTCCTCAGACTCTATATACTAAACACACTCCCAGATGAGGGTGGCTGCCTTCCGCCTCCTCTTCTTCCTCCTCCTCCTCCTCTTCCTCCTCCTCCTCTTCTTCCTCCTCCTCCTCCTCTTCCTCCTCCTCCTCTTCTTCCTACTCCTCCTCTTCCCCCTCCTCCTTCTGCTCTTCTTCCTCCTCCTCCTCCTCCTCCTCCTCCTCCTCCTCTTCTTTTTCCTCCTCCTCCTCCTCTTCTTCCTCCTCCTCCTCCTCCTCCTCCTCCTCCTCTTCTTCTTCCTCCTCCTCCTCTTCTTCTTCCTCCTCCTCCTCCTCCTCCTCCTCTTCTTCTTCTTCCTCCTCCTCCTCCTCCTCTTCTTCTTCCTCCTCCTCCTCCTCCTCCTCCTCTGTGCCAGTTGCTGTGGGGTGGCCCAGAGGGCATGTTGATGGCCCGCTGCCTTCACACACCCGGACCACACATGCCCTTGGCAGGAATGTTGCTGTGTCCCACTAAAGCCTGTTGGAATTTCACACCTTCAGTGTTGTGGGTTTTTTATGTGACCACCACTGAAAGACGTCTCTTTCTTCGGTGTGTTTTCTGCCTCTGTCTTTTGTCTCTGCGTAACTGCCTGGTGCATTTTGCTTTAGTCTTTGTGTGTTTTGGACTTTACTCGTTGGTCCGCTCGGTGAACTGGCACCAAGCCACGAGGAGATAAGTAACGTTACTGGGCTTGAGCCGAGTCTGAATAAGGCTTTGTGAGGACATCACTCCCCCATTCTCCCTCCCTGTGGTAGTGTCTCGTTGTCCAGCAGACCACACACAGTCACCCCCCCCCCCCCTCACCAACCACCACCACCACCAACCCCACCTGGACCTCTGTTAATCTGACACCCACTACACAGGGTTCATACGTTTTGAAAAAACCTGGAAAAGTTTTGGAATTTGAAAAATGCATTTTTTTTTGTTTTGGAAAAGTAAAAAAACACTTTTGGAAAAGTGTGTGACACCCCCACCCCCCACCACCCCGCACTATAAGGCATGCTGGACTATAACATGTACTGTCAATGAATGGTTTATTTTGTATGTTTATTCTTAGGTTAGTTTCATATATAAGACACACTGGACTATAAGGCGCTTTAAGTGAAGTCAAAATCATGAGATAAAAAGTCACACTACACTCCATTCACCTCATCTTCATTTTTCTTCTGTATAATATACATAGCATATAGTCTTTTTTCTTTTTCTCTTTATATGTGTTTGTTTACCTGTATTATTTATTATCAATATGGTTCTTCCTTCGCTGTCCCTCTACTGCTGTATATGACTGTATCTTACCTTTACCCTTACCCTTACCCTTATCAAAAACCTTTATAATAAATATTCATTCCATGTGGTGTGTGTCGTTCCAGGCCTGTTTATGTGTCTGCAGTTCGTCCTCAGTCTAAACACATTGTGGTGATGGTCGATCACGGAGCTTCAGTAACCGACACCCAGCTTCAGATCGCCAGGGACTCCGCACTGGTCATCCTCAATGCCATCGATGAACACGACAAAGTGAGTCAAATACAACTCATTCCTTATTGGCTTTAATTCAAGAACGGTTGTCATAGAAACTTTAGATTGGCACAAAATAGGGGCGATATTAGACATTCTGTGAATACGAGTTTTTATGTGTGTTTTATGGACAAAATAACCGTTAGACATTGCTATAATCTCAAATTTTATTTAATACAACAGTTATTACAAGTTAGAAACAGTTAATTACAGCACAAATACGACATTTGTGTTGTCTTCTTTGTCTGGGAGTGGATGGGACGGGAGTGAAAATCCACTCCTGTGTCATGTTTTACGATGAAGCACGACTAGACCCATACATGAAGTGAATGAGGGTAGTGCCGCTGGGCTCCTGGTCCGGCCCACTGGAGATCAAAGTGGCTCGAATGTGGCTCCTGAACATTAATGAGCTTCAGAGCCATGATACAAAGGATGTTTAAACACTGATGGAGGGGGTTCTACCTGTAGTTACAGTTTAATCCATAACCAGACATGACCAAACGTTCTGTCTATGAATCACATCCTCTTCAGATCTCCATCCTCTCGGTGGCGGAGACGGTTCGCTCCTGTTCTCTGGACCAGTGCTATAAAAGTCTGTTGTCCCCGGCAACCAGTGAGACCAAGAGGAAGATGAGCACCTTCATCTCCAACATTAAGGCGTCTGACGGCTTCACGCAGCATGCGGCGGGCTTCCAGAAAGCCTTCCAGCTGCTGGGAAACACCAGCAGCCTCAGCAAACAAAGCACCAGTAAGAACCACCGCTGGAAAATCCTCCTGATCAGAACTTTAACAAACACAACACTTTACTGCCCTCACAGACTGTCGAGAATTTATCCAATTTGTTTCACTCGTCTGTTCAAAATGTCACCGTGTTGTTTCCAGAGGTGGGAAGTAATGAAGTATAAGTACTGCGTTACTATACTTAGGTAGATTTTTTTAGGTATCTGTACTTTACTATAGTACACATTACTTTAGTAGATAAGGTTTACGTTTGTATTTATTTTTCTGGCAACTTATTACTTTTACTCCCTACAATTTTGCATCAATATATGTACTTTATACTCCTTATATTCATATAAATATATGTACTTTATACTCCTTATATTCATATAAATATATGTACTTTATACTCCTTATATTCATATAAATATCTGTACTTTATACTCCTTATATTCATATAAATATATGTACTCTATACTCTTTGCATTTTAAGACTAGGTGTGTTGCTTTTCCAAACTAAATAGATTTACTAGAGTTTGATTTAATTTTACCCATGCCTGTACCACAACAAAAAGTTTTAAAAAATTATATATATATATATATATAATGCCTTTATTGTCACTATACACATGTACAATTTACATTCTACGTTCACATTGACATAAGAGCATCTCACTGTTCAGTGCAAACATGGATGTAGGTGCAAATACATAAAATCTAAAAGAAGAATAAAATGAAAAAAGCACTGATTTAAAACATATTAAAAGAGAAAAAACAATGAAAAGAAAAATAAAGGACAGGGGTTCTTAAGCAGAGTGGTGTTGCACATGTGTTATAAACTATAACAGTAAGAAATATTGGACATATAATACAGAATATTAATATTCATTGCCCATACATTGTTTCTGTTTGTTTATTTATTTATTTATTTTACCCATCCCCAGGTGTTTTTGTGTGGTACCTTTCACGTAAAGGACAGAAACGTGTGAGATTTTACCTGGTATTTTACCCAAGTACCCAGAATTGTACTAATTGTAGTTGAAGTTTTTAGCTTTAATTTAAGTAAATGACTTGAATCAGTACTTGTACTTTTACAAGAGTATTTTTTCACCCAGGTAGCTGTACTTCTACTTGCGTAGACAATGTGAGTACCTTTGACTCTGGTTGTTTCAGCCACAGACATGGTGATCATCTACCTGTCGTCCGGCATCACATCACGTGACTCGTCTGAGCAGGAAAAGAGGGCAACGCTCAGCGTGGTCCGAGAGGAGAACGGTCATCTGAACAACTCTGTTATGATTCTCACCTACGCTCTGATGAACGGTAAGTCACATGTATGAACTGGGACTGAAGATGAATCATGATCCTTACAGGAGTTCTGTACAGTATTGAAGTCTCATCCACTCAGTGAAAGTGGATTAATGGCTTCATTAAGTTTTCTTCTTAACAATAAAACTCACATAGTTTCACAGTGGATCAACATAGTCGTGTGTTTTCATCCTGTAAACTCTACATACTGTGAAGTTGATGTAAAATGGCCCAGAAGTTCCTATAGTGGAAACACACCTGATGCAATAACTCAGTTCACAGTCCAGTAGTGTTTGACCTCATGTTTGTTTGTCAGCAAAATAACTGTAAAATTATGGAAAGGTTTTGATGATCGATAATGTGTCAAGGAAGAAACCGTTACAGTTTGAGATATGAAGGTCAAAGGTCAAGGTCACAGTAAAGGTCAACAGCTCAGTGGTGATATCTCAAAAGAAAAACACTAGACTAACAGGAGGAGGCTAGGTTTAGTCTAGTTTAGTCTAGTTTAGTCCAGTTTAGTCCAGTTTAGTCCAGTTTAGTCTAGTTTAGTCCAGTTTAGTCTAGTTTAGTCTAGTTTAGTCTAGTTTAGTCTAGTTTAGTCTAGTTTAGTCCAGTTTAGTCCAGTTTAGTCTAGTTTAGTCTAGTTTAGTCCAGTTTAGTCTAGTTTAGTCCAGTTTAGTCTAGTTTAGTCTAGTTTAGTCCAGTTTAGTCCAGTTTAGTCTAGTTTAGTCTAGTTTAGTCTAGTTAAGTCCAGTTTAGTCTAGTTTAGTCTAGTTTAGTCTAGTTTAGTCCAGTTTAGTCTAGTTTAGTCTAGTTTAGTCCAGTTTAGTCCAGTTTAGTCTAGTTTAGTCTAGTTTAGTCCAGTTTAGTCCAGTTTAGTCCAGTTTAGTCTAGTTTAGTCTAGTTTAGTCCAGTTTAGTCTAGTTTAGTCCAGTTTAGTCCAGTTTAGTCTGTGAAGCATGCTGGGTAAACTCTGCAGGTATATTCAGGTAAATGTAATTGTTTATTGTTTGTTTATTTGACCATGGACAGTATTTGGTCTATGTGAGTTATATTCTCTGTATTATTGTTTGTCTTTCTTCACCTTCTCGACACATAAAGGACACAGACAATAATTGTTTTGCTCTACTCAGGACTGTTTCTGTTTCCTACGTATCACTTCTTAGACACAATGTGCAGAAGGTTAGAGAGGTGCTCAGGAACCTCAAAGGCTTTTTGTTTTGTGTGTGTGTGTGTGTGTGTGTGTGTGATGTCTGCTTCCCTTTTCTCTTTTTTTTATTATCCCCATCCAACCATCTGCCTCCCTAACCCCCCCCACACACACACACACACACACACACACACCTCTGCCTTGCATGCATTAGTCCACCATTAATATAAATTTGTATTTATTTTTTTTTGCATCTCAAAATGGAAATGAAGTAGATCTAAGAGAGGAGAGAGTGAGACTTCAAAGGGGCGACTGCTCCCTCTGTATGTGACTGACAGAGGACCTGGCCTGTTTAAAGAGCCCCATGATGAAAAGGATGCAGAAATCTGTCGTCCTCGCACTTTATTTGCATTGCATATCCAAAAAAACATTTGTTTGCTTGCTGATGCTATTGCACACAGCTGAAAGGCCCACTGTGAGTGCGTCTTATTCCCTGCATCTCCTGCCAAATGTGAAGCACTGATTGTTCAAAAGAGATCAACAGTCCCTCGGCAGCAGCCTAATTCACGGTTGTGTGCTTTTATTTATTTATTTTTGTCACAGTTTCTAGTCTTCATCCTTGTCATTATAAATTCACTTGTTGTATTTGTACGCTGTCGTACAAAATAAAATAAAAAAACAAAACAAAAGACCACCACAGACACCAAACTGAGAAAAATGACCTTAAAGTTCTGTTGTTGTTCAGTCCCAGTAGTTGTAGGAAAGATTATTGGACATGAGGCATTTATTGTTACTGTATATTAACTAGTTCTATATTAACTAGTTCTACAAAAACCACAGTGGGACTGATATATGGATTAATACTGGGAGTGATTAGTGACTGAGAATTTAGACTTTATCTGATCATTTTGACTTTTTATTCTTCATAAAAGCCATTCGTTGACAGTCCACCTTATAGTCCAGTCCACCTTATAGTCCAGTCCACCTTATAGTCCAGTTCACCTTATAGTCCAGTTCACCTTATAGTCCAGTTCACCTTATAGTCCAGTTCACCTTATAGTCCAGTAAATACATTAATTCCATCATGTGTTTCAGTCTAATACAGTGACTGTAAACTATTGGGGCAGGGTCCTAAATGGACATTGGTAAGAACACAGTAATGGTCTTTACTGTCTTTTTGTTTTGTTTTACTAGTACTTTTTGCAGTTATTGTACAAACACTCACCAGTTTTCTCCAAAACGTTTCACATTTAAGATGAGATATTTTATTAGATGACAAAGAATGATTTGAATGTTGAAAAAAAAAACCACAATAACTAATTTTTACCAAAAAATGCAGTTAGTGTCATTTTGTATTTGTACAGGACTAGTGTTACCTGTGGGCTTCTTGTAAACTGTAATAATCGCTGAAGTCGTCTGTGATCTTAATCCTGTCTAATTGAGGGGTTGGTAGTTCGAATCCCACTCTGTCCTACTCAGTCCGTTGTGTTCTTGGTGAAAATTAACAGCCATGGTTTTGTCAGTCTGTGGCAACAATGGCTACAAATGTAGTTTACCACCACCAGAGTGAGAATGTGAGAGTGAATCAGTAATGGGTCAATAATGTAAACATCTGTGGGTGCTTCCACACCAGTCCATTCTTGTTATTAATATTACCCAGCATTGGTTGAGAGAGATTATTATAATCTGTGTGTGTGTGTGTGTGTGTGTGTGTGTGTTCATGCTATAACTCAATGAATACTTGAGATAAAATGACATGGACATATACATTTCACTAATGCACATTAAATGCATTGATCCACTTGAGGACAGGTCAAAGGTCAAGGTAATATTCATCAGAGAGGTCAAAATCACATTGACTCTAATTCAACAGGTTTTCATAGAAATTTGAACATGAAAGGGAATATGTTGTTTTCAATATTTTTCATTTCTTTTTAATAAATACGTTTTATTTTTATTTTTTCATTTTAGATTTCAAAAAGTGTTTGTGGCTCCCAGTTTTTTACTTTTTCATGGAGACCAGGTTCAAATGTCTCTGGGTGTTAAAGGTTGCCGACCTCTGAACTAGCACGAATATTCATTTTTATACTCTACATTTTCATTGCTATATACTTCATGGTCATTAACAGAGCACAATAAAACTTATATATAGAGCTGTAATGTGCAGCCTGGAGGTCTTGGCCAACCAAAAATATTCAGCCTCACAACCAGTGTCCCCCTAAAGTTCTCGAACTGTCAGAAAATACCACCGTCCCCCAGAGCAGGGACTTTTCTGGGGTTAAAATAAAGTACCCAGAATTAAATTTAGATCACAGTCCTCACGGTCCAAACCTAGTTCGTAGTCCCCTGGGGAAGGATCATGCAATGGAAACTAAAGATACTGTAGCCTGGTTTGAGAAAGACAGTTTGGACAAAAATGTAAAGAAGAAAATGTGCAAAATCACACCCACAGATAAACTGTAACAGTGTTTTATATTTGATAGAAAGCCATAAAATATTGGCAGTTTTTGCTTCAAAGATGTACTTTTAACTCTTTAACTCCTGAGACGTTCACAGTTTCAGTTAAAAATGAATAAAATAAGTAACAAAATGGACAATAACAGCAAAAATGTATAATAAACTAACAAAATAACAAGTAACATTAACGAAATAAGACACAAAAGTGAAGAAAATAATCATATCTAATATTAAATATAGAAATAGAAAACAAAAAATAAGGAACAAAATTTTTTTTAAAAGTAATAAATATTTACTAAATAATAACATTACTTAGTTAAAATAAACAAAAATGAAGTATAAATAAATAAATATTGTAATTAGGTTCCAGTAGTTTTAGATTTGGCTTTTTCTTTTTTTTTTCTAAATCAGTTGCTTTTTGACACCTGTTTATTTCCATATATCAGACGCATGAACAAATCAGAGTAAAAAAACACCAAAAAAAAAAATCTTTTTTTCTGAATATTGAAAGTAAACCATCCTTTCAGAACGCATCATCGCTGGCACATCAGGGGTTAAAGGCTTAAACACAGACTCTTCATAAGGTGGGTTTAATATAAAATAAATGATCCACACCTACTCAGGACAGTTCATCATGTAATTGCAGTGGAACAAAAAACCTGTGTCCTCAGTATTCATTTGACTTTACCACCCTGACGACGTCCCAGTGTGATGATCAGTACAGCGTAGCCTTGGCATTAAACAGGGATTGTGCTGTAATCCAGTCAATGATTGGATACTGGCAGACGTTCCCTGTCCCCAGTAGGGTTGGGGTTGGGGGGGGGTGCCAAATGTTCCAGGTGACAGCTGTAGGGGCCAGTCATGCGTCTCCATTCTCCTCTAAGTGGCCTCTAGATTTGCAAAGATAAAGTCTCAATCTATGTCCTGACGTCTGCATTAACTTCCCAACTACATATTTTCCATTAATGTGATGAAGGATTTATTCATGTTGTGTTTCGACACATGACCGTTGGGACTGGCAGATGCGGAGGATTATACGATAAAAATCTTACAAAGATCATGACATATGATCACAAAGTTGGCGCCTGCATGTATGGAATGTGTGAGCTGATGACTGCTGATCAGAGGGACATTTGAATGATGAACTAGAGTTTTAGTTTACGCCATGTAAAACAGGGGTGTCGAACTCATTTTAGTTCAGGGGAATCTGTGCATCAGAATCAGAATTCTTTATGTGTAGATGAGCATCTGCAGTGAAATGGAAGCGACACTCCCTTAAGACTGTGCAAAGATGCAAAATATAACTATAGTAATATAACAATATACAAAAATATACAACATAAGAAAGACTAGAATAAGAATAAATAAAGTATAAAGTCAAATATAAATGAGAATATAGAGAAAAATATGAATAAAACTATAGCCTGGAGGTAATATAAATATAAATATGGACATGGATATGTATCATTCATTCATTCATTCTTCAAAATAAAACCAAAAATAAGACAATGAAAAAACAATCATCATTTATTTCCAAAAACCAAAATGAAAAAATGGATAATGATGCATTTTTTTCAGTTTTCCTTTTTGTGTCTAAATGAATAATAGGGGAAAAAAAAAAAGATTAACGGCCGTTTCCTGTTTTATCCAATTTTGATACACTGATATGACCGTCACTGTGACCTTGACCTTTGACCTTTATAGCTCATAATGTAATGGTTTCTTCCTTGACACATTAATCAATCATTTCTGAAAGTTTCATCAAAATAAATGTATCTTGCTGACGGACAGACGGTAAAACATAACCTCCTTCATGAAGGTAATAATAAAAAAACATAAAAATATGACACCATCAGGTACAGATTTATTCTTTCCCATCCTTTTCTTTCTGTCCATTCGTCTCCTAAATGTCCTTTTGTCTCCACAGAGGGTGTAACCGGCCTTAGGGAGCTGGCCTTCCTGAGGGACCTCGCCGAGCAGAACTCAATGAAGTACGGCGTCGACCGAATGTCCGACCGGGACCGGCTAGCGGCCGTGTCCTCCGGGTCGCCAGGAGCGTCCATGATGCCGGTTGTAAAAGGCAGCATGATGGTTCTGAACCAGCTGAGCAACCTGGAGACCACGGTGGGCCGCTTCTACATCAACCTGCCCAACCGGATGATCGACCTGGCCCGCTTCAGTTTGCCCTACGCTGACCCCATGGGAGACGGTAGGTGGTCTGATACATTAGCACTTCCCACGGGTCCTTGAAATCCTTGAAAGTTTGTGAGTCTGAAAAAAAAATGAGTTCAAGGCCCTGGAAAGTTTTTGAAAACAGGCAAAAACAGATTTATAGAATGGAGGCAATGACATACAAATTAAGATGGTACCCTGTGTATCTGTAGTATTTTGAAAACAATGATCAGCAAACCCCCTCCCGCTTACCCCCCCCCCCCCCCCCCCCCACCCGCCCCTTTTTTAAAATTTTTTTCTTTTTTAGTTTAGTTTTTTTGTGTTGTCGTTTTGTTTTACATTCAGTAATATATCATCTTCACTGTTTTCTCTCTTCCTTTATCAACTGTGTATTGAGCCTTGTCTCTGTAAATTTAGTGCTATGTTCAATTAAAAAAAAAAAAGAAAAAAAAAAACAGGTATAAAATGTCACCATCCTTGAAAGTCCTTCAACATTTTTTGGGGGATTAGACATTTCACACAACAGCCACTACTCACAGTCCACCATTTGAAATCACAGTCAATGCACAGGAAGGTTTACGTTGACTTTTAATTTGTAAAAGTTAATTAACACTCAGTGTTGTGCTTCCTGTTCGTGCATAAGATGCAACAAAGCCTTAGAATATGAACTGTGACAATAGTTTAGATCGGCTTATATCTGAGCTTAAAGTTTATATTCTTATATTAATTTCGTGACATTTATTGCAGCTTTAGACAGAAGTGATTGAATCTAAAAGTAGTTCTGGTGAAGGGAAGAGAGAATTTACTCAGAATGGTGAGAATCAAAGGGTTGGAGGAAATAAATAATTCTTCCTAAATTCTACGAGTGTCACATGACCACTACAGCTGTGAAAGGATCAGTCTAAATCAGGGGTGTCAAACTCCAGTCCTCGAGGGCCGGTGTCCTGCATGTTTTAGAGATTTCCCTTTTCCATGTGATTCAGTTTAACCCTTTAACTCCTGAGATTTTTACAATCAGTAAAAAAGTAAAAAATAAAATAAAATGAGCAACAAGAAAAAACAAAAATGAATAATAAGCTAACAAAATAATTGGTAACATGAGCAAAGTAAGACACAAATGGCAGAAAACGAAAGAAAAATAATGACTTTTTTTTTTTTTTAAATGTTGAAAAATAAAATCAGCAACAAAATGAACAAAAAACTAATACATATTTACAAAATGAAAAAATAATGTGGAAAAGTTTGGAAAAAAAAAAGAAAACTAGTATTAAAATTTGGTCCGAGCTGTTTTAATTTTGCCTTTAAATGTATATATATATATATATTTAAATACATTTCCATCCACAAAACTAAAAGGAAAATGATAGAATTTTTCTGAATTTTTAAACTAAATCATCCATTCAGAATGCATCAGCACTGACACATAATGAGTTAATAATCAGCTCCTCATCAGACTGATAATGATGTAATGGCCTCCAGGTGGAATGGAAGAGGGAAACATCTAAAACATGCAGGACACCGGCCCTCGAGGACCGCACTTTGACACCCCTGGTCTAAATAGTTTTAAAAAGGTCATAAAAGGACTTAAATTTACTTTGGAACCATGAAGTTAAATCTTGTCTTTTCCATTACGGCTTCTTTTCACTTTATTTTACTTATTGATTGAGTTTTTTTTTTTCCTTCCATAAAAGAAAATGTTTTCACAGTAAAAACAAACCAAACTCCACAGAAGTTTGATCCCAATCAAGACTTTTCCTCCAGTTTTGGTTTGGATCAAACAGTAAAACGATGCAGTCCAGTCCCCCCATGAATCAGGGAGGTTTTAATTCCAAATTAAAGTCTGTGTTTAGTATAGTTTGCCATGATTTATTTTGACATAAACTGAAAACACAGCATGAACATACCTGAGATTGGTCATGACGTTGGCTCTGACTTTCCCTCCCTCCTTTTCTCTCTTGTCTCCTTCTAGGGTTTATTATGACTGTGAGTCGCCCGTGTTATTTCGGTAACCTGCTCCTGGGCGTGGTCGGCGTGGACGTAAACTTGGCCTACATTTTAGAGGACGTCACCTACTACCAGGACTCGCTGGCTTCATACACATTCCTCATTGACAACAAAGGTCAGCCTCAGTGACTGTAAACACCTGCAGGACAAACATTCAGCCTGTTTTCCACACTATAGGGAGCGCTGGATTATAAGGCACACTGTCAAAGAATGTTTTTTTTTTTGTTTTTTTCCATATGTAAAGCCCTGGGTGTGTGACACAGTGGTTAGTACTCATGCCTCACAGCAAGAAGGTCCTGGGTTCAATTCCAACACCAGTCAGTGGGAGTTTGTATGTGGAGAACATGTGTCTGCATAGGTTTTCTTCAGGTTCTCTGGCTCCTCCCACCATCCAAACACATGCAACTGATAGGTTAACTGGTTAACTAGTTAATCTAAATCACCCATAGGTGTGAATGGAAGAGTGATTGTTTGTCTATATATGTTCAGCCCTGAGATGAGTGAGGGTAAAGTGGGTTCAGAAATAAGATGAGATAAAGTGCACTGGGCTATAAGGGGTATTAGGTAAAAAAAAAAACAGTCAGATAAGTCAGTCCAACTTTATTAAACATGTTCGCAAAAAACTCATTTAAGAGTATATTCACGATAACTGTCAAAAATGTTCAGTTTTAAGACATAAAAAATACAACACAATTCGCATTATTCACCTGGCGGCCATTTTTACACTTGAGGGGTAGAGAAGTTAAACAGAAGTTAAATAGAAGTTAAATAGAAGTTAAATAGAAGTTAAATAGAAGTACACAGTTCCATATGTAGCCAGTCACTAACTTCAGTGAACATTTGGGTTGGCAACATGGGGATATATATATATATATATATATATATATATATACACCTCTGCGTATGAAATTAATTCGTTCCATGTTTTCGTACCATGAATTTTTGTGTAAAAGGCCCCAAATACTACCCCCTAAACTCTTTAAAGATGATTAATAAATTACCAATTTTATATGAAATATGTGTTAAAAGTAAAAGAAAATGTAGATTTTAGATTTAAGTGGGTAAATGTGTCTTCACTGACTGAACATGAAACCATTCAAATGAACCAGACATGTGGGTCATTTTCATCCCAGACATGTGGGTCATTTTCATCCCATTGTTTTGTCACTGTCACCTTCAGGGGTGTTTGTTGGTGGGTGTAGATCCAGGGACCATTGCCTTTGACGACTTTTCGTGATCTTCCTGGGGTGCGTTGGGCGTGTGCATCATCAGAGTGGGTGATGGTTCGGCTCGTGGACCTGGGTGGGGTACTGGTGCAGTGATGGCTGCCTCCTCCTGTTTTTTTGGCGTCCCCTGTTTCACTTCTGTTGGGGGGTGGGAGTCACTTTCTTTGGGCTGGTCAGTGGGCGCCCACGGGGACCTGCAGGACAGCAGTGGCTCTGTCCTTGATGCCTGTATGGTTAGAACTGTGATGAATGAGGGTCAAAGGGTCATGAAAAGCATCATGGGTAGCTCCTCATAGCCAATGGGATGATGCGTACAGTACGTAGTTACGTACACTAACGTACATAGTATTTATGTCTGGGTTTTCTTTCGTAAATAGAATATTCTTTCGTATTCAAAGACAAAAAGGTTTTTCGTTGCTTGGATTATTCATTATCTGGGTCTTTAGTAGAGGTACCACTGTAGTATATATAAAAGTCCACTTGTAAGGTTTCTACTTTTGCAGTGTTGACTGAACAGAACACAGATCAGGAAGTCCAGACCTTGTTAGTTTGTTCAGCAGTACTTCCACTTGTGTTCAGTAGTGAATATTTTAAGTGTATGACCAGTTTAGAGTCCACATCCTCACATCTGAGCGTGTTTTCTACAAAAACAACAGGTAATACAAAAACACATTTACACATGGCACGTTACTTCGACTTCACTGTTCGTCACAAAGCAACTATTAACTCCTGTCCTGTCGTCTACTAAATATATCCAGGGTCTATCCAGGGCATCAGTCTTAAACAAACACTTCAAATATCTACAGAACAGTTCATTTAGGCTTTTTTCTTGTTTCTCATAGAAATGGAATTACACTTTATTTTGTCTGTCTCAACTTCCTGCGCTGCCATTATTATTATTATTATTATTATTATTATTATTATTATTATTATTATTATTATTATTATTATTATTATTATTATTATTATTATTATCATTATTATCATTATTACTATTATTATTATTATTATTATTATTATTCCATATTAGGCTTAATTGACGTCTTCTCGTGCTGCTGGCGTTTCTTTGGCTTTTCACTTTCTTTTCAGCCATGCCTCAGTGCGTTGCCACAGCGCAGGGCGGCAGCGTCCACGTCCGGTCTTGGTTTGTTTTGGCCTCTGCTCAGGGGGTCTTGACTAAACCAGTGGTGCTATAAAACAGGTATGTTGTGCTCTGTGGGCCCAGAGAGCAACGACACTTTTAATGGAGCTGACGAAGCATTAATGAGTAAAACACAAGTTGGCCTTATTTACTGCGTTAGGTATTTAATAACAGCTGCTGAGTTTTAATTCAGAGTGAGTGTAAAAAGGAAAGGAGACTTCATCTGTACCATAGCATGTTAACTTTATTTATTTAACTCTTTAAAAACACTCTTTATATTTATATAAATATCTGTACTTTATACTCTTTACATTTATATAAATATATGTACTTTATACTCTTTATATTTATATAAATATCTATACTTTATACTCCTTATATTTATATAAATATGTGTACTGTATACTCATTACATCCTCAGAATAGACTCATTACTTTTTCAAACTAAACAGATGTGACAATATGAAAAATAAATCACTTCAGAGGGAAAATCAGTGGAGGAAAGAAACTGTGACTTTATATAATTATAATTCTGACCTTTATCTCATGATTGTGGCTTTTTTAAATCTCACAATTAGACTTTTTATCACAATTGTGCCATTTTATAACGGAATTTTGACTCTTTTTCATAATTATATATTTTTGCCTCACATTTCTGGCTTTTTTACATCATAATGATGAATTTTTAACTCAGTTGTGACCCAATCAAACACATTATCTACACACTAACTCACTTTTAAGGACTTTATTTTTGGATAAGGTTGGTTAACAACAAGAAAACATGCATACTTCTGTTGGTGAAAACTCTAAAACACTAAGAAGAAGAAGCAGAGAAAACCTCAAAACTCACCCCAACCCCCATCACCACCAAAATGTAATTATTTTTTTCCCTGTGCCAGGACCAACATTTCCTGAAAATGTCATCAAAATTCCTTCCACAACTTATTAAGTTATCTTGTTAACAAACAACCAAACCCAGAGGAAACATAACGTCTTTGTCGGAAGTAAAAACAGTCAAAACATTATTTATTTAAAAAAATAAATAAATTCTTTCCTCAGAATTGTCTCACTGTAAAAGACTTTATTCCATTTCATCACTGAGGCATCATTTCTTTTTCCTTTTATATATTTTTTAAATTTTCTTTCCCTTTTCTTTAATGTTGACTTTATTACTGGTTCTAATTAAACCACAGTTCGATGCCAGGGTGAAAGAGAGAGGGAAAAAAACATTATTAAACAAAATATTAAACAATTCTCAGCTTAATGACCCCGTCCTCGGATATAGATGGACATTTTTTTATTTTTTTTTTAATAAACACCTGGCATAGTTGTTTGACTCGGTTCCACTTAGACCAGGGGTGTCAAACTCATTTTCTTAAAGTGGGCCGCACCAGTAAAATAATATAAATAATAGGATAAAAATTTATAAAATAATGTTAATGTTTTTGAGTGAAAAAAAAGCTAAATTCTCCCATAAAAATTTTTAAATCTACAAACTGTATATGAACATAACACAAACAAATATGAACAACCTGTACATTCTTAAGAAAAATAAGTGTAATGTTGATGATATTATGCTTGAGTTTTATCATTTAAACATGTGCATCACAACTTACAGATCACTGTAGATCGACACTATACGCAACATTTAGTAACGGGTTGAATATTTGTAAAATTCCACAAATATTTCAGGTTTTTCACATTTTTTGTGAAAGGCTAGACTTTTGCTTCTACTTTATTTTACACTAAAATAGAAAGGAACACTAGTTATTTCATTATTTCTAGGTCAATATGGCAGTATATCTTCAGTGTCACCCCACAGAATGAAATGCAAAATCTTTTGCCGTTTGTGCAGATTTTATATTGATTTTGAAGTTGTTTCCCTTTTAAATGATCCCCCTCCTCATGTTTGATGGATGGATGGATGGATGGATGGATGGATGGATGGATGGATGGATGGATGGATGGATGGATGGATGGATGGATGGATGGATGGATGGATGGATGGATGGATGGATGGATGGATGGATGGATGGATGGATGGATGGATGGATATTTCAGTTGTCACAGAGCTCACACCTAAAAATACACACACAACACATATGTATACTAAATAAATAAATACATAAATAAATAAATGTGCTAAAAACAGCCTAAAGACCAGTTTAACAGCCAGGGGTGCGTAGCGGTTATTTTTAGAAGAGGGGGGAGTGGTAGGAGGTGATGGAGGTCAAGGTATATTTTTCGAGGTTGGAAACCAGACAGAATCGGTTTCTGGAAAAGTGAGCGTTGGACTAAACAGAGTAAAGTGTCATTTACTTGCTCAAGTGGTTTGAATGAGTGTGAATTCTTAACTATTACTGCTAATTACTTGGAGGAGATATTTTGCAGCTGTGGAACGTTTGCTTCTCTGCTGCGCCATTCAATGAGATCTCACCCCCCCCCACACACCCGCCCACCCATCTAAATAGTTTGTTATTGTAATAAATATGCGATCAAATTATACCTTATTATCGAAGGAGGCCTATTAGTGCAGCGACTGTGTAAACACTGACGACCGACGCCCATTAAAATGATCTGCTGCTGTTCATAACGTCTGCTGCCAGTTTATTTAGGTAAATAAACTAATGACAGGAATATGGTAGATGCATAAATTAGTGCAGAATATATTTTTATTTTAGTGACTTGTGTTGAGGTTTTTCAGACTAAAACAAGCCTGTGCCTGAATATTATGGTGTGACGGGGTTCTTATTTGTAAAAATAAATAAATAAATAAATAAGTGATGGTGTAGTCAAAAAAGGATTTTTCAGGTGCTTTATTGTGCTCATCTTTTAAGTGCAAGAAATTGGTTATAGTGTCCAAAAAGAAGTATTTACAGCGTTCCGAAATAAAGTCGAATCTTAATACACACACACAAAAAAAACACAATTAAAGAAACAAGTCCTTTTAGTTAATTCTTTCACTTCTTTGCACCTTCTTCTTCTGGTCTTTTCCCTCTACTGGCTTTTTACCCCCTCTTTTAGAGAGGCCCTCTTTTAAAACCCTGAAGCTCCTCCCCCCAGGCAAAATTGCTCACTACTGACCAAGCATTTCAAGTTTTAGTTAAACAACATTACTATAAATTGCCAAAAATTAAAACACACCCAGTACAATCACTGATGGGCCTCTACAACAGTCCAGAAAAATTATAAAATCGTTTATAAAAAAAAAAAAAAAAACTCTGTTCCTTTTGGTGACGTCACCAGGATGTCAGACGGTTTCCCGCGCCTACCGGCGTATAACCCGGAAGTTACGCCAGCGCTCGGTTTGACAGGTGGGAATTGTGAATGTGAGGTGGATACTGAAGGGATGTTTGACGAACGACAAAAACTATGGATGAAAAATGTTTAAACAGTGGTCAAGTGTGCACGCGAGACTACTGTGATGACTGTCTGAGAAACAATGACGGGAACGGAGCGAACAGACAGTGAATGGAGCAGGTAAGATGAATGAATGCGAGCGCGCGCCTGTGTGTGTGTGTGTGTGTGTGTGTGTGTGTGTGTGTGTGTGTGTGTGTGTGTGTGTGTGTGTGTGTGTGTGTGTGTGTGTGTGTGTGTGTGTATGAGCGCGCATTGCTAAACTCGGAGCAGTTCAACGCGGGACATGACGGAGCTCTTCCGTCACATATGTTTATTTTATTCTTTAATTCTCATTAAATATCAGTTGAATGGATCCAACAGTGGACGGTTTAGAAAAGTGAATCAGTTTTATTGTGTTTCTCGTGGATATTCCTGTTTTTCTGCTTCCTGTCATCAGTAACAGTGAAGTTCAGTTTATGAACCAAACACTGACAGGCTGTTACGTACTCAGGGTTCCCATGGATACTTGAAAAGTCGTAAAAGGCATTGAATTCATTGTTCTAAAATAAAATAATTGTCATTAAAATGTCTTAAATTGAATTTTTTAAAGTCTTAAAATTTTCAACACATAAGTAAGATTTATGTTACTTTGAAATAAAAAGTATTTGGTAACATTTAGGCTGTTTATATTCTAAAAATAATTAGCAAAATGTGGGCACATCATTCTGTGGGTGTAGTATTCCTTTAACTATATTTAGTTTTTTGTGAGTGTGTGTGTGTGTGTGTGTGTGTGTGTGTGTGTGTGTTATATTAAAAATTCCAAAATTATACTTCTTGATGCAAATGCTTCATCAACGTAGCAGCAACTGGACCAAAAAAAACTGTTTAAAATAAACAGTTGGTAAAACTGCCCCCATTTAATTCATGTGGTGTTTTTTCCCCCTTTTCAGTTTTGGTTCATTGTCTGCTTGGTCTTAACTCTTTAAACTTTCACTGGGGTCTAATCCAGCTCCAGCAGGTGAAAGCGGTGAAGGCGTGGTCAGAGGTCACCCTGTATGAGTCTCCAGTTCATCTCAGGACTGAACATATATAGACAAACAATCGCTGTCACATTTAGATTAACCATTTAACCAGTTAACCTATCAATGCATGTGTTTGGATTACTTACTTCTGTCTGTGAGACACCAGTGTTAACCACTACACCACCGTGATGCCCGTAATAAAGTATTGTATTCTATTGTGTTTTATGCTATGGTGTTGTTTTCTATTCTATTTAATTACATTTTTATTTAAATTTTCTTTAACCAGGAAATGGTCCCATTGAGTTCCAATACCTCTTCTGCCAGGGAGTCCTGGCCATGAATTCTAGGCTGTTCTGTTCTATTCTATTCCATTCTATGCTATTCTATTCTATTCTATTAAATATTGATGTTATTGTCTATGTTTCCCAGGTTACACCCTGATGCACCCGTCCCTAACGCGGCCCTACCTGATGACGGAACCCCCCCTGCACACAGACATCATCCACTATGAGAACATCCCAGGGTTCCCTGAGGTCCGACAGAACATTCTCAGGTATAGAACCATCATGTCTTTGACCTGTCGCAGATTTAAAGTAGAGACGGACTGCTTGTCAAATTCTCATGTTATTTTCTACTTTTTTAATTTCATTTTTGTTGAAATGGGTGTTTAAAAAAAAAAAAAAGGAACTCAGACTCCAAAAGGAGCTCAATGGACTCGGTAGTCCTGACGGCCCATAAAGAAATGAGATTTGAGCCAAGTTCAGAGTGACTCTGACTTCCAGAAAATACTATGATAGTAAAAAACATCTGCAGATACCCAGTCTGTAAACAAAGAACATTTTAAAGGGTTCACGTCCATTTTTCATTCTACTGTTTGTGTCGACACCATTGTCTGAACAATCTACCAGTGCATCCCTAGATCCCATAATATATATTCTACATTCTAGTTTGAAGTACTGTACTTTCCACACTATAAGGCGCACTGGACGATAAGGCGCATTAAGTGAAGTCACTAAGCACAATCAGAATTAATCCATAGATAAGGCTCACTGTCATTTTTGGAGAAAATAAAAGTCTTCTAAGTGTGCCTTATAGTCCGGGAAATACGGTATGTGTTTGAAATGTTTTGTTTTTTTTTCTTCTTGTGCAGCCTTCCTTTGGGCAGTCAGGTTATCGGTGTTCCAGTCAATTCGTCTCTGTCGTGGCACACAAACCGACTCAGAGACAACAGCAAAGACGCCTACAACGTCAGCTACGCCTGGAAACTGGTAGGTGATGGTAAAGACAACAGGCAGCTCATCAAGTAAAAGCGTTACTTTGGGTTGTCTATTAACCAAAGGGTTGGCGGTTTGATTCCCGCTCTGTCCTAGTCAGCCCGTTGTGTCTTTGAGCAAAGACACTTGACCCTCTTTGCCTCCAGTGTCACACTGGGGTATGAATGTGTGGTGGTAGGTGCAAAATGTCTGCCCCGGGACAACTGTGATTACATATGTAGTTTACCACCACCAGAGCGAGCATGTGAGAGTGAATGAATAATGGATCAATAATGTAAAGCACTTCAGGTGGGCTATATAAATAGAATCCATTATTATTAAATGCACACAAAAGAAACAGGGAATCATGTTTTAATGTTTATCTCAAACAACAAATGACCCGACCGACAGGAACCTGAATATCATTAAAAATATTTTTCAATGACCGCAACCATGGGTGACCGCTCACTTTAGGGTCAGCTGATTCCTATCGTATTGTTAATGTCCTTTATCACCAAAGACCAGTAGGGTTCAGTCTTAGCACAGTCCCAAAGAAACCTCTTGATTTTTTTTTCTTTAATTGGATTTATTTCGAATATGGAAAAAAATAAAAAATACAGAAGAAAGAAATATACAAAAACAAACACACTTAAAAATATGGCACATAATACATTATTGAAAAGGAGTGAGAAGAAGCGTTCTCCTTATAAATGAATTACAATAATAATCCATATATATGTAAACACACATTCATACACACACACATATATACTGTACATACATACCTACACACAATAAATACACACATATATATATATATATATATATATATACACCCACACACACACACCCACACACACACACACCCACACACACACTGTTGTTTTTAAAGAGAAAAGACAAGAATATCATAAACCTGTCGTGGCCTAGTTCTTCATCTCAAGCCCTCATGTTGTTAAACTACAGATGAATAAGTGTCTTTGAGGAGGCACATAAAGAGCCGTTACCATGACAGGACAGTAACTCAAGCACTGTCTTCACTTTTTCTTCATCTGTTTTTCTTAATCATCACTCATTATAGAAGCTCTCAGCCTCCAAACTTCCACCTTAAATCAGTCGTCGTAATAAAACCCAAGTGGACCCACACCCAGAACCCGTCTATCCCTGGGGTCTGCTTTTCCTCCATGGCCCACAAGTGTTGGGTTTTAGCAGCAAATGGTGACGGGACACCAAAAACATCACACCATATTAGTTGTTTTGTTGGGGTTTTTTTTTTTTTTTTTGCAATTTTTGCTTTTGACATTTGGATTTTTTTTGGCAGGAGTAAAAATATCAGACTTAATTTAGGCATAGACTCTGGCTGTTCTTTAAACACTTTTGACATTTAGTTTTTTCCTACTCCGACGCTATAGTTCATACACCTCACCTTTTGCCATGATTTTGGCAGCTGTGCTTTGACAGAACATATAAATGGTAAATAAAAAGTGTTTTCCACATGGAGCTGTCCTTTCTTTTAACCCCTTCAGTCAAAAGCATCTATTGATCTAAAATATTGACCACGTTTTCAACCATAAATCCTATCACTACATTATTTCGCTTTTAAATGTTATCAGATCTGACCCATTTGGATATTAATTAATGTTAATTAACATTAATGAACACATGTAACGGCACAAATGATGGTTATAGTTGTTGCTTTTATCTTCAGTTGGTGACATATTTAGCTGAAAAAATAAACATTTTCTTCAGTTTTCTTTATTTAAATAAATAATTCTATATACAATATACAGGGTCTTTTTTTAGTTTGTTTGTTAATAAATATAAATACAGAGTGTCCCCATAAGTCTCCATACATATGTGGTTATAACATGTATTTCTTTATATTTCAGATTAACCCAAAGAACTCATTTGAATAAAGAGCAACAAATTTAAATCATCTTTATGGTCTGTTCAGTATTATATAAATAAAAATGGTTTATGTCAAGAATATTTTCCTCTGTATGGAGACTTATGGGGACACAGTGTATATACACATTACTAAACATGTGGTTCATCATTAATAGATCATATTTTGCCTGCAACAAAAAAAACTGTTGATTGAGGAAGAAAATATTAGCAGATGCTCCTTTATACACACTTTACTGTGTTTGTTAAAAACCTCTAAATCTGTAACCAGACCAACTCTGATTATTTGTATAATAATCAACGGGAGTGAAAACGCTTGTTAGACCAGACACATTTATCTACGCTGTAAGACGCCTGCCGCCCATAAAACACCAACTGTGATGTCTGAAGTAAAACAGTGAAGGAATAAGCACACAGGGATGAGCAGCATGTGTAATGTCACTGTCTCTGGAGGTCTACAAACCAGGAGTCCAGTCTATAAATCATATTAACACTTAATTTCATATCTAACACAGAACATTTTGGTGCCTTAAAAGGATTATCTGGAGTTAATTTTTTAGATGATTGTTAGTACATACATATAGTTGACAATAAAATCACACCAGTTGGATGAACATTGATAAATTTAGATTTTGCCGTTTTAAGCCAAACCGTGTTAATATGGAAGTGATTAGAACATGTGATTAAGGTGAACTCTATTTTTAGACTAACTCTTCTAAAGTTTAAACAACATCACACTTCAGTGGTAGTAAGTAGAGGGTCCCTAAAGACAACCCCAAGTGTCCTGAGGTCTTCATGTCCTCAGATAGTGTGTCCACAGTTACTGTCCTACACACATGGACATTTCTGTTTTCATAAGACGTCCTTAGGAGGAGCAGAGTTAGACGCTCTGGAAACTGTTAATAGGCTAAGCTTTACTGCTGCGTACAGTTTCATTTACATTTGTAATGAAATACTGGACTATGTTTTTAAAAAAAGAATGCAACAAAGTCGTGAATTTCCAGAGCGTCTAACTCTGCAATCGACTATTTCAGATTTCCTTCTAAGACGTGTGATGAGTACAGAAAGTTACTGTGTGTAGATCAGTAACTGTGGACACATTATCTGAGGACATGAAGACCTGAGGACACTTGGGTTTGTCTTTAGGGACCCTCTACTTACTACCACTGAAGTGTGATGTTGTTTAAACTTTATTAGAGTTAGTGTGAAAATAGTTTCATAATGACAAAAAAACCATGTCCTAATCCCTTCCATGCTTCCAAATTTATTCTCCATTTACCGCAATGTAAAATTTCAAAGTGATCCAGAATCCAGGATCTCTTCTGGATCTCTTCTGGATCTCTTCCAACATCTAATCATTTGTTCCTTGTGACACCCCCAACAGGTCATGACATTTTCATCAAGATCTGTCCATAACTGTTTGAGTTATCTTGGTAACAGACAGACAGACAGACAGACAGAAACGTAACCTCCTTGGTGGATCTCTCTTCATTTGGAGGGGGGAGGTCTGCCTTGGTGCTTTTCTACTCTTCACATGTTCCGTCGTGAATATATAAGACTAATTGTGGCGTAAACAACAGCTCCCGTCATGCGACAGGACTTTGCATGAAAAAAAAGTATAAATTCAAAAAGCACAAACAACACTGTTTAAAGGAGGGGGGGGGGTTGTCCCTGGAACCACTTATTTTATTTCAACCTTTCTACTTATTGACAGTTAAAGGATACAGAAATGTGAAAATCAGATTTTAATTCATGTGTAAATTCAATTAAATGTACGATGTATATATGAAAAACATCACCACCTAAGAAAGAAATTATTAAAAGCAATATATAGATAATTAATAAAAAATAAAGAAGCATCTGTTTAATAAATATATCCAAACCTTACCCCATTTCTATCTTTTCAGTGAAATAAATTCACCTCCTCCTCTTGCCGTTTTAGGTTCAGGACACGTCCTTCATCCTGTGCATCGTGTACGTGCAGCCTGAGATCCCAGTGAAGCAGCTGAAGAACCTGAACACGGCCCCCAGCTCCAAACTGCTCTACCACCGTTTAGACCTACTGGGTCAGCCCAGCTCCTGCCTGCACTTCAAACAGCTCGCCACCGTCGGTCAGAACAGGCCCAGCTGCACACATTAACACACACGCACAATAACCTGGAAGACGTAAAGGTTTCAGCTCTGAAACGGTCATTAGCGTCTCTGACTGTCAGTTGTTTGTTTGTTTGTTTGTTTGTTTCCTTTTCTCAGAGTCTCCCACTGTGATGCTGGCAGCCGGGAGTTTCTCATCTCCCTACGAACACCTGAGTCAGCCTGAAACGAAGCGCATGGTGGAGCACTACACCGCCTACCTGAGTGACAACACCAGGCTCATAGCTAACCCAGGCCTGAAGGTAACCCATGGAACTGACCCTAACCCTAACCCTGACCCATGGAACTGACCCTAACCCTGACACATGGAACTGACCCTAACCCTAACCCTGACCCATGGAACTGACCCTAACCCTGACCCATGGAACTGACCCTAACCCTAACCCATGGAACTGACCCTAACCCTAACCCTGACCTCATATGTTCATTTATATCCACAATAGTTCCCCTTAATAAAAAAAATATTAGTTGGAAGAACTTAAAAAGAACATTTTACAGCAACTTAATACATTTGAGTTAGTAGTACTATTACTGAAACTTTGAGTATTCACAACTGAATGTATTTAATTATTTTGAACATTTAGGTTTACAGTGTACAATAATACCCAAAAATAGTGCCTTTATATCACATAGTAGAGCATAGACATAGTATAGATATAGTTCAACAACTTAATGCATTACATATGCTACAGTAAACCCATGTAAAAATCAATAAATTGGCAATAATTTCTAAAACCTCAAATTGTTTTCCTCCGTCTTTTTTCTGGAAACACAGAAAGACTTTTTTTTCATAAATAAATATTACTGTTTAGGAAGCTGATGATATAGTTTTCCCTATAATTTGTACTATATATGACTCAATTATAGATAGATAGATAGATAGATAGATAGATAGATAGATAGATAGATAGATAGATAGATAGATAGATAGATAACTTAATTTATAATTTAATATAAACATTATAATCACTCTTAATGCGACTCACTTTCTAACTAATTATCACTCCTGCTAAATGAATCTGTGTTTACGTAGGGGACAAACCCCTGTGTAGTTTTGGCAGTCTTTACACATTCCAGTTCTTGGGGGGGGGGGGGGGCAGGGGGCAGGAGGTTAGAGTCTGGACTCTTAAATTCAGTCCCAGTCCCAGATTCCCAGGCTGGTCTTAAAGACCCCCTCCGGTGACCTCATCACCCCTTTCAAAGTCGGAAACTTCTCTGAAAACGCTAGCGAGATGTGATTTTGAGGTGTTTAGTCGAGGCTTTAGGGGACGGTGGAGTTCCAGTCATTCCTCAGTTCTGCTTTTTATGAGCTTTGCTGTTAGGATTCGTCCAGTGTAGTTTTACAGCTGATCTTAAAAATGATAAATGAAGAGCTGTGGTGGAGTGGTTTTAACCCATAAAGACCTCAGACATCCACTGTCGACCAAAACATCTGCTCATCTAAACTATTGATCCATGAATCCTATCAATACATGTAAATAATTGAGTTAAAATGCACTCTATCATCTTTTCATGGTCATCAGATCTGACCCATGTGGACGTTCAGAGGCTCCGTCGTTACCACGGAATGTCTTACTGTCCCATCTTCTATAACAGGGGGGTCAAACTCATTTTAGTTCAAGGGTCACATTTAACTAAACTTGATCTGAAGCCAAACCAGTGAAATAATAACATAATAATACATAAATAATATCAACTCCAAATATTAATTAAATAATGAAAGTATTTATATCAACAAAGTATCTTGTCAAACAATGTGAATGACATGAAACTAATGAAATAATAAGCCTAATTTTTATTATTTATTTATTTTGTTTTTTGTACACAAAAATAAAGAAGAAAATTTGCAGTTTTCATAATTTCTTGTTTATTAATCACGCCCAACATTGGTTAGGGAGTATAGTGTAATCAGCTTATGTGTGTGTGTGTGTGTGTGTGTGTCCACAGAGACATATGCTGTAACTCAATGAATATGACCATGAAATTACATGGTCATATACATATAGCTAATGCGCATCAGATGCAATGATCCATTTGACTAAAGGTCAAAGGTCAAGGTGACAATTAACTAAAAGGTCAAAATCACTTTGTCAGTTACAACTCGAGAACAGAGATTTACAGAACTTTCAGATTCATACCAAAAGATGCAGAATAAAGTTTTATACAATTCTCATATTTGGTGTTATCACCTACGACCAATCGTTTTTCAGATCTCTGGAGGTCAAAGGTGACATGTGACCAAATTAACTTGTGTAACACTGTTTGTGTGTGTCAAGCATAGACCTATCATGCTATAACTTAATCAATACTGGATATATTATCATCCATCCATTCATTTATTCATTCATGCATTCATTCATATACTTTATTTGTCCCCCAGGACATTAGTTGTGTCCTCTCAGCAGATGTTGCAGTCGTAAGAAAAGCAGCACAATAACATAAAACATCAACAGTCACAGCACATCCAAACATCCATAATTTAAATAAATACATTAAAATGGTATAACCAACAGAGTAAAAGAAATTAAAACTACATCTGAGCATTAATAATATTAACAGATGTAGGGTGAGTGTTTATAATGGTTGAGTCTGCAGCAGGGGGGGTGGGGGTGGGGGGGTGTAAATGAAGAGAGCAGCTGAAACTCTGAGTGGAGTAATATCACAATATTATCATGTATCACATGTATATGGATGTATCATATATTATTATAATATTACACACACTGACACATATAAATAAATGATCAATATTGCAAAAGGTCAAAGGTCAAGGTCATATTTAGCAGAAAGGTCAAAATCACATTATTGGCACTTATTCAAGAACAGGTTGTCATAGAAACTTGAGATTGGAACAAAATAAGGATGAGATTAAACACTCTCTGAATACTTTGGTAGTGATTATGGTCTGATCCATTTTAGATTGAATTGATTTCAAATCATTTGAACTTTCTTAATTCTTAATATTTTCTGTGTCATTTTTGCATTTCACAAATTCATCCCAGGGGCCAGACTGGACCCTATGGTGATCCAGATTTGGCCCCCAGGCCTTATGTTTGACACCTGTTGTTGTAGAGCAACTGGATAAAGTTTTCACCAGCAAGAATCTCTTAACTTGGATTTTTTTTTTTTTTTTTCCCTCAACTTGATGCATTCTAAACTCTCTCTCTACCCCTTCCGTCCGTCCATGTGTCCCCCTCCACACAGTCCTCTGTCAGGAACGAGGTTATGGCGACCAGTCACGTCACGGATGAGTGGATGACACTAATGGAAATGAGTAGCCTCAACTGCTACATTGTGCGGCGTTACATAGCAACGCCCAGTGGGGTGCTCCGGATTTACCCAGGATCACTGATGGACAAAGCCTTCGACCCGACCCGCAGACAATGGTGAGGCTTACTGGGGACGGTGTGAAGGGGGAACTGGGAGGAGGTTCTTACAGAGGGAACAGGGGATGATATGGTGTTTGGTAGAAAGACCGAGTGAATGTTTGAACCCTGAAGACTGTAATAAGTTTTTTAGTTTTATATCATGTTGAACACAGGACTTGTTTTATATGTTCAGTGTTAAAGGGATTATCTGGAGTAAAAATAAGTTTAGTTCATTGTTTAGTTCAGGGGTTCTCAAACTTTTTTGGCCCAGGTCCCCCTTGGAGGGGTGAAATTTTTCCATGTCCCCCCTCATCCTGGCGATACTGAAAATGATAAAAAACCACTTCAACAATGAATATTATGAAACAATGATAACCTTTTTTAATAGTGCTTTTGTGCAAACCAGCCACATTTTCAGGTATTATAATATAAATGAACACTTCAGAAACAACTATTTTAAATAATTTTAAAATAAGATTGTCATTGTCATTTCTTTTACCACTTCTTGAGGAATTTGGCGGACACAAAAATCGATCCATGTTCGCTGCAGGGTGGCTAAAAATAGCCTGTGACTCGCTCCGTCTCAATTTAGTCAAGCTAGCGTCAAACAGCGCTGTTACTTCCGCCCGCTCGCTACAAAATAAAACTTCCGCATTTCAAAATAAAACGGCAAAAAAAAAACAAAAACAAAAAAAAAACTTGAATAATTTCGTGTACCCCCTGGACATGTGCCACATCCCCCTAGGGGTCCGCGGACCCCAGTTTGAGAACCGTGGGTTTAGATGATTGGGAGTACATGCATGTAGTTGACATTAAAGTCAACTAATCAATCAATCAATCATAGTATTTATTTGCAAAGAGTGCAAAAAGGAAGCTATTGCAGTTTATTAGGAGGAGGCCCAGGACACTGAAGTAGTCGATTGTTGAGTGCAGAGTTAGACGCTCTGGAAATTCACGACTTCGTTACATCCTTTTTTAAAAACAACAACCTGTTGCTGTAGTAGACTGAGCTGCTGCATACACCTTCATTTACATTTATAATGAAATACTAGACTATGTTTTTTTTAAAAAGAATGCAAC
Organism: Siphamia tubifer; assembly: GCA_020466265.1. Lineage (NCBI taxonomy): Eukaryota > Metazoa > Chordata > Actinopteri > Kurtiformes > Apogonidae > Siphamia > Siphamia tubifer. Next base: position 5,927,538 of record CM035786.1, on the reverse strand, counting down.
TAAGTCATGAATTTCCAGAGCGTTTAACTCTGCACTCAACTATTTCAGACTTCCTCCTGTTTTAAACAGTTCTAACATATAATCCTCATAATTAATCTACATATATTACAGTTAGGTTATTCCTGAAAAAAAATGTTCAAAAGAATTAAGACATTTTCTGATACTGTTATTGCACAAACGACAGCCTGTTACAACAGTAGTCATTAAGGGTGTGTGTGTGTGTGTGTGTGTGTGTGTGTGTGTGTGTGTGTGTGTGTGTGTGTAGATTTTTCAGTGGTATAAATGTCATTAGTGCAGTACTTGTTGAACACTCTGACTCTATAATGTTGTGTTTAGGTACCAGCACGCTGTGGCAAACCCGGGTCTCATCACCTTTACAGGCCCGTATCTGGATGTGGGCGGGGCCGGTTATGTTGTTACCATCAGCCACACCATCCATGCCTCCAGGTGAGTGATGAGTGATTTATCCTCAAACCGAGTACACTGGGAAAAAATGCTCTGCTACAGACATGACAGATGACAACAGATAATTAATTGCATTTATAAACTTCAAAAATAACTTTTCCGAACCATTTTCTTAAAAATATTAATTAAAAAATAATAATAATAAAAAAAAAAAAAATAATTACTGTACGTGTTTTTAAGTTTATTTTGGCCTCATTCCAACATTTAACTCCAATAACAGACACACATCTCCTTTTCATACCTTTTTTTTCTTTTTCTTTAGCTTTTTGTTCAATACATTTTCAAACAGAATGTCCTGAATTGAAAAGAACCTCTGTACTGGGTCAGGGAGCATTTTTGATTTTCTCATTTGAATCATTTTATAATAACATGGGTCATGAAATTTTATTACCTAAGAATTTAGGAAAAGTTGGTCTTTGTGAGGAATATAATAATCAGCCTTATTATTGTTCCATTACCCTTGGAAATTCGCAAAATGTAAATAGTGTTGTAAAAAAATAGTAATGGAAACGCCTGAATTTAGAAAAAAAACCCAATGAAATATTAATAAAAGTTTTTACGCTTTCGTAAAAACAGTTGTTTCGATATTCTAATGTGTCCCAAAAGTGCAATGGAAACAATTTTTTCTGCATTTATACATCACAGGACATGACATATATGGTCACATGATCACTAATCTGAGGGTGAAAATGGTGCGATACACATGGACAGAGATGTTTCTGGAAATAATTCCTGAGACAAACATCAGCGTCACTTTAGAGACAAACAGCAGAGAAATGCAGCGTGATATTAAGACATAAAGGCAGGGTTCTACAGTGCGCCCATTTCACTCTCATTTGCAGCAAATATTTCAATGTGCGAACGAGGAAAACAAAACAGTCGCACATGTGCGAGTGTTTGTTGCAGCAACAATAAGACACACAGACCTGAGGAGTTAATGAAAACCTACTAGAAATGAATTAAAAGTGTGTGAACAGCTCCACATAGAGACGAACACGGCACATATTGAAAGGATTAATCATTCTAAAATGGATCTAATAACAAGGCAGCCAATACAACGTTCTAAAATGTATCAAAGGACAAAGCATCCCATAATACAAAGTTATGTTATGGTC
>CM035786.1:5908574-5925858 GCA_020466265.1 Siphamia tubifer | reverse complement strand
CACACACACACATACTGTACACACACACACACACACACACACGTCCAACTCAGCACCATGTTTACCAGCAGGAAAAAAACTATTATCAAATCTAATATTCAGGTTTTTATGCGATTGTAAAGGTCATTTTTAAATTATACCTCAAATTATCTGCTGTGGTTGAGACACAGATTCCTTTTTTTGTAGTAGTAGTATTATTAGTAGTAGTAGTAGTCGTAATACTTAATTAAACCCACAACGGGGAAATTCCTTTGCTGCAGCAGTACAGACACACCCCCAAAATCAACCATCACACATGTCAAACACACACCTAAGAGTCAACAATACAACTACATTATGTCATAAGGAAATCTAAATAAAAGCATCTATAATAAATCCTAACAACATAGTGTAACATAGTCTATCATTATATACACTTTACAATAAAAATAAGCTAAAATCAAACTATAAAAGCATACATAAATGACTTAAATTAGGTCATATAATTTATAAGTCTATTGCACAGACCTGCAGATATAACTATAACTATATGTGATGTCGGGCTTTGACTTCCATTTTTGACATTCATATATAATTCAAACAAATATTACGCAGCTCTTAATATTTGCAGTTGTATATGGTATCATTAGGACTATTTTATTTTTGTGAATGTGCTTGTAAACGTTTTCATTTCGGGTCACTGGGGGGGGGGGTTTTGTTGTTTTTTTTTACATCTAGTAATACTTTAGAAAACAGATGTTTATTCACATTTATTTTCATTCTGTCTGATATCATCCTTCACTTTTTGTTTTTCTCTGCACTTTTTAACAGGAGCCACTGGTAGCGAACGACATCCTTAATCATCCAAACTTTGTAAAGAAAAACCTTTGCAACAGCTTCAGTGATCGAACCGTGCAGCGTTTCTACAAGTTCAACACCAACATAGTGGTGAGTCCCAAACACTTGGACACGGTGGCTGAAAAGTAAAAAAAAAATAAAAAATGTCATAAAAATCATATCCCTATTAGAAATGTCTTGAAACAAATTACATGGGAAAATGAAAGTAAATCCTCATATTTCAAGTTAAGCTCAAGCAGAACTGGAATAAACAATAAGGAATTCCCCCTAGTGGTGAATTTAAATTGTTCTTGTCACCACTGGATAAGCCATAAAATGAATTTTTTTTATTGATGTGAAATATGTTGTTGGATGTTTCCGTAGGTAATGATACACATCCAGGACGTGTCAAAAAAAAAATTTTTTTTTTCCTTATTAACAATTAACCAAAGAGTCTTAGCATGAGTGATAATTAGGTAGAAAGTAAGAAGCATTAGAAGGTGGATGTATTTGAGCTGAATGCAAAGTGATTATGACATTTATATTAAAGTATCTGTCTGTCTGTCTAATGTCTGTATCATCATTAATAAGTATTATTATAAGTATTATTTAAAATAAATTGATAAGGAACCCCCCCAGGCTATTGGTGTCATGTGTCCTTATTTTTTTTGTCCATATATTGAACGATACTGATGCTGTGGAGGTTAAAAAAACACACTGTTGCCTGACACTCATATGTGTATCTGATGATCTACTGCCGCCATCTGCTGGTTATATGAAGTATTACATTTATAAACTCCACTTCCCTGTGGTTCAGTGGTTTGTTAAATATTCTTCTTCTTTCTTTCAGGGGGATCTGACTAACCTGGTCCATGGCAGTCACTGCTCTAAATACCGCCTCACCAGGATCCCAGGGACTAATGCGTTTGCTGGTATCGTCAACGAAACCTGTGATTCTCTGGCGTTTTGCGCCTGCAGCACAGTCGACCGACTCTGCCTCAACTGTCACAGGTCTGTCAGAGTTTGTTTTTAACTTCCCCACTTTTAATTGTATTAATTTAGGTAAAAAGTGAATTAATTTCTACAACCCATTTTAATTTCTGCTTTATTAAATTTGAGTCTGACTGTCTGTCTCTCTGTCCGTCTGACTGTCTGTCTGTCTGACTGTCAGCAGGAATATGCAAAAAGTTCTGAACAGATTTTGATCAAATTTTCAGGATGTGTTGTTAGTGTCACAAAGAACAAATGATTACATTTTGGTGGTGATCCAGAAGAGATCCTGGATCCTGGATCACTTTGAAATGTATTCTCCATTTACCACAGTGTAAAGTTATGGGTGTGAATACGCACAAATCCTTCCAGAGTGGGTGTACTGAAGACACACTGGATTATGTCTCAGTCTAAACGGCAAGAAACGTACATGTTAACATTGCAGGCGTCTTTACGTCACATATGTTCATGTCTCATTCACTTTCATGTTACATTCATACGCTGAGCAGGTAAAGCAACAAACATGTGGGACAACCTGGATCCCACAGACCTTCCAGCTGCATTAGTGTTAGCATTAGCATTAGCATTAGCAGCTCTAGTAAATGCACAGGAGTCATTTCAGCTGTTCTACAGACATTACACACATACCGTAGCTGAACAGAGACAGTTGGACAATTACATACGTCAAAACCAGGAAAGGACATGTCTGTGGTCTATCACATTACCACCTAGCGGCCCGGCATGACTATCAAATCATATTTGGCCTACTGTTGTGTCTTCGTATAAACAAGGATTTCCCCATGAAAACGCTCGTTTAAACGCAGATGAAAAACTAAAGACGAGACGCCACTTGTGTGTCTTCTGTTTTCATCATCACTGGATAAACGTAGCTTCAGAATTTGTCTACATAGCATCAAGCCTGTGTGTTTTTTACTTTAAACCCTTGAATATTCAATCAAACATCACATCTTTATGTGTTAGTTCCCATTCTAATTTGGATTTTTACTTTCTTAGAGGAAAAAACAAAGAAGTAAAATAGCACTTATTTAAATAGAAGTAAAACTCACCATTAACGGAAGTTTCTACTTTCATCATAACTATGATTTTCAACAGAATTAATCACTGTCTGCCTCTCAGACTGTTGTGTTAAGTTAAAAAACGTCAGACAGATCACTGTGCTGAAAACAAAGCCAATCGTTCCCTAAAGCAGACGATCAGACTCACACTGAGCGACTGTCTTCATTGTTTCCCGTCTTCTTTGTGAAGCCTTTCTGATGTGGCAGGACACTGGATGAAAGGATGAAACTGCAGGGTGTTCTTACTGCAAACAATGCTGACACTGTTTCACTTTGTGTTTGACAGAATGGAGCAGAATGAGTGTGAATGTCCATGTGAGTGCCCCCTGGAGGTCAACGAGTGCACCGGCACCCTCACCAACGCTGAGAACAGGTCAGTGAATGAACGTCACTTTATAAAAGTATCAAAGTGCAGTGTTTCCCACAGACCAAAGGTGCTTTCCCACCGTAGGAACCTTCTGAGTTCATAGTTCCTACAACCTTTTCCATACCTACTGGCAGACAGGGTCTTTTTTTAGTTCTCCAGGAACTATATGACGTAGGTGATTGGTAGAGCCCAGACCACGCCCACTTCCTCATCTTTAAAATCATCTCTGTAGCATGGAATAGAATAGAATAGCCTTTATTGTCATTGTGCAAAAACAAAGCAAACAATGAAATTGGAGTGGTACTTCCCACCCACAGTGCAAAAATAAAGTGTAGATATATAAGAATTTGAAAGGCATAAAAGACAATAAATACAGTTAAAAGAAGACTAAGAAGAATGAATATATAAAAACTATTATTCCAATTACACAATTAAAAACTGCCATTGTTATTGCACATGCCCAGGAGGAGGGGCAGTTAGCAAACAGCGAAACTGGATTGGCACTTCCCATCCACAGTGCAAAAGAACAAAAACCAAAAACAAACACAACCACACAAGAGCTCAGTTCAATAAATACGGTTTGAGTAGGACTGCTTTACTAATCAACCGTGTGTTGGAAAAATATGGAGAAAGCAATAAATAAACTGACCAATGTTGTGCTTATGTTTGTGGGTTAATAAGGATGATTATGACATTAACATACGTCGTAGCATCACCTGCCGCTGGATTCTTCGTCTCTTAACTGTCTCTGTAAACTCCTCCATTCTTGACACTATACGCTGTATTTGCATACCTGCCAACATTTGAGTTTCAAAATCCGGGAGATTTTTGTGGCGGCGGTGACCGTTGTGTTTGTGTTTTTAAGTGCACCTTATAGTCCAGGAAATACAGTACAGTAGTATAATATTTAATCCTGCTAGTTAAGGACAGTATGACAGTATATCTGACCTTAAAAATCAGCTGCTCATGACTCTGACCTCGCACCGGTCGACCTCTAGTTATAATCAGGGTGTGAAGAGGATTTTAAGTAAGATAGTAAAAAACCAAATGCAGCAGGAAAACATGTTGAACCCCAGTGTTTGTGGGTGTTTAAGGGTTAAAGCTAATAAATATGACATCAAACATCGTGTCTTCTCTGTCACTGCACACGTCTCTAACTTTCTTTGAGGTATTTTCTGAAAGTGCATTAGTTTGCTCTTTGCTTTTTATTCATTGTCTGAAACGCATCATATTTTCCATTTTAAACACTCGTCAGTGTCTCCTCACGTCGCTTTTCTTTCTTTTGTTTTGTTTTTTTGTTCTTTGTTCTTTCTGTCAGTCTTTCCCCGTCTCCCCCTCCGTCTTGTTTAACCCTCCTCTTTCATCAGCCATCAGGAGTCTTTTGACAGCGCATCAATTTTTCAAATGCCAATTCTTCCTTTATTACGGGAAGACGTGCTATTATCATTTCTCACTGTCAGGTCGTTCTCCATTTTCTGTCGAGCCGCTCTGATGTTTGTCCTTTAAAGCTGTTTTACATAAATTGACATGTTGTGTGTACGTTTACTGTGTGTCTGCCATTTTTGTTTTTTCTTAACCTTCTTTTATTTGATGTTTTTGTGTGTGTGTGTGTGTGTGTGTGTGTGTGTGTGTTGCACAGGAACCCCAGCTGTGAGGTTCACCAAGAGCCAGTGAGTCTGAACGTGATCGACCCAGGCCTACATGACACCCTGCCCCAGTGCATCAACACCCGCTGCAGCCAGAGATACACCAGCAGGTACCGACACACACCGACACACACTGACAGGTGTATGAGTGAACACACACCGACAGGTTTACTGCAACAACATACACAGGCACATGCACAAAATATGGAGTTCAGGCACAAAGCAGCTGAACGGTGCCATCTAGTGGTGTCAAATATGAAGTGTGGACCCAAATACATCCTCGACCTGCTGGTTCCCTATGAAGCATCCAGAGCCCTGAGGTCATAGGTCATCAGGAAGAGGTTTACTCTCTCTCACCATCTGAACCCACTTTATCCTCACTAGGGTCACTGGGGTCAAATTTCAGTTTTGCTCTTTTGATCCAAACTGTGTTAAAATGGAAGTTATTTTCAGACTAACTCTTCTAAAGTTCTAAACAACATCACACGTCAGTGGTAATAAGTAGAGGGTCCCTAAAGTGTCCTTAGGTCTTCATGTCCTCAGATAGTGTGTCCACAGTTACTGACTTAGATGCTTCAAGACTATGTTTTTAAAAAAGAATCCAATGAAAGTGTGAATTTCTCTGTAGCATTTTTTTTTGGGGGGGGTCTAACTTCTGTCACAGATGAAGACGGTAACCTTTGTAATCCTCTTGTTTTTCTTCTATCTCTGTGTCGTTTCAGCGACTGCTTCGGCGTGTTGGACTGTGAGTGGTGCATGGTCGACAGCGACGGTAAAACGCACCTGGACAAACCTTATTGTGCACTGCAGAAGGAGTGTTTTGGCGGCATCGTCGGCGCTAAAAGCCCCTACGTGGATAACATGGGGATGTTAGGTGAGTGCGCTGTGGATACTGAGCTGATACTAGGGCCATAAAAATAATATTTGTTTTTTAAATCATCTAACATCATAACCTTATTTTAATGAAAGGAATTAAAATGAGTAGTAAATAGTAGTAGTAATAGTAATTGTAGTAGTAATTAGTAGTAAAAGTGGTTTTAAGGGCTGTCCAACTAAAAGCAGCGATTACGGTTGAAAAATTTGGGTGCACCTAACCCTAACCCTTAGGTGCAACCAGTGCAACCAGTGCACAAAGTTAGTCTAGAGCTCTGGGCAAACACCTAATTCCAGTTAGGTGATGATAATTACAAATTAAACTTAATTCCAAATAAATTCACTGGTTTATTCTCATATTAATTCAATAACTCCTCTGCCACATAAACAGATAATTCTGCTTCTAACATTATTCCTGTCGTTCTGCACATGCTCCTGGTCTGGTCGCAATGATGCACATATTTCACCCACGCTGTCGCCATTAGGGCTCGAACATAGTCGACGCATCGTTACGCATCCGCGGCTGCAAGGCTACGCATCGGCCGAAATGCGAAGGAAAACACGTCATCTCAACTTTTGATACGCGACGCGCTGATCCACACAATACCTTGTGTTGTCAGTGTGTGTGTGTGTGTGTGTGTGGGGGGGGGGGGATGCTGCAAAATATTGTAAATTTTTTCATGTATTTGTTATTTTCGTAGAGGAAGTATTTAAAAAATGTCTGGACGAGAAGAGAAGCTGTGTGAAGTGATTAAACTATAACTATGACAGTACGTCACAACTGCACAGTAATAACTACAAAAGCACTCTGAGAGCGCAGACCTCCTCCAAGGTGCCCCCCCACCCCCCACCCCAATCACCCCCAAAATGAAATCAGTTCTTCCTGTTCACATTTACAACATATCCTTAAAATTTCATCAAAATCGGTCCATATGTTTTCGAGTTATCTTGAACACAGACAGACAGAGAGACAGAGAGACAGACAGACAGATAAACTTAGTGGAGGTAAAAATGTCTCTCCTCATCTATGCCTCACATTGGTTTCACCACAGAAACAAACTGTCCATCCAGGTCTGTACATGTTCAAAGAGCCAACATACCATAACATACAATAACATACCATACAATAACATACCATAACATACCATACCATACCACAACATACCATACCATACCATAACATACCATACCATAACATACCATAACATACCATACCATAACATACCATACCATAACATAACATAACATAACATACCATACCATACCATACCATAACATAACATAACATAACATAACATAACATAACATAACATAACATAACATAACATAACATACCATAACATACCATAACATACCATACCATACCATAACATACCATACCATAACATACCATACCATACCACAACATAACATACCATAACATACCATACCATACCATAACATACCATACCATAACATACCATACCATACCACAACATACCATAACATAACATAACATAACATAACATACCAACGACATTTGTGCTGCTGCCGTCGATGTAAAAGAACCAATAGAATGACATTGTCATAGATGCTTCTGCTCCCACTTACTGCCTGAGCGCTGAACTGCATCTGGGTTCATGTGTTAATTTTGACAGCCCTAGGTTTTTTTTTTTCTGATTCACATCCACAGTGACTGATCTCATTAGAATCTGTAAAACTTTCATGTTGCTGCAGTAGAATATTCACACATTTTTAATGGCTTTACAGCTGAGTATCTGCCAGCGGAGCCACCAAATAAAAATCCACCAACACTTCCAGTAAGTCTTTGGGAGAGCAGAAAAATGATAACTGAGACAAACTAGTGAAACTTTTCTGCAGTATTTTTGTTTCCTCTAGCTCTTTTCAGCCTGATAATTGTCATTTTCATGCAACTGAATGTTTTTTTTCCCCAACATCAAACTGATTAATGAATAGAAGCGAAGGATAGAAATGTTTGAGTTTGTATGGCAGCGTCTTCATGTCCGTTCTGCTGGTTCTGTCGTGTTTTATTGTCACTTTGTGCAACATGCAGAGGTGCTAAAAGTACTTTCATTCTGTACATAAGTAGAAGTACGGCTGTTTGTATGAAAAAATACTCTGTTAAAAATACTGATTCAACTCATATATATATATTTATATAAAGTACAACTTCTCAATTGTAACAGAGTATAAAGTACAGATATTTATATAAATATAAGGAGTATAAAGTACAGATATTTATATAAATATAAGGAGTATAAAGTACAGATATTTATATAAATATAAGGAGTATAAAGTACAGATATTTATATAAATATATGGAGTATAAAGTGCAGATATTTATATAAATATAAGGAGTATAAAGTACAGATATTTATATAAATATAAGGAGTATAAAGTACAGATATTTATATAAATATAAGGAGTATAAAGTACAGATATTTATATAAATATAAGGAGTATAAAGTACAGACATTTATATAAATATAAGGAGTATAAAGTACAGATATTTATATAAATATAAGGAGTATAAAGTACAGATTTTTATATAAATATAAGGAGTATAAAGTACAGATATTTATATAAATATATGGAGTATAAAGTACAGATATTTCGGCTAAAATATAGGGGGTAAAAGTAAAAATGTTTCCACAAAAATAAATACTCGCGTAAAGTACAAATACCTAAAAACATGTATTGTTGTACAGTAACAAAGTTTGGTGTTCCAGTTGTCTGTCTGTGCCTGGTGACCTTTAACCTTCAGTCTTTCACCTGCTCTGCCTCATCTGTCTCTGCTACTCACTGTTCTGTATTTAAGCCCCAGGTCAGTGTCAGAACATCTTTGCTCCATGCTTTACCTACACTGTTCTCTTCTATTCATACTTGATTCTTGCTGCTTTAATAATCTGACCTGCTGCTGTTGTGACGACGCACCCTGCCTGTCGTCTCAGTGCTTCATCCTTTTTGAGTTTCACTACATCCTGCCTGGTTCCCTGTGTGAACTCTTTGATTCCAGTCACTCTTTTTAAACCTCTCCTTAACTATAATACAGACTTTCTTCAGTTGAACCTGTGCTGCACTTGGGTCCTCATTACAAAGCATTATACAAAGTACTTCCCATATTGTCTGGACGATAAGGTGCACTTAAAATACTTTAGTTTTCTCCAAAAATGACAGTGTACCTTATAATCCAGTGCGCCTTATATATGGATTAATTCTGGTTGTGTTTAATGACTTGAAATTTTGACTTTTCAACTCCTAATTTATACTTTTTATCTCATGAGTTAGATTTTTTTATCTTATAAATTGTACTTTTTATCTCATAATTTTGACTTTTTATCTCATGAGTTTGAATTATCTCCAAATTTTGACTTTTTAAAGTTTGACTTAAGAGAATAAAAGTGTTTTTTGTTCCTTCTTACAACTCGACAAGGTTGGGAGTTATTGTGTCTATTTATTTTAGTTTAATGCACTTTATATATGGAATAACCTAAAAAAAAAGAAACCATTCATTGACATAGTGGATCATAAACCGGTGCGTCTTACAGTGCGAACAGACGGTAGTTAATTCCCACCTCTTACATCATGTGAACCTTTTCTTCACCCTCTTGTTTCCTCTTTTATCTTTTCTGTGCAGATGAAGAAGTGGCGTCTCTGAACATGATAAAGAGCGCCCCCGTGGGGCCGGTGGCTGGGGGCATCATGGGCTGCATTATGGTGCTGGTTTTGGCTGTTTACGCTTACAGGCATCAGATCCACAGGCGTTCACACCAGCACATGTCACCGTTGGCAGCACAGGGTAAGACATAAGGATGAATGTACGTCAGCAGGGCGCCACTGAATACTTACACATGGGGGAAGAAAATGACGTTAAATAACACAGACTACCTGCAAGTGTGGCCTTCGTACCATCCACACTGCTCCTCATCCTCAGTAGGAAACATGGATTTGTCTTTTGTTTTGTCTGGTTCAACTCGGACCGCAAGAAATATATTTGAAAAAGGACGGACCCGACCTGCATTTTTAAAAATTACTCAGTGGTCTTTATGAACATCACATGACCTTACTCACATACCTGAACATCACATGACCTTTGACCTTACTCACATACCTGCATTTATTTCTGTGTTTAAATTCCATGTCATTGTTTGTAAGTTAATATGTTTATAAATATGTTTGTTCTGCTTCATCATTCAAAAGTTATCAACGCTAACGCAGCATCTAAACCAGGGGTCGACAACCTGTAACACCCAGAGACACATTTGAACCTGGTTTCCACGGAAACAAAAACACTGGGAGCCAAATCTCAGCCAATGTGTCCCAAACCTTACTGTGTTTGTTTGGATGTTTCCTCTCTGATAAGTCTAATTTAACAAAAACAGGTTAAGAACAAACACAGGGAAAAGCGTGATGTTACTTTTTTACCCCCGCGGGAGGAGAAGGCCACGAAAAGACAAATGAGCAACGAGGCTCCTAGGTGTGCACTTTCGACGTCTCCTTCTGACGTTCCCGCCCCCGTGGAGGTTGAATTTATTGGAACCACACCCCCCGCCCAGTGACGTCAATCACTGGGTAGAAAAAGACACATAGTTACATATTATTGGATACAGAGAGAAATTCGTATTTTCATGAGAACATCTCATTGGTTAAACACTTCTAAGAAGGGGCTAATTCCCAGGCGGGAAAATTCTAACCTAGAACAAAGAGATTCTTAACACTCCTTTGTTCCCTAATGGAAAATAACTGAATGTATGAATGCATGACTAGATGAAGGTGACTACAGGAATCCTAAATACACACATGCTAGAATATTTACTTCACACTCTCCCAACATTATTTTCTGTCTTGCTCCCTCCATACCGTAGGATACTGACCACGATGGACGACACCTTCCCAAATATCATTAAAAATATTTTTCAATGACCCACAGCTGCAGATGACTGCCAGTGCCCGCTCACTTGGGGTCATCACAGTTAGATATGGATAGATAGATGATGTGGATGGATGGACGGATAAAGGTAGACAGACTTCCACAGGAACATTGAAAGTACAGTCACTATTCCTCCCAAAAAACACCAATAATTAAAATTATTACATTTGTGGGAAATTAGGTGTTACATTTTTGGGAGGCGACTGTTATTATGTTTATAGGAAAGTTATGTTTGTGGTATTTTTACATTAAAAGCTGCAAATTTTTATTCTGTTTGTGGGATTAACAAGTAGAATTCCAGTGAAATCTGTTCTGTAGTTTCCCGCTGACATTTCTATAAATGTCATGAAATAAACAACCTCCTGCCACCGCAACCATGATTGTACTGATTCAGTTCAGTGGCAACATGTAATTATTACTTGTACTGTAGTTGTGGATGTGATGGAATAGACTCCACCCACACTGCACAAAAAAAACATGAGAATTTTTGAGTACCACATAGATGAGATGAAGTCACATCCAAATTAATTCTGCTCCATATTTAACCCCTTTGCAAAGTGAATATGTCACAATTTAATTAGACTATTGTGAGAATACTTTATTAACCCCAGTGGGAAACTGTATGTTTCAGTTGTTCCATTCAAGTAGAATGAGAAAGAGCAGGGAAGAAATTATAGAATAACAATAATGGAAAAATAAATAATAAAAATTAAAAATTAATGTATTTATTGCATACATTTGTATTCTCACACAGATTTCACCTACATTTATATTTAACCCTAATGGGGACCTGAATTTTGGTCCCCATGGTGTGACTGTGTAAACAGATGAATGTCCTCTTAAGATAGAAATACACACACACACACACACACACAACGATTGCAATAACTAAAAACACATTTTTACGACTGTCATTGATCAAACTACATTTTCTGTAGAATCAATGTTGTAGAAGATGACTGTGTTTCCATGGTAACTGCAGATTCTCTGAACATCCAAATGAGTCACATCTAATGACATGAAAAGCTGAGACACTGTGTTAGACCTGAATTATTTACATGTATTGATAGGATCAATGGTTCCAAAGTTATATTGTATTTGAACCTGTTGGTCATTCTAGGTTTAAACAGCTGACGTTAGCATCACACAGCAGGTGCTACAGTACTGTAATGTGTACAATTACTCAGTGTTATTGACAAAGACATCAAACAAGATTACAGTCTGATTAAACTCTTTATCAAGTCACTTTCAGCCTAATGGTCTGGTAAACAACCTGGAATATATGGACGGAATAATGGCTACTTTATCAAAATACATTGGACTGAGGTATTGGCTGTTAATATTCTGTCCTTTACTGGAACTTAGATCATTTAAGCAAACACACAGTCAAGGAAAAATGTTCACCGACTCCTACACCATCACTCACTGGATGGACAAGAAGCTAGCAGAACCACTGTGGGGGCTAACGTAGCATTAGCAGAACCACTGTGGGGGGCTAACGTAGCATTACCCAGACTATTGTTGGCGCTAACGTAGCATGCAACTTCTGCCTATACAATGTTGAGTTAGCTAGCAGTTAGCATTACTATTTAGACATAACTTGAATCCCCAAATTAAAGGTGAACTTGATGTTATTTCAGTCACAGTTTATCCTCATCCAGGTTGAAACTGATGATTGATGACTGATCAACTTCTTTATCTGATATGAAATGTGCGCTTCGTGAGTTGTTTTGGTCCAATCCGTTCATCTATTTGTGATTGTTCTGACTTGCAGCAGCTGGTATATGGTAACATTTCCAGTCCAAGTCCAAAGTCTGTAGTTTCCCCCAGTTTTGTCTCCAGTTAACTCATTCACTGCCGGGTGAACGAGAATAGCGACTCAAAATATAGTCAATACTATATAATATTCATATTATACTATATACTAGATTATATTGTAATATTATACAACAATAAAATACTCTAAGACTACATAAGTATGGCACCCATCAAAATAAATTGTAGACTGTTCATTTGGATTTGAATTGACGCCAAAACATGTCAATGGCAGTGAATGAGTTAACATGGTGATGTGACAGTGACGTGGTTGGAATCTGTTGGAATCTGGTTCATTTTGAAAGCACTGAGCTGGGTCCTGCTTCAGGAATAAATTGAGGTGAGCCAGTCAGGAGGTCTAGATCATCAAGGTCTCAGGCTCTTGCAGTTTATTACCATTGCGTGTAAAATACACAATTGATCAGTGCTGGTCCCCAGCCAGCAGCCTAATGTCCCTTTGTTTACACTAAATCCGGTATTATGTTCTTCCAAAGTCCTTCCCCCCACCCACAGTTCCAATTGGTTCCCTCTTCAGTCACGTGTGTCTTGGTTTGCTTCGGCTCTCGGTTCTATTTGTTTACATTTTACCCCAAAAACATTTCAAACGAGTCTGGCTCCTGGATCCGTTCTCCCAGACGAGTTTATCTTATTATTTTGCGGCTGGACGGACCACTTGAGATATCCTACAATAGTAATGTTCATAGTTTAGGTTTTAATGTAAACATCTATTTCATCTTGTTTTTCTTCCCACCCACTCTGTTCATGTTCTTCCAGAAATGTCAGTGAGGATGTCCAACCTTGATAATGAGCGAGATGAGAGGGACGAGGACAGCCACGAAGACAGAGGCATCAGTAAGTTTCTGGGTTTTTAGTTTTTTTAACCATTATTGGAACAAAACCAAGTGACAAGGAAGGTTATATCCAATACAGTGGTACCTCTACTTAGTAAGTAAGTACATTTTATTTATATAGCACTTTTCACAGACAGAGCCACAAAGTGCTGCACAACATGAATAAAATACAACAATTAAATACACATGAATAGTCAACACTAAAAATGAGATCAACAGCCTAAAAAACTAAGCAAATGCTTGACCAAACAAAAAAGTTTTAAGATTTGTTTTAAATACGCCAACAGACGCAGCTGAGCGAAGAGAGAGTGAGAGATCATTCCAAAGCCTGGGAGCAACGGCCTGGAATGATCGGGCTCCTCTGGTCTGGAACTGAGTGCGTGGTACCTTTAACAGATTCTGATCCATAGGCCTTAGAGCCCTCGCAGGGGAGTAAGGCTGGAGCAGATCACCAATATAAGAAAGAGCTTCACCATGCAAGGCCCGAAAAGGTTAAAACCAAAATCTTGAAATTGATTCTGTAGGAGACCTGCAGCCAATGCAGCTCCTTTAAAATAGGACATATGTGAGTCCTCCTGTTGGTGCAGGTCAAAATTCTCGCTGCCGAATTTTGCACAAGTTGCAGCCTCGAAAGCTCCTTCTTGTTAAGACAAGAAAACAAACTGTTACAGTAATCTAAACGTGATGATACAAAAGCATGGATGATGAGCTCTAGATCATTACGTGAGACCATTTTACTTACAAAATTAACTCGTTCCAGAAGTGTTTTCCTACCGTGAATTTTTCATAATACTCTCATTTTACATGTAAAAGGACGAATTCGTTCCAAGGCCCCAAATACTACCCTGCAAACCCTTTAAAAATTATGAAAATTTAATGATTTTGTATGAAATATGTGTTAAAAGAAAATGTAGATTTAGATTTTAGCCGGTCCAGGCTAATGTCAGTGTCTGGGTCCGAAGAGTTGAGCCACGTCTCAATGAGAATGAGGATGCATCAGTCTGGTGAATCATGTTTGGTGTTTAAATCCAGCTTCAGGTCGTCCAGTTTGTTTTCCGGTGAGTGTACGTTGGCGAGCAGGAAGCGATGGAAGCAGGGGTCGGAACGGTTAGCTCTTAGCTTAGTTGTAAATCCACCGCAACAGCCGCACTTCTGCTTCCTCCTGCGCCGCCTTCGACGTCTCCGAAAGCCTCGTGGTCCCTTCCACATCTCCGTGCTTGCAAACTCCCAAGTTTTTAACAATTTTCCTTAAGCTGATGATAGTCTGCCGTTGACCTGAACCTTTGATGCTAAGAGCGCTGGTCTAGGTGGAGAAATGACCGTTAGTGTCTGTGTTACCATGGAGACACAGCAGCCAAATGGCGCCGCTCCGTAATGAATGAGAGTCAAAAGGTAACAGAAAGCATCATGGGTAGCTCCCTCATAGCCAATGGGATGCCACATACAGTACGTATGTGACGTATTTATGTACATTACGTAGTTACATATAGTAATATACTGTATTTTGTTTCATAAATAAATAAAATTTTGTTTCGTATTCAGAGACAAAAAATTGAGGTAAAAGTTTTTCGTAACTTGGATTTTTCATTAGCTGGGGCTTTTGTAATTACATTGGGTCATCAGTTTGTGTGTGTGTGTGTGTTGTAAATATGATTGTTAAACATGTCTGATCTGTTTTTTTCTTTCTAGTCAGTAACACTAGATTCATCGCTGCTGTGATCGAGAGACACACACACACTCCTGAACGAAGGCGAAGGTACTGGGGACGATCGGGGACGGAGAGCGACCACGGTAAGACGGACAATATTAGGCTGGAGCTTTTCACAATCTTTGTCCAGTCGCATTCGACAGAATCTCAACAACATTCCATAATTAAAGCTCCGTATCTGAGCCAAAGGGACAAAAGCTCCAAAATAATAAAAGAGAAAAAACAACAACAACCAGACAAAAGATAAAAAATAAAATAAATAAATAACAATAAAGAAAGAAATTATTAATGATTTAAACATGAAGAAGAAACTAAATCAGACACATATATATATATATATATATATATATATATATATATATATACACAGACAAACATATACACAAAAAATAATAACAGTTGTTCATATTAATCTGTCTGTACTAGAGTGACTGTACTAGAGTGTCTGTACTAGAGTGCCTGTACTAGAGTGCCTGTACTAGAGTGCCTGTACTAGAGTGACTGTACTAGAGTGTCAGTTTATGTAATCTAATATCAAACCGGGGGTCCCTTAACAACATTTCACCTCCTTCCTCATCCTGTGTGCTGTTGTGTTTCTAAACTCACCCTAGAATGTGAAACGTGAAGGTGGATTTCACAGTTGAACTGATCCTTGTTTGTGTTGAGAAAAAAAAACAAAAAACGTTGTGGTTTGGGCCTGAAGCGGGACGCCACTGGGACCGCTCCTGAGCGAGACCCCACAACTCGCTGAAGTCCTCGTATGTCTGAGCCAAGATCCAGGAGGCAAAACTGAACAGGTTCAGTTTTAGTTTTTTAAATTAGGATGGGTAGTAGAAGTCAGTTGGCTGAGGATTTCAGGATTTTCTTCTCCCACCGCCGCTGTCTGTGTTTGACAGTTTGACATAACGACTGATTATTGATCATATTGATCATACTGGTCATACTGATCATATTGATCATACTGATCATGCTGATCACAGGTTTATAATATTGTGACAAATCAGCAAGTTAACAGTAATTATCCTGTGTTCAAGTGTTTATTTTAATCACCTCCTCAGCTTTTTGTGTTTAATTTGCCTGTTTTGACATTGTACATTCATTTAAGGCATTTACACACACCAAAAAATGTGTGTGTCTTTGTTTTTTTTTTTGGAGGGTGGTGTATTTTATTTTCTCAGTGACCGACTACAACCGGTTAATGAGGCTCTGTGATCAGCCAAGATGTTTTATGAATTTCACCCTCCCTAATGCGGATCATTTCTGATAATCACAGATTATAAATCTGAAGACGTCTTTCGGGGATCACAGCGTTGTCAGGGTTAGAGGTCTGCCTTCTTCCCTTTGAAGGATCCAGCAGAGTCTCAAATCCACATGGAGAGCTCAAGGTTTTTTTATGTATTTGGCAGCATTACAGCTACTGCCTTGTTCTTTTCTTTATGTCACATCCCAGTGCTTAGTTTTTTTTCTTGTTTTATCTTGTTTCCAGCTCTGGGGCAGTCGCTCATGTTCACTGTAAACACTTGTAAACTTGTGAATCTGACACTCGATGCTTGTGGTCGGACGGTTTGACCCGTGTGGACTCGTACGTACGACTACATATGGCAACGCTCTCTTCCTGGAAATGAGAGCCTCGTCACTTGTTGCATAAGTGAAGATGACAGAGAACAGGGATGAATATGAAAGACGGAGAGTGGGCTAAAGTGAAACAAAGACCAGAGAGAGCTTGTCAGCGCCGTGTTACTTTGAGTACAGCTGTTGTGACAAGATAAAGAACCTGAAGAACCAGAGGAAAATACAAAGGCTCGATTAAGTCAAATAAATGAATGAACTTATGGTTTTTAATTAGTTAGTTTTAAATTCAGTCATAATTACAGTGCACTGCAGCATAGAAGTTCAGATAAACACAAAATAAAACTAGTTTTTTTTTTTTATGTTGTAAAGTAATTAAAGGGAACAGAACACTATTGGCCAAAGCAGTGGAGATGAATGGATATGAAAGAGCATAAGATGTTTTGTAATTCATTCTAAAAAGGAAAAAAATGAAAACAGAGGACAAGTGGAGAAATGTAGATGCAAAAATGATGAAAGAGGAGAAATAATAGTGAAACACAAGGGGACAGGAAGAAGAATAAGACGAAAGAAGGAGAAGAAGAGCCTGAAATAATGTAAAGAAAAAGAGAGAGAGAGAGAGAGAGAGAGAGAGAGAGAGAGA